>OY757939.1:56805008-56872508 GCA_963585895.1 Sepioteuthis lessoniana
CCCTTCAATGAATGTCGTCAGTATGACTCTAAATTGCATCTGATAGTAATCCTCTTTCCTCGAACTTTGGGGAATGCGGAGTACCCCTTTCATTGCCATTGCTCACAGGTCCACTCTATCCCGGAGTGGTAGCACCTGATAGGGTCCAATCTATGGGTGAAATAGAACTGTTTGAAATTTAAAATGTGTGCAAACTTGAATTGTTAGAAATAGAACTGTTTGATCATTTAACTGAGTGTAAACTAATAACTGATATTTAATTGAATTGTTAGTGATACATAACAATACTTGGAACCATTAACTGTGAGAAAACAAAGGAGTAGTGTTGAGAATTATTTGTGTAAAATACAAATACCTGCAACTCTATGTGCCTTAATTGAATTTTGGTATTACTGCTGGGTATCACCCACCTTTTTCCATACAATGAACTAGTCCATCTGTCATATATAGCAGTAGCTACTAATTCCAGAGCAGACTAGAAGGTGAATAGCAGCTTCTTATATGAATAGATTTAGAGCGTTGGAGACTGGAGATCGCACTAGATCACCTTACTTGCTACCGTAATAACGGAAGCCTATACTATCGTTGGACTATATCTTTATTCTGTATTCACTAATCCTATGTTCTTGTCTACAAATAGTCTCTCTATTGTATATACTTTTTCCTGAGTATACAACTCTATTTCCTCACATTTCGTGGTTTGTCCTTTATTTAATATTACCAGCGGTCACTAACCAGAACGCAACAAGTACCTAGCAACATTTTTATCCATTTGACTGTATGCAAATGAATGAATAGTGTTAAATAGAATAATCAGTGTTAAATAGCAATGCTTGTAACCACTTCACTGTCTGCAAACAAATGATTGATATCGAATAAAATTATTAGTTTGATAGCCATAATCTATCAATCTACACCTCTATTAATTTACCAAATCTTTGAACACACATGTTTTAGAAGCTAGAATGACTCCCTCTTTTCTCTCCATCCTTTTCTTATGATAATATACATACCACGCGATGAGTCCCTCTACAAACCGTCTCATATTTCCTACCTTACAATATACAGATGCCTTTACCTGATTTTTGCACTTTCTTTTGTTACGCACCTGGAGACAGTGAGGCCTTCAGTAGGTCATCACACTGCAACAACCATTTTCACGCAGAGACCGAGTAATTTGTCATTTGGTATGCAGCACAAGTACAAAACACTTTATTTCAGAAGTATCTAATCTTGCGTTTGTGTATTGACTTGACATAATCTCTCGTTGCAAGAATCTCTCTCTCTGTCTCGGTCTCTGTGTGTCTCTCTCTCTCTCTCTCTCTATCTATCTTTTATTCTGCCCCGGAGACATCGAGATCATCACCAGGCCATCACATCGCATAGCTATCTTCATACAGTGACCGTATCATTTGACGTGCGTTATATAATATAGGCATAACTCACTTTATTTCAGAAGTGTTTGATAAATTTGATTCTGCTCTTCGTGTATTCATTTAGTCCTTCGTTACAAGAATCAACAGTAGTCATTCATCATGTTTGAGTTAAACTGGCTTTGACACCGCATTCCCATCTGTATCTCGGAGAAACAGTTCAGCGTGCTCATGACTTACAGCAGCCAGAACCGTTAATAAAAGAAAAATCAAAATAACAGTGAAGGAAGTGTATTTTCCGAGACGTACGGTATCTCCATTCTTTGACGTGCTGCTAGCATCTTCTTTATTCAATCAGGGAAGTTTTTAGCCCGAAGAAAATTCTTAAAACTAACAGGAATTACATCCCTATCGGCTCACCTAAGAATATGCCGGCTACAATCTCTGCAGAGGAGTAACACACTCCAAACCCCAAACGAGGAGTGTCTTGGGTTGGAATTAAACTATATTTAGTGGTAAGGTTACAGTTTTTAGCTCTGGGGAGTGATGAGTACCTCTTCATTTCCATTACTCCCAGGTCCACTTTGTTCCATTGTGGTAGTACCTGTTAAGGTCCTATCCATTAGGTCTATTAGATCCATTTAGATTACTTTTCTTAAGAGTTACTTTAATCTATAATTGCTTTATAAAGATTAATATTATTGGTTATTTGATTGCAAATTATTAGTGTTAGAAAAGCATACTTGAAACCAAATAACTGTGTGAAAACACTGGGCCATTTGCCAAATGAGCATTCGCCAATGGTCCGGGAGACCGGGGTTTAATCTCAGGTCGAGTCATACCAAAGACTAAAAAAAATTGTACTTGATGCCGCCTTGCTTAACACTCGGCATTCTAAGGTAAGGATCAAGGGTAAAGTGGAGCAATCCAGGGAATGGAGTATCGCCCTCCCCTACCCTTCGGTGTAGTAGCTACTGAAAAGGGAGCCGTCAGGTCACCGTCAATTAAAGTCACCAACTTTACTTTTACTTACTTCAAACAAAGTAATTGTATAAAAATTTTTCACATTAGGAATACTTGTCCATGCATCACATCATGTAGGTAGTATCATTTTCAAACGAGTCGGAGGTCATTTGTTTGAAAATAATACTACCTACCTGATGTGGATGCATGGAGAGGAATTTGTGTGGCAGTAGAGGAGAGTTTTGCTTGCGCCATTTTATAGATTGGTTGATCAACCTCACCTACCCGATATTAACTGGGCTGCACGTTTAGAACTTCTTTGTACATCGCTGTCAGGTGACTAATATTGTAAAAACATTTGTACTCATCTCTGACGAGTGGTAACACCGCACCCACCCAACGAGTGTCCTGATCGTGAGGCTCCAGTCCTGGAGCTTTGGTTCGTTTTAAAATAATGTTACCTACAAATTATAGGAAGCGCCCGTGGTGTAATGGTTAACGTCATAGGAAATGGACACGGTGACACGAGTTCAAATCCTGGACGAGATTGATTGCATTTCACATAGTACTAATACCCTTAGGAAAGATATGAATCCAATTATTCTCCCTCCAGCTATGGGTAAATAGTATGGCAGACTGGGTCTTTCAGCTTTGGAAAGGCAACTAGTCTAGGAGAAGGAAAACTCTGAATTCAAACCTGTTAAACCCCGCTTAAAAAATTGACCTTGGGTCATATCCTGCCCGAGCGGAGGGGTTGGTAAATATAGTTACTTATAAATTATTCGCTTACAAATCCCACATAGTCAATATATGGATTAACAGGATTTGGCATTAAATGATCTATAAGCATTGATATGACTTAAATACCAACCAACCAACTATGTTTTGTCTCAGAAATATGTTTGTTCTGGGTATGATATTAAACTGCACCCACCGGTGCGGCTCCAGTTCTGGAGCTCTGTAAATTATGAGTCACTACTTTGTAATTGCAGAGGGATTTTTTTTATATTATCATTTTTCGTTTTATATATCTTGCCTTTCGGTTTAGTTAGGCTGAGAACCTTTCGGCTTAGTGCATGGGTTAGTTACTGCATGGGTTAGTTGAGTGCAGGTGTTCACGCGCGTGGAGGGCGGATGTGACAATCAGAGATGTCACAATAAAAACCCCAGATAGGAAATTAAACTGGGGACGTGAATGAGGCCATGCCTGGAAGCGCTGAGGATTTGGGGTATTTGAAAAAAAAAACCCAGTTAGTTGAGATTCAGACCTGGGCGAGGCCAGACGACTTTGTGCGCTACGGGTACTGTGCGTTGGTTGGGTGAGTGAGTTGAGAGCTGACGATGTAAAAGCAGTCAGCATAGAAAGATTGTGTGTCTCTCTCCTCGTGTCGAAAAACGTTTAACTCAAAAAGGTGAATAAAAAGTTTCGTACCTGAACCAATTTCGTGTTTTCGGATTCCTACATGTTCATGAACATTATGAACATTCTGTGAACTTATGTTTATTTCACATATTCATATTTTGGTCGTATTTTTGGTTTGGTTTGTTTGGTTTTATGGCATATCAACCTTTGTAGGTTATTTAACGCCAAATCCATTTTTATGTAAATAATCTGTTCTATTGAAAACAGTTCAGTTTAGCATAAGTACACAGTTTATTTGTCAAAAACATTTCCTTTTCAAACTATTCAAGCAGTTATATGTAATAATTCAGTTAAGTGTAAATACAGTTTTAATGTCGAAAAATAGTTCTATTTGAAATAATTCAGTTAAGCATAAGCACGCAGTTTAAGTGTAAGTACGGTTTAATTGTCAAAAACGTTTCTATTTCAAGCTATTCAGTTTGCTCAATTCATTTTAGCATAAGTATGCTGCTAGTTCTATTTAACCCATAGATAGGACCCTTATCAGGTGCTACCACTCCGGGCCAGAGTGGACCTGGGAGCGATGGCAATAAAGGGGTACTCCACATTCCCCAAAGCTCCAGCACTGCTGGAATCTCACCATCAGATTGTTTAGTGTCATATCCAGGACACTCGTTGGGGGGTTCTTACCCCTCTGCAGAGAAGCAGTCGGTGTATTCTACAGCCCCAGCCGACTAGGCAACGTATTTTTGGACGTGGCCCTATGTTACATGTTGCATTTACACCCAAATCCATTCTGACACTAAATTTTGTACCTGTTAAGCTCCTATTAATCAAATAGATCTTTTCGGAAATTATCAGGGTTAGGATAAAAAAGTTGAATCCATAAAACTGTAAAATTATTTGTATTAGATTGGAATACTTGAAAATTCAAAACTGTGTGTAAATAAATATTAATAATTATTTGATAGGATTAGTTGTCTAAATTTCGGAGACGAAGCTTGTTGATTTTTATCATTAAGGGTTTTCAGACTATTGTCTTCATCTTTATTGTTATTTCCCCAAAGTTTCGTCCGATACATCCTCCGGTCTTCTCCAGGTGTTTGTCGAACTCGGGAACCTTCACGGAACTTCGAACTACGTCCTTTATTGAAACCACAGGGGGTCGCCTGTTCTGATTCCGTTAGCCATAACCGGGAACAAGTGTTAAGTATTCCTGTATTGTTACTCGATTGTAGTGAGGATTGAACCTGCAACTTCCAGATGATTGTCTCCTTAGAAGCTTAGGGAACCAACGCCTATAACCATTACGCTGGACAATTTAGAGTGAATTTTTGGGACTTATAAACTTAATGTTCTTATTTGACTTGAATTACTACTATTATGTGTGATTTTTTACCTGTGCTCATATTCAGATTTTTTATTTTATTTTATTTTATTTTATTTTTTCATCTAGCCTTCTTGATTATCGGTTCCCATAGTGTATTCAACTCTATACTTGGTCTACTCAGCAGGTCATTGTAGCCCAACATATGTGCTGATTCCTTGAGGCGTCTAATCCTCCAATGTTCAGCCCTATCAATTATTTCAACTTTATCCCATAAGGGCAGATGATTTCCCTTTTCCTTCCATATATGGTCCGCCATACCCGACTTTTCAATCTCGCCTCGTACTGCTGCCTTCCGATGTTCTTCTAGCCTTTCTTTTAGTGGGCGTCCAGTCTCACCTTTGTATATTTTACCACAACTGCAAGGGATGTAGTAAACACAGTTCTTGGTCATGTTGAATTCCGTTGGTGGCTTGACCCAGAAGAGATATCTCCGGAGAGTTGAACCACTTGTGAATACTGTCCTGGTGTCATATGAACTACATATCTTTTGGATCCTTTCGGCTAGTCCTTTGACACAGGGCAGACATACCGTGGTGAGTTTTCGGGTATTATCCGCCATCCTCCTATCTAGGTTTCTTGAAACGTTGTGGAAATAACAATAAAGATGAAGACAATAGTCCGAAAACCCTTAATGATAGATAGGATTAGTTATTTGAAATAATATAATTGCTTGAATTATTGATATTGATTCGGAATACTTGAAATCATATAACAATGTGAAGATGATTTGTAATAATTTAGAATAGCTGATCTTATATAACAATGTAAGCAAGTATTTACAGAGAAAAAATAGAACTCTGTAGAGGCTGTAGGATAGAGCGACGGCATCTTTGCAGATGGGTAAGACTTTCCCCACAAATAGTGTCCCGGATATAACCCTAAATAATCTGATGGTGAGGTTCCAGTCCTGGAATTTGAGGAATGTGTGGTACCCCTTCATTGCCATTGCTCCTAGGTCCACTCTGACCCAGAGAGGTAGCACCTGATAGAGTTTTATCTATTTGTCAAATAGAACTGTTTGACATTTAAACTATATGTAACCAAATGGCTGGTGTTTAATTGATTTGTTAGTGATACGTAGCAATACTTGGAACCATTTAACTGTGTACAAAGGAATGTGTAATATTAAATTACTAGGGTTAAATACCAATATCTTAAACTCTTAATGTACTTAAATTAAATTATTGGTATTACATAACAACACTTGTACCTATTTGACAGCGTGCAAACGAATGAATCGTGTGCATAGAATAATTAGTGTTAAATGGCAAAACGTCTAACCATTTCACTGTCTGCAAGCCAATGATTAATATTGAATAGAATTATTAGTGTTAGATAGCAATAATTGAAACCATTTAACCGTGTATTACCAACAGCAATAGCAGTGAGCAACAAAAAAATTATTCTCATTTAAAAATGAAATTACCTACAAATTATTCACTTATATATCATATCTGTATATCAATTTAAAAACTGAATATATGTGCTTTAATCAAGCTGGCGACATCTCCACACAAGAGGAAACCTCTCTGAAACTGGTAGACAAATTCACATACCTAGGAAGCAGTGTCTCATCAACTGAAAAATACATCGACACGCGGCTAACGAAGGCATGGACAGCTATCGATAAGCTATCGATCATATGGAAATCAAACCTGACCGACAAAATGAAACGCAGTTTCTTCCAGGCACTGGTCGTGTCGATACTGCTGTATGGATGCACCACTTGGACGCTGGAGAAGAAGCTAGACGGCAATTACACAAGAATGTTGCGAGCAATATTGAACAAGTCCTGGCGGCAACACCCCAGAAGTCTCTAAATATACGGCCACCTACCTCCCATCACGAAAACTATCCAAGCTAGACGAACCAGACACGCAGGACACTGCTGGAGAAGCAAGGACGAGCTCATAAGTGATGTATTCCTATGGACCCCCACATATGGCCTAGTAAAAGCAGGACGACCAGCTAGAACATAATACAGCAGCTATGTGGGGATACGGGATGTAGCCCTGAAGACCTACCGGAGGCGATGAACGATAGGGAGAAGTGGCGAGAGAGGGTCAAGGATATTTGTGCAAGCAGCACGTCATGATGATTATGATGATGATGATGATGATATCAATTTAAATGTGTACAAGAAATGACTGATGTTAAATAGTTACTGTTACATAGCAATACTTGAAACTATTTAACTGTGTGCAAACAAATGAGCCCAGTCCAGCTTAAAATGTTGTCGTCAGAATGTGTTTACAAATTATATATATTTAATAAATATGTATGAACAAGATTTCGCATTGAAAAATTGTCATAAGACCTAACCAACCCTGGTTCAGTTGGCTGGGGTTGCTGAATACACCGTATGCATCTTTGTAGAGGGGTAAGTCTCCCCCAACGAGTGTCCTGGATATGAGACAGAACAATCTGATGGTGAGATTCCTGTAATGCTGGAGCTTTGGGGGATGCGGAATACCCTTTTATTGCGATCGCTCCCAGGTCCACTCTGGCTCGGAGTGGTAGCACCTGATAGGGTTTTATCTATTGTCACGTGGTGTCCCATTGAGACGATTGAAATATGATTACTACTATCCTCTTGTTTGAATTAACAGTAGCAAGCCATCAGAGAATGACCGTTAAGAACAGATGTTTGTACTCGGTGACCTCCCTCGGGTCGCCTGACACGGGAAGGAAGAAGGTAGAAGCCAAACGATTGGCTGGGACCCTAAAACGGAAGTGGGGACTTCCTCCCGTCAGCGGAAATAGAAAAGCAAAAAATTAGTTGTTGGACAGGGTTCGTGGCAGACGGAACCAAAGCCAGTACTCCGGGTAGAAGAAGACAAAAAAATAACTCGGACACGAAGGAGCCAAGTTCTTCAAGCCAGTATTAAAAATAGCATAAAGTTTATTAGCCCGTAAAAGAGGAAATATTCTCCACAGGAACTCCATCAAAGAAAAAAGATAAGTAACCTTTGAGACCATTTCTCCATATACCCAATTTTATATACCCTCTCTCTCTCTCTCTCTCTCTCTCTCTCTCTCTCTCTCTCTCTCAATTTGAATAAAAACGAAAGACAAGAAAAGAAGAAAAACATTTATGTTCATGGACTGTTCATTTATTATATATTTGACACGTTGAAGGTGTATATCTATGTGTAGTAAAAGATTGATGTATTTTAATGTTCCCACGTGGTCGAAGTTGTTCTTTGCAGTGTCTTCTACGAGTTTGTTATGTCATATTTCTTTTCCTGCTTCTATTCGCCTTATGATATGCTCGTTTAAAATTGTCCTATTAATTTCTTTAAAATATCACACGGGAAACCAGAATTGCCGACTACTATAATTAATATTATTACGTCTCAACCTAGAGGTCCATATCTTCCATTGTCTAGGGGAGGAAGACTAGTAGCTTTGGTGGGTGTGTGTATAGTGTAAAATTTGGAACCCCTTGCCAGCGGCGGTCAGTCTAGCCCTAAATTAATCCCCCACATAATATGCCAGTTTTTATGTGCCCGAGGAAAAAACTCTGAACGAGGAGTTATTCTACAAGGGATCAAGTGCCAACCAGCCCCGTCTTCACACGTGCGAAAATAAAGTCCCGTTTTGGGATTTTAGTCAATTTGCCGTCACACTATAGGTCAAGTTGTGTACTTATATTAAACTGAATTGTTTGAAATAGAACAGTTTATATGTATAAAAATGGATTTGGCATTAAATGACCGACAATGATTGATATGCCATAAATCCAAATCCAAAACCAAACCAACCCAACCAACTAACCAACCAGAAAAAAGTGCTATTAAAAATCTATGCGACATTGAAAATATCGTTATGATTACAATTAAACATTTATGAATGAATTAAAATTGGGCATTAAATAACCCCTAAGAATTTGATATGTTGTATAACGAGATGAATGAAGGAGCATAGCACATTCCTTTATACTTTATTCCACGAAAGGGACTGAAGTTGACTGTAAGAAGAGTGTAAAAAACAGAAGTAGACTGAGGATTTGCTATATTGACCCATAACTTTTTTTTACGGATGTTTCTTTACCGGGTTCAACTGTGGGCCTCTGATCCCCATCCCAGGTTGCTGACCGGCCATTATCCAACTGTATATCCGAGACTGACGGTATCTGACGTGGGTACCCGTATATATATAGTTTCATAACGCCTATACATTCTTTCTGTTTCAACCCACGTGAGCTACTTTCGCTTGTTTACACAGGTGCATCATGTATAGAGAAATCCTTGATTGACGACCCTGGAAAAGGTCAGTATGCAATATATATGCCATTAAACGAAAACATCAAATCGAAACTATAGTTAAGATTGAACATTTAGAAATGAATTAAATTTCTACATTAAAAAACCCATATGAGTTGATATGCTTTTAAACAAATCAAACAAAACTGTAGAATACACCGACAGAGGGGTAAGATGACCCCCCCCCTCAACGACTGTTCTGATTTTGACACTAAGCAATCTGATGATGATGTTCCAGTGATGCTAAAGCTTTGGGGAATACGGAGAACCCCTTCAGTGCCATCTCTCCAAGGGCAACTCAGCTACCGGAGTGATAGCACCTGATCGGGTCCTATCTAGGGGTTAAATAGAACTAAACTGCATACGTATGCTAAACTGAATTGTTTTAATTAGAACTGTTTGAAGAAACTGAATAGCTTAGAATTGAAAGGTTTTTGACAAATAAGCTGTGTACTTACATTTAAACTGCGTAATTATGCTAAACTGAATTGTTTGAAATGGAATTGTTTTTGACATTGAAACTGTTCTTACGCTAAACTGAATTGTTTAATATAGAACTGTTTTGATATTCAACAGTGTGTAAACAAAATCTATACTTATACAAAACTGAATTAGCTGAATTAGAACTGTTTGAATAAACTGAATAGCATGAAATAGAAATGTTTTTGACATTGAAACTGTGTACTGATGCTAAACTGAATTGTTTGAAATAGAACTAATTATTTGTATAAAAATTGATTTGGCATTAAATAACCTAGAAAGGTTGATATGCCATAAAACCCAACTAAAAAGTAGAACAGATTATTTGTATAAAAGTGGATTTGGCGTTAAACAACCTACGAAGGTTGATATGTCATAAAATCCAAACAACCAACCAACCAACCAACCAGCCAATCAGTCAAACCGAATCTTGGAGAGTCACCGTTGGTTAGTGGCTGAATTGAAGGACTGCAACATTGTCGTAATTGTATTTAAACTTTAGTCGTCCTCATAGATTCACTTTCGGACTTATACCCTGGGATAAAGATATCAACTCCTTTATCTCTCCAGCGAAGGGTTAAACAGTACCATAACTGTTTTATAAGGATTGCTTTGGTATAAAGTAGCCCATAAAGGTTGATATGCCATTAGACAAAGAAACGACACTCAATTTGACCAAACCTAACACGAATGAATTCCATACTGGTAGATCAAGTACATTCCGTTTGTCTCGAGATTTGTTACTGGATATTTATAACATTAAGGTGTATCGAATAAAAATGCCTGTTTCCAGATTTGGTCCCTTTTATATACGAGACATTTTACTTTCAGGGTCTAGAATCCTTAACAGTCGGGATTCATTGTAATTGTGAAGAACAGAATTAGATATGAAAGAGTGAAAGAAGGACCTTTTGTGGATTCTTCTCTGAGATATATTGTGTTTAGAGCCAAACTTTGAGGTGCTGTACGAATTTCGAATCGGCATATTCGATTTGGTCAAAAATACAGGATTGTAGCCCAGAAGCAAAAAGCGTTGTTGCCTATTGTTTTCTGAAGCGGTTGAAACGCTCCGAATTTCTCAATTGCCACTTATTAAGTTCGGGATGATGACAAACACCATGGCACTCATTCAATCAGACTTCTCTGTATTAACTTAGAGGAACAACAAGAAGATTTCTTTCTTTCTTTCTTTCTTTCTTTCTTTCTTTCTTTCTTTCTTTCTTTCTTTCTCATGTTTTTATTATTACTTTTTTCTTTCTTTCTCATTTTGTAGTTCTTTATATTTCCCTCTTTCTTTCTTCCTTTCTTTCTTTTTTTCTTTCTTTCTTTCTTTCTTTCTTTCTTTCTTTCTTATGTTTTTATTATTTCTTTTTTCTTTCTTTCTCATTGTTGTAGTTCTTTATATCTCTTTCTTTCTTTCTTTCTTTATTTATTTCTTTTTTCTTTCTTTCTCATTTTGTAGTTCTTTATATCTCCCTCTTTCTTTCTTTCTTTATTTCTTTCTTTCTTTCTTTCTTTCTCATGTTTCTATTATTTCTTTTTTCTTTCCTTCTCATTTTTGTAGTTCTTTATATCTCCCTCTTTCTTTCTTTCTTTCTTTCTTTTGTCGATCGTTGATCCAGTGTATACAAAAAGCAAACATGATAATGCCTAATTGGATATATTATCTCTGCACAGCGGCAAAATGAAGAAGATAAAAATATAAAAAACAAGTAAATAAAAACACTTTCATTTTCGCAGAATTGTAAAACGTGCACTCACAAGACAACATTTTACCTTCAGATTTTTTCATTCCTAAGCAATTTAAGAATTCCATTCGCAATGACATCGTTAATATAACCCGACGGAAATTATCGCCCAAGCTTGATATCTTATTCCTCTTACATCCTTGACTTTTCAAAATCCGTCCAGTACTCTTGTACAAGTCGAATTTTGGGGCTAAATTTTAAATTAAAGTTTTTTCTGGGAGTGTATATAGAATATCTTTTTTTTTTTGGCAATTCACATTTTATTAAAATCTGCGCGATACGAAATGTTCGAGACAATTATTACAGTGCCATGCATCAAGTGACTGGTTTTTTAAAAACATGTTTCACTAAAAGGACAGATTTGGTTGGGTTGGGTTTTATGGCATATCAACTATTGTAGGTTACACATATACATATCTATCAAATATGATTTGTAAACACATTTTGATGATAATATTTTGAAATTTACCAATGCTCATTTTTTTCTAACCCATTAAATGGTTCTAAGTATTTCTATCTTACACGAATAAGTCTATTTACTATTAATGTTTTGTTTGCACACAGTTAAATGGTGGCAAGTATTGCAATTTATCTCTTACAATTCAATTTAATATCAGTCATTTGTTTACACACAGTTAAATGATCAGTTTTATTTCTAACAATTCAATTTAGCGTAAGTCTTTTGTTTGGACATAGTTTAATTTCAAACAGTTCTATTTGTCTCTTAGATCAGGTGTTACCACTCCAGGTCAGAGTGAACCTGTGAGCAATGGCTATGAAGGGATACTCTGCATTCCCCAAAGCTGCAGGACTGGAGACTTACCTTCAGATTGTTTAGTGTCATATCCAGAACATTCATTGGGGGAGGAGTCTTACCCTTCTGCAGGGATTTAGACGGTTTGTTCCAGAGTCCCACCCGACTCAGCTGTGAAAGGGCAGAGAAGTGAGCTAAGGTTATCTGTTGATTTGTGACATTTGGTAAAGAAGATATTTAACATTTAAGTTGCAAAGCGTGAGACTCTATGTTTACAAGTGGCAACATAATCAAATCAGTTACACTGTTTGATTTTCACTGGGTACCCCATACTTCTAACCTTGTGCAAAACTAGGCTTTATAAATGACAACACTTGCAAAACGTCACTTGTGAGTTTGATTCTCACCGTTTGCCTCATACTTCAGCTCTTGTACAAAACTAATCAATTGCTTGTAAATTATAGACTAAATGAGGATATCGAATTTAGTTGGTTGGCTTACTGGCATATCAACCCTTGTTGGACAATTTGATGTGGAAGTAAGTTTGTAGGGGGACATGTTATTTGGTAGATATGTTTGGTTCCCCCAAAACTTATGTTGTATTTTGGTGTATTTTTAGATTAGTCATGTTTGGAAAAAAGGGCACATCGATACAAATGTAGTAAAGATGTAATGATATGAAAAATGTGTAAACGATATGAAACGGCGCGGACAAAAGGAACATTCAAAACAAGTGACATAAATGAAACAAATTTATATCTTAATAATACATACAATGAAAACATTTAAAACATTACTATGGTTCTATTACTGTATGTGAATATATTCTCTGTGTGTGCGTGTGTGACTAACACAACTAAAAACTACAAAAAGGACTAAATGACAAAGTGTCCTATGCATATTAACTACGTATTTCTAAATGTTCGTTTCTTTCTGTGGTTCGACGCAATTGCTGATTCCGAGGCTGGAAAAAGTCTCACGTCTGTTGGTGAATAAGAAAGAGTTATAGTATTCTCTCTGGAAGTCACACTGGAGAGAGTGTGTTAGCCCTGCAAGTGAAAATGTGAAAAAGGGGAAGACGAAGTATTCATAGAAAATACGTGTCTTGGAGTCGGCTCCAAAAAACGCTGGACGAAATTCAAATGAGGACGTAGTTTTAAACACTGATCACGTGGTTCTTCTGGCCAATGGTTTCCGGAGACTGAATATTTGCGTGCGTCGGCCATCTTTGTTTCGGGAACAAGTGGCATACAGCCCATTTTAAATTAAAGGAGTGTAAGTCCTATAAATTCAACAACATTGCTCCCCATTTATAGAGGGTAAAAAAATCATTTTAAACAGGTAATCACATTCTTACTTAGTTACAATATTAATCTTTTAGCCTTGTCTAAGAATACGTCGACTTTGTCCCCCGAAGAGGGGTAAGACCCCCACCCAGAAAAAACAATTTGTCCAAGATATGACACTAAAAGTTCCACTGACGGAGCACTGGAGAGTGTGGTGCACTCTTTCATTGCCATTACTCATAGGTTCACTGTGTCATGTTAGATTGCTTCAAAATTCTTTGTATTAGATAGGAATACTTGAAACCATACAGCAGGAGAGTAAAATCCAAAGTGCTGGACGACGACCTGGAAATAAGCAAGTTCAAACCCCAGTCACATTGTTACATTCATTTTCGGACCAATACTCTTGGAAAAGGAATGAACCCCTTATTCCCCCATAAAACCGTTACTGTCCTTCTTCTTCGATGACGGCTTTGGCATTAAATAACCGACGAAAGAAACTTTTAACCGTGTTTAGATTATCATTATTTTTAAGAACAGTTACTGAAAGATATGTTTGTTTATTAAAGATTCTTCTTCTTCTTCTTCTTCTTCTTCTTCTTCTTCTTCTTATTATTATTATTATTATTATTATTATTATTATTATTATTATTATTATTATTATCATTATTATTATTATTATTATTTACTCAGAGTTTTTCACATCAGTTTTAGCTGATGGTCTTTCACTGGAGTTCGAGTGACAGCAAGTCTCTTCAAGTCTCCTGGACACTTCTCAGTATTCTGTCTGTTCTCAACAATGCTGTCGTTTGGATGGTCTTCACTCGGCCGCCAACTTCCAAGTCCTCCAGTCCCTTTAATAATCCTTTAGTTACTGTACCAAAAGCACCAATCCTTCGTTTCCTATTCTTTCAGTTTTATTCTCTGGACAATTTTGCAAATTCTCTTAGTCACTTGAAACCATATGACTGTGTTCAAACAAATGGTTATGGACAAGTAAGTGTAATGAAGCATTTAAAATATTGTTGATTACAAATCAAATGAATCAAATTTCGGTACTCAATAATTCAGGGGGAGTTATTTTACCGTTAAACAAATGTTAAATGAAACAAAACCAGTCCTTTCAGAGTTAATGTAATAAAAAGCTGGCGGCCATTTTGAACGAATTACCATTTCATACTTAATTGTAATATCAATGTTTTAAGAGCCAAAATATCAATGTAGTTCAAAATAATTCTAAACGTGATCTTAAATAGATCTATTTGGAGCCTAATATAGATAGGAGCCGAATGGCTCCGAACACAATCAGTCCTCTAGATAGCCGATCTATCAAACAACTACGGAGGAGTTACTGGTTAGAGGTCATGATTGCCAAAGCCTAGTCTCTAAAAGAACTGATTGGTTATATGCAGTGACGTTGAATTTGAGAAATTTAGGTTCATGGGTCGTCGACTCGAAGAATGAAGTCGAGTAGTTTGGAGGCTAAAGGGAAAGCACCTCTCTCCATTGGGGGAAAAGAAAACGAAAGTGTGTCTTTTCCTCCATCGACTGGGTAAAGCCATCCCATATTTGCATTTTTTGACCAGTTCAAAGAAGAATGTAATATCTTGGAAAAAAAAACTTGATTAGTTGTCGTTACCAATATGTCTGCCAATTCTTCCCCCATCGGGATCAAGTAACTACTGAATTGAAACATCCAATTATGTTAATGACAACGATGGAGTGATTTCACAATCCCTTGAGTTAAAAAATATTGAAGACAAAACCATTTTTCAGTTTTTCAATAATTCTATTTGAAACTTTATTTTATATTATCAATAGATTGATTAATTATTAATTGATTAATTAAATTTTCTGATGAGGAAGTCTTTGTTGCGTAGTGGCTAAAAGTGCTGAACTACGACATCATTGTGAATTCGAACTCCAGTCGCGTTATAACATTCACTTTCGGACTAATACCCTTGGCAAAAGTATAATCTCCTTTATTCTCCTAGGTATGTGTTAAATAGTACCACTCCCGTCCTTCTACAAGGCTGGCTTTGGCATTAAATGACCCACCAAGGTGGACATGTCATTAAATAAAGAAACCAAACCGATAGATTTCTAATTTTGTTAACATATCGTAATTCATCTCTGTATACATACTGTCATTTCTAAACATCAAAGCATGCCGACCGCACACATTCCTTTGGTTCTCTCTTGCCGTCAGTCCCTATCGGTTATAGCTCTTGGTAAGTTCTCTTGACGGCACTCAGTGTCCGTGCAGTGCTGATGAACGTAAGTTTTTGTCGGTCGGCTAAAGCTGGTGTGTCCATGTATAGGAGTCCATAGAAGAACGTCCATTTGAGTTAGTCTTTACTTTGACAGCAGTGTCTTGTTTGTCTTACTTAGATGGTTTGTAAGATGGGAAGTGAGTAGCTGTACAGCAGCTGTTTGTTTGGGTGCTGCTTCCAGGATTTTTTTTAAAGGAGCACGCAGCATCCTTGTGTAGTTTTTCTTCAAGCAGTTCGTGGTAGTGCAACCATGCAGTAGTAATGACACGTCTATAGCTTAGAAGAATTATGGTTTTATTTTATCAGAGAGATCAGATTATATGGACAATAACCTGTTAATAACAGTCAATATCTTAGCTATGAATATGATGACATCGCTGTCAGTAGATGAGATATTGCTACTGAGGTATATGAACTAGTCTATTGATTTCAGAGGCTTGCCATTTACTGAGGAGATGGCACCATCTTTATTAAAACACACGAAGTTTGTTTTATCTGTCTTCACGTAAAGACCAATGTATCTTGCTGCTTGCTCCACGCTGTTCAGCTGAGATTTGGCTTGAACCGGTGTATTTTTAAGAAGCGTAAGATTATCGGCATAGTCTTCATCACTGTCAGCGGGATTATTTGGTTTTGTTGGGTTTTATGGTATATCAACCATTGTCGGTTATTTAATGCCGAATCCTCTTTATACATATATATAAAATATATATGATTTGGTTTGATTGGGTTTTATGGTATATCAACCATTGTCGGTTATTTAATGCCGAATCCTCTTTATACATATATATATAAAATATATATGATTTGGTTTGGTTGGTTTTTATGGCATATCAACCATTGTAGGTTTATACATATTAAATATATGATTTGTAAACACATTTTGTTAACATTTTTAAACGTGCTGAGCTAATTTTTTTCTCACACAGTTAAATGGTTTTAAGTGTTGCTTTTTAATAGTAACAATTTCTCATCAGTTATTTGTTTGCACACAGTTTAAGCGTCAAACAGTTCTATTAAATCAGGAGCTATCAGAAGCTAACATTCCGGGTAAGAATGGACCTGGGAGTAATAACAATAAAGGGGTATTCCACGTTTCCCAAAGCTCCAATACCGAAGCCTCATTATCAGATTGTTTATTGTCATATCCAGGAGATTCGCTGGGGGAGTTTTGCAGAGATACTGTCAGTGTATTCTACAACACTAGCTGACTGGGTTAAACAGAATCGGAAATTTAATAATACCATGTTTTTGTCTTGCTAAAATGATCTAAATCATTTACTAGACGTGAAAAAATTATAAATAGTAAACACCAGGTTTGTACTTATCGTATTCTTAAAAGATATATTTTGGCATTACTATATAATTACAGCGATGGTAATGAATTGTAATTCTATCATTTTAAACAAGATTTCGTTCGTTCGAGTGGCGTTTATGCAATTATAGGTTTGGTTTATTTGTTGAGTGGCATGTCAACACCTTATGGGTTATCAAATGCCAAAATCTGATTTATTTATGTTTGATTATAATCATAACTGTTTATAAGTTTGGTTTAGTTCAGTTCTTTAATGGCATATCAACACCTTATGGGTTATTTAAAGCTAAAATTTGATTGATTTATGAATGGTTGATTATAATCATAATCTATAGTTCTGGTTTAGTTTATTTGTTTAACGGCATCTCAACACCTTGTGAGTTATTTAATGCGGAAATTTGATTAATTTCTAAATAATTTCAATTCTGATATTCTTATTTTGGTTGGTTGAATTTTATGGCATATCAATCCTTGTAGGTTGTTTAATGCCAAATCCTGTTCACACACACACACACACACACACACACACACACACACACACACACACACACACACATTTATATATATATATATATATATAATTCGTAAATAAATAATTTGTAGGGAACATTTTCAAATGAGCCAGAGCTTATTTGTTTGCGCACAGTTAAATGGTTTCAAGTATAGTAAATAGTTAAATATTTCCATTTGACCAATAAATAGGACCATAACAAGTAGAACCAATCTAGGGCAGAGTGGACCAGGGGTTAATGTAAATGAAGGAGTACTCCACTTTCCCCAAAAGTTCGGAAATGGAGCCTCACTGTCGGATTCAGTTTTGTGTAACATCCAGGACAGGACATTCGTTAAGGGCGAGGTTCTTACCCCTCGGACGAGATGAAGTCGGCATATTCTACTTTAAGACGAGTGAAGAACCCTGACATGACAGATTCCAGGTGGATATAAATAGATAGATTAATAGATAAACAGGTAAGATAGATAGATAGATAGATATGAATTGCGATAGATAGATAGGAATAAAGAGATAGATATGAACAGACTGATATATATGTATATATATATATATATATATATATGTAACATACCCATACATGAATATGGGAAACGTACATAGAATGTTCATAACATATATATATATAGAACAGGAATCTCGAAACACGATAAACACTTACGACTTCTTAGTTCAGGTACGAAGCTTTTTATTACCTTTGAGTTTAAAGGTTCTTCGACATAAGGAGAGAGATACACATTCTTTCTATTCTGGCTTTTCCATCTGCCCCCCATCTCGTGCGGCGCCCGTAGCGCGCAAATTCGTCTGGCCCCTGCGAGCCCCGAAAGTCGAACCTTCTCGTTCGGTGTCTAGTTCTCAACTAACTGACTTTTTTTCATATCCCCCCAAATCCTCCGCGCTCGCTTCCGGTGCATGACGTCATTCACATCCCCCTATCTGGGATTTTTATTTTGACATCTCTGAATGACACATCCTCTCCGCGCGTGCGTTAATACCTGCGATCAAGTTTGCACCAAACTAACCCATGTGCTGAGCCGAAAGTTTCTCAGCCTAACTAAACCCAAAAGGCAGGATATATAAAACGAAATCCCTCGGCCATTATATTACATATATATATATATATATATATATATATAAAATCAATTTGGTACTTATATTATTGTATATGTATATATATAGTTTTGAGCACTCTAGTAAAGGAATTACCGGCTGTCACTTGCTTAATGCATTGCCCTTTTATTTAATTGAGCCGTTAAGCGCATACAAAGCAAAAATGATAAATATGCATTAAAACCCCTTCGCTTATATTGAGTTTCGATCCCAGCATCTCGCGTGTCTAGCCACACTGACGAGTAATGATACAACAATATATATATCTGTCTGCAGATAACAATATATATATATATATATATATATATATATATATATACTAATCTAATATCTACCAGCATTCACGGTACCAGAAAAAAAAAGGAAAAAAAAAACCCCGCCAGGAACAAGAGATAAAAGTATCTCGAATCATTATTTATTTTATTTTATTTTTTCTTTCTTTCTTTTTTTTTATGTAAATTCTAAACTAGGTGGGTTTTTGGTGAATATAAGACGGCGTTTTCTCCTTTAGCATTAGTTGGAGTTAGGCTTCCTGATGATCCGATAAGGTGAAACTTTAGTAGAAGATTTCTGACTCGCGATCTAAGTTAATTTTATATATATATATATATATATATATATATATATATATATATATATATATATATATTCATACCTTTCCCAAGGGTATTAGTGCTATGTGAAATGCAATCAGTCTCGTCCAGGATTTGAACTCGTGTCACCGTGTCCATTTCCAACGACGATAACCATTACACCACGGGCACCTCCAAATGTATAAATGTATAAATATATAAACAAATGAAAGAAGAATAAAAATACAGTGTAATTAAATATTGAAAATTATGATTGCTATGAAAATTTAGAGGTAAATGAAGCTTCAGCATTGAATAAACCATAAGGAGTTGATACGCCGTTAAACAACTATATTAGATTAAAACGGCAACTTAAAAACATCTAATAATTCATTCTTGGTTTTAAGTAATTGATTATCCTTAGTAAATAGTTACAGCTTCAAAATTTTATATAACATATGACATGGATTTTCGGTTCGTTCCTAGTGACCCCGTGTGCTTTGACAAGCTGTCACGCTGTGAAGTGTAAACAGGGATATGACAGCACGATCAGGGCAGTTGGGTACAACAGGTCTGTAACCGGTAGAAGACCACGTGATGAGAACTGCGCGTTCAGATTTAGAGAGCGCAGAGAATCGCAGTCGAGCGAGGGACACGCAGCCGCTCAGAGGTATCTCGGCTTGCAAGCGGGTGACTCCCGGAGGAAGATATGGGAAGAAGAAGTCCTCTTTCTGAGTATATGTCTCTCCATCTATCTCTCAAACAACAACTGTGGGTCCCTTCCAAGAATGAAATGAGAGATATTTTTTATAAAGAAGTGTGTTTCGTTCGTTCATTGAATTTCGTATTATCATTATGGTTATACAACAAAATAATCATTCTGAATAAAAAATAATTTTCGTACAAAGTATTAAGAATTAAACTCGATAATTCTATTTGTTAATAACAACTTGTTTAGGGATGTCCTCGTGGTGAAATGGTTAAAAGCGCTAGACTGTGGAGATGTAGTTAGCGAGTTCGAACTCCAATCGTGTTATTATGTTCACTTTCGGACAAATACCTGAGGGAAAGGCATGAACTCCCTTTGTCCTCCCAGCTAAATTGTATCACGTCTGTTCTTCGAGAAGGATGGATTTGACATTAAATAACCCATGATATGCCATCAAACGAAGAAAAAAAATTGTTTGGCACAAGGTCACACGTGTACGTGGATTTGAGAATGAGAGTTTCTTATCTATCTGAGCTTAATGTGTATTTACCTAACTGTAAATGAATGCTCCTCGGCGCTTTTTATTGGTTGTCAGAAAAATACCAATAATAGTCGAAATGGCCAATATCAAAATACAGGTTGTTTCGGAAAAAAAAAAGTGATATTTAGCTGAGACTGCAGAATACACCGATTGCATCTATGGAGAAGATTAAGAACTGTTTGACGAAATCGAATAAGTTGAAATATAAATGTTTTTGCTTATTAAACCGTACTTACATTTAAACTACGTGCTTATGCTAAACTGAATTGCTTGAAATGGAACTGTTTTTACAGTAAAACTGTATTTACACTAAACTGAATTGTTATTTATATATAGAGCTGTTTTGACAAAAATGAATAAAAATGGATTTGGCGTTAAATAACCTACAAAGGTTGATATGCCATAAAACCTAAACAACCAACAACCAACTGGAGAAGAGTAAGACCACTCCCAAATAGTGTCTTGTATATGACTTTAAATCATCTGATGTTGAGGCTCCAGTCCTAGAGCTTTGGGGAATATGTATTATCCCTTCATTGCCATAACTCTGACTCTGACTCAGGGATACGCAGCCGATCAGAGGTGTCTCGGCTTGCAAGGGGGTGCAAGCGTTGGCATCCCTGGTTCCTGATAGGGTCCCATCTATGGGTCAAATAGAACGAGTTTCATGGATATGACACTAAACTGCATCTCATGGGGAACCTTTAGTTATGAATTTAGGGGAGAGTGGAGTACCTTTCATTGTCATTTCTCCCGGGTCGACTTTTACCCTGAGTGGTAACTCCTGATAGGGTCCTATCTATGGGTTAAATAGAACTGTTGGTTTTTTAAGCTGTGTGCGAACAAATGACACATATTAATTTGAATTGTTAGAAATCGAAGTCTTTGATCATTTAACTTTGTGTAAACAAATGAGTGATGTTTAATTGGTTTGGTAGTGATACGTTGGAATACTTGGAACAACTTAATTGTTTGAAAACGAATGAGTAATGTTGAATAGAATTATTAGTGTTTAATAACAATACTTGAAACTGTGTGTAAGCGTAATTATTAGTATTACATAGCATTATATACTTGAAACCATTTAACTGTGCAAATAAATTTATAAGTGCTGGATACTTGAAGCTGTTTAACTGTATGCAAAATAGAATTATTGGTATTTGATAACAATAGTTGTAATGATTTAACTGTATGCAAATGAATGAATAATGTCTAAAAGAATAATTAATGTTCAATTGGAATACTTTTGACCTCGTCAATGTTTGAAAACAAATAATTAATATCAAATAGAATTATTAGCGTTAAATAGCCATAATTGAAACTATTTAACTGTGAAGGAACAATAGCTACACTTAATTGTGTGCAAAGAAATTAGTTCTAACTCATTTAAAAATAAAATTACTTTCAAACAATCAACTTACAAATCATTTTTAAATATGTGCAAACAAATGTTAGATTAAATTATCACTATTACATTGCAATACATGAAGTCATTTAACTGTGTGCAAAAAATGAACTCGGCCTCATTTCAAAATATCTTAAAGACGTCTTTACAAATCATATATATTTAATATTCTGTGTAAATAGGATTTGGCATTAAATAACCTATAAGGGTTGATATGCCATAAAATAAAAATAAAAAATTGCAATTTTTTAATCTAAAAACTTGACCGATTCTTGTTGGAATGATCTCAATTTTTAACAGAATGTGAAGAAACTAATCAGAATTCTTCATTTAATTTTCAAACGACTGTGAAGGACATTTCGGTAGCTGAAAAGACAAATTAAAGAATCATGAGTTGTTTCAACACTTGATGTTAAAGTTTGAAATCATTTGAACGAGGATTGGTCAAAAGCTCAACGTCCTGGATCATCAGTTCGAGCTGCTCATCTATAAGAGTGGCTTCAATAGATGAGAATAAAAATGGCCATCGAAAGATAACCATGACCCACACTCAAACCACATACACACGAGCTAAAGCAGGACCACCAGCTAGAATATACATAAAGCAGCTATGTGAGGATACAGGATGTAGCCCTGAAGACCTGCCAGAGGCGATGAACGATAGGGAAAAGCGGCAAGAGAGAGTCAGGGATATCCATGCTAGCGGCACGACATGATGATGATGATGATTAGATTACAAAATTACATCGGTTTTTTGAAACACCATATATAATCAATTGAAGAACCATGACCAAAAATCCAGCGAACACCTGCGAATGACATACAGAAACACTGGTGTGCTGTTTTGACCTTATTAGGTCTCATCAACAATGCATTCTGTAATCTCCCCCACTGGAGATCGAACAGGTGACAACAGAATACAGAGCTGATATTCTACAACTGTGCCAGCAGTCCACATCACACACAAGTGACGTCAAATCAACTAGTCATCGTAATTGCGCGGTCAATTAACCTGAATGTGTCTTGCAAGTTACAACCGTACTCTTTACAAAGGACACGGTAAGCTCCAGGGCTACGTCTTCCCAGGAGGATTGGAAATACACATCTGCGTAATTATTATAACTTAAAGGGCAAAATATAGTGTACATTTTTTCTTTTTTTTAAGTAGGGAAATTATATTGGGGATTGAATTAGCACAACTATTGATTTGGCGTCACTTACATGCGATGAGGTTGGTAGCTTAGTGGCAGAGTTTCTGCTTTGCATTCTATGGTCACTGGTTCGATCTCTAGTGGGGGAGATCACGATTTGTATTACTGCTGAAACCTAATAAGTTCGAAACAGCAATTCAGTGTTTTCGTATGTCGCGCGGAAGTGTTTGCTGTTTTTTTTTTGGTCATGGTAATTCAATTCACAATATAATTCCTCTATTTAAAGAAAAAACGGACACCATATATTAGTCTTGTGAAATATAGTTTTCATATACGTTTTTTTTTTTATTTAATGGCATGTAGATATTTGTTAGTTATTTAATGCGTGGTAGAAGAATAACGGTGAAAATATTTAATCAATAGCCGGGGCTGATAAAGGGGGTCAACAACATGTGTTGAAACAACTCAAAATTCTGAAGTTTAAGGTTTTATATTTCATCTTATTTTCAAATATAGAAAAAACATTTACTTGAAAAGAAAAATCATTTGGAATGAAAACATAAAATTTTGATTGCCTAGTCGGCTGGGGCTTCTCTGCAGAGGGGTAAGACCCCTACCAACGAGTGTCCTGAAACTGACACTAAACAGTCTGATGGTGAGGTTCCAGTGATACTGGAGCTTTGGGGAATGTGGAGTACCCCTTTATTACCATCGCTCCCAGGTTCACTCTGGCCCGGCGTGGTAGCACCTAATAGGGCCCTCTCTATGGGTTAAATAGAACAAACGGCATACTTATGATAGACTGAATTGCTTGAAATAGAAATGTTTTGACAATAAAACCGTACTTACATTTAAACTGCATGCTTATGCTGAACTGAATTATTTGAAATTGAACTGTTTTTGACATTGAAACTGTACATACACTAAACTGAATTGGTATATATAATTGCTTGAATAAACTGAATAGTTTGAAATAGAAATGTTTTAGACAAACTGTGTACTCATGCTAAACTGAATTGTTTGAAACAGAACTGATTATTTACATAAAAATGGATTTGGCGTTAAATAACCAACAAAGGTTGATATGCCATAAAACCCAACCAATCAACCAACCAACCAACCAACATAAAATTTTGAATTATTTCCACACTTGTTAAATTTTGAGAGTATTTGAACAAGAATTGGTGAAATAATTAGATTATGAAATAATTTAAATTTTTTTGAAAAACCCTCAACACTGCAAATGATACCAACTTTTTTGAAACACTCTGTATAACAGTGAAGCTTAGAATACACTGACTTCATTCAATGCAGTGGGTTAAGACTATCCCCCAAAAGGAGTGTTCAAAGTATGACCCTAAAACTCCATCTGCAAGTTCTGGAGATCTGAGTATTGTGGAGTACCTCTTCAATGAAATTACTCCCAGGTCCACTCTAACTCAGAGTGATACAACCTGTTAGACTCCCATCGATGTATCAAATAGATCTGTTTGAAAATTATCTGTATTTAATCGGATGGCGTGCAAAAAATAACAAAAACAAAAGCGAAAAAAGAAAAAAAAAAAGAAGCAAAAACAGAAATCAAAAAAATGTAAGTATGAAAGGAAAGTGAACGTGATTCCATAATCAGATCTAAAATATCCCTAGACGGGTTGATAGGCCGTTAAAATTAAATAACAATTCATGGATCGAATAGATATTAGGGATGAGGCAGTGTTTAATTGCTTACAATGGTTGTAAAGTTAATTGGAGATCATAAGCGTTAAACTGTCTTCGGTATAAAATAATCCAAGAAGGGTTGATAGGCTAGAAAAACCAACCAACCAACCAACCAATCAACCAACCAGACAGTTGAGTATTCTTTAAAGTCAGTGATGATGTGTAAATTAGCCTCTCAAACCATTGCTACCGTAGTAAGTTTGTATTCAGTGATTGTCCCACAAGTATCAGCTTATGGCGTTTTAACTTTCGGATGGTAGCGTACTTAGCGTAACGGTTATCCTTATTAGAAATGAGATCGTCGATCTGGGTTTAAATCCTTGAGGAAACTGATCGTATTTCATTACACACTAATGCGCATTTGAAAAGACGTGTATTCATTTGTTCTTCTCCTAACTGTGGGTAAATAGTGGTGTAACATATTGACCCTCGACCGAGCCGTCAATCAAGAGATAGACCTGTAAAAATAAGCGGAAAAACAGTGGAAGCAGATGGACGTCAAACAAAAATATAACCAGGACACAGAGGGCTTGAGTCAGTTGGAGTTGGAGTCAGTTGGAGACAAGGTGCCGAATTGAGAGCCAGCGGCTGACAGAGGGCTTTGGGCCCTCAGTGACCCACGGTTGAGCAACCCCAGCCAAGATGAGGAAGAAGTGTTGCTACGGTTAGAAGAACTTGGGTCAATATATAGCAGTCTGTCCCCGTCTCCAACTCACCTCTCACACACAACCAACACCAACCCTTTCGAGAATAAAGAATGAGAGATATATTTTTATAAAGAAGTGTGTTCGTTCCTTCATTGAAGTTCTTCATTATGTTTGATTATGTTCTGCATATATTTGTATATGTATGTAGCTATACAATAGTTGGTCAGACTGGTTTCTTTTATCTTGGTTAGACAATTAGTCAAAATGAAGGAAAACTCCGAATTTGGAAAGGTGCGTATCTATCTGTTTTCCCTCTAGGTGTGGGTAAATTGTGGGACAGTTTGGGTTCTTAAGTCTTGGTGAGGCAACTAGTCAAAAAGAAGGAAAACTCCTAATTCAAACCAGCTGCACACCGCTTAAAAATTGACCTTATGTCACATCCTGTCTGTGAGAAAGGGGTTGGGTAAATACATACTAAGTATCAGGTAGGTAAAAAAACTCTCGTCCTCGGATGGAATTGCACCAGATTAAGCGCAGAAAACAACAGTAATACTAGTAGCTGTCGATAGCCTTATACTCGTTTGCAATAAACTTTGCAAAAAAAACAAACAAACAAACAAAAATTCTTACAAGTTGGAGATTTTTGTCCATTTGATTGTACGTCCCTTTATATTTGGTTCGACATGAGCTGTTCCACCGCCATAAAAATTGCTAATTACACCGTCTGAATCACCGTAGGGGTAGTCTCTGCGCATGCGTGATTCGTATTGAACAGTTTGTTGTGAACTGTATCAGATGAGAGGCTTTTTTTTTTTTTTACTTTTTTAAACATTTTTCTTTAAAAATTTTTCTTTTAGTTTATTTATTCGTAAAAGATTTCATTGTAACAATTTCTTTTTTCTATTTCATATCATATATTTTATTAATATTTGTGTTTTCTTTCCTTCCTTCCTTCCTTCCTTCCTTTGTAGGCCATACATGGTCAATTGTTTTTTTCATCCTCTATTTTTCTGAACTCTTTCCATATTTTCTTCATCAGCCACTTTATTTATCAATATATTTACTTGCTTTTTTTCTTCATTCATTCGTTCATTGATTCATTCAGTTCTTTCTTTCTTTCTTTCTTTCTTTGTTAATTATTTTGTTATTTCTTCGATCAGCGTTTCTTTCTTTCTTTCTTTCTTTCTTTCTTTCTTTCTTTCTTTCACATTTACATTCTTCGTTGTTACATTTTTTGATCATTCTTTTATATTTAGTGTACACATCTTTCTTTTCTTTCTCTTACTTTTTTGCTTTTTCATTTTTCCTTTTCTTTCTAATTTTGACTTTCTTTTTTATTCACCATTTTTTAAATTCATTTTCTGGGAAATTTCCGCCATTTTCTTTTCTTATTGACCATTCGATCAGCGTCGAATCTTGAAACTATCGGAAACAGATGGCGCGAATCTGCCGCCAAAAGCGATAATATTATCGCCATCGTAAACATTACTGCAAATGGTACGGCTGTATCCCGTTCTTCCTACAGGCAAAAGATCAACATAAACTGTTTCTCTTACAAAACCAACAATTGATGGGGCAAGTACTATTCCTCATATGATAAAGATGTTTAAAATACAATTTTCTTAAATTGCTATCAGATTGGTTGGTTGAAGAAACAAGAAAGGATTAAACTTTTACTATTTGACCCATAGACAAGGCCCTAACAGGTATTACGATTCTGAACTGAGTGGATCTGAGAGTTATGGCAATGCAGTGGTACTCCACATTCTACAAAGGACTGAAGCCTCCCTATCATACGGTGTCGCGTCATTTCCAGCACACTCATTGGGAGGGGGAGGTGGAGGTGGAGGTGGAGGTGTCACCCGTCCGGGAACCAACGCCTATAACCGTCACGGTATGTGTCGTGCTGTGTAACGGTTATAGGCGTTGGTTCCCTAAGGTTCTAAGGAGACAATCATTAGGAGGTTGCAGGTTCAATCCTGACTGCAGGCCAGTAACAATACAGAAATACTTAACACTTGTACCCGGTTATGGCTAACGGAATCAGAACAGGCGATCCCTGTGGATTCAATAAAGGACGTAGTTCGAAGTTCCGTGAAGGTTCCCAAGTTCGACAAACACCTGAAGAAGGCCGGAGGACATATCGGCCGAAACATTGTGGAAATAACATTAAAGACGAAGACAATAGTCCGAAAATCCTTAATGATAAAAATCATCAAGCTTCGTCTCAGAAATTTTGACAACTATATTTGCCAACCCCCTCCCCGCTCGGGCAAGATATGACACAAGGTCAATTTTTAAGCGGAGTTTAACAGGTTTGAATTTCGAATTTTTCTTTCTCTTAGACTAGTTGCCTGACCAAGGCTGAAGAACCTAGTCTGCCCTACTATTTTACCCATAGCTGGAGGGTGAATTATTGGATTCATACCTTTCCGAAGGGTATTAGTGCTATGTGAAATGCCATCTGTCTCGTTCAGGATTTGAAATTTTGACAACTAAGGTAATCTATACTTTAACAGCCATCAGTACCCGTTGTCATTACGTGGTCACCCATCTGAACTCTGAACTGGCTTGTCGTTACTTAACCTATTTACTTTGATTTCATAGTATGAGTCTTATCTTTTCTATCATCGCTTATGATATGAAGACAAGAAATTTCCTTTCGTTTTGGTTTGGATTCCTTTCACTTTTTAAGTGTATATTAATCTTCGTAGGTTATTTATACTAAATCTATCTTAGTAGAATAACAGCCGTGACACTATTTAACCCAAAGCTAAGGTAGATAAGAGGGCTCACATCTTTACCTAGTGGATTAGTCCGAAATGTAAACGTAAGAGCTCGACTGGTGTTCGATCTCGCATGCTAAGATATCACTGTCCTGCTCATTAGCCACTACACTACAGAGACTCCTCTCTTTCGTTTTGGTCGTCAGCCTAAAACTACTTATGAAAAGCGAGTATAACAATGGATGTCCAGTTATGGGTTTAATAGTACCTTACCTCTATTATATATTGACCCTCAACCGAGCCGTCAATCAAGAGATGCACCTGTGTAAGTAAGCGGAAGAACAGCGGAAGCAGGTGGACGTGAAACAATGATATAACCAGGTGTTCGAGTCAGTTGGAGACAAGATGCCGAAGTGAGAGCCAGCGGCAGACAGGGGGCTTTGGGCCCTCAGTGACCCACGGCTGAGCAACCTCAGCCAAGAGAAAAAGGTTTGAGAGATATATTTTTATAAAGAAGTGTATTCATTCGTTCATTGAAGTCGTATATTATGTTTGATTATGTTTCTGCTTATATTTATAGTTGTATATGTATTAAGGTATACAACAACCTCTCCTGCTTTTCTAAAAAGGATAACTTTGGCATTAAATAATCCACTAAGGTTGATGTGCCATCAAATAAAGAAAACTAACATTGGGCGTCGACAAATGATATAGAGGCAAAATGATATTGAGTAGGAGGAGGGAATTAAATAATTTTAGCCATTATGGCGAAGTATGGATTAACAAAGAGGTTAGAAACCTCGGGTTTAGAGCGCCTTTCTTGTTCTCAATTACAAGTAGAGGGCGGAGCGGCCAATTAACCTGTATATTTTTACGAAGTAAATCAAGCCGTTAACATCTATGGATAGAATCAATACAGTTGTAAAAGCAAACACGTCAATAACGACTCGCATTTTGCAAACAGAAACCTGGAAATCACGGCAATATCAAGATGAATAAAGAGAATGCAATTCCAATGCTTACCAACCCCGTTCAACCCCCTTCATCTATCTATCTGATGCTCTGCTTATCTATCTATCTATCTATCTATCTATCTATCTATCTATCTAATTCTCCATATCTCCTGATTCTGTTAAACCAGACATGGACAACGCAGTGTGGTGTGGCGGCTTGAGGCGGGGCTGCTTTTTGCGGTAGCGCCTAATAAGAGGTACTTGGCTTGTTGTACCTCGTTAGTAGTTTCCTGTAATTAGTCGCACAAATTAAGGGTTAACTGCGATTCAATCACTAATAGATTATGTTTCATTAGCCGAAGACTTTTATCGATCATCACAGCAACCAGCTGGTGCTATTTCAGGACCATGAACACGTTTAAAGATGGCGTTTCATTTTTCTCTTCCTTTCATGTTTACCGCATCGGTCGACAGTGGGCAGAAGGTGCGATAATAAAACGCGCCCCTTCCTTCCGTTAAGTTACGCCATTCTGTATGCATTATCCGAGTCGTTCAAACCAAATCTTGATTTAAAAAAATTTTAGGGAAAAGGCAGGAAAATTCTTTTCCTTCGGCTAAGCTTTCATTGGTTGATTGATTGTAATGGCATGTCTACCCGTCAAGAGTTATTTTATGCTTAGAGGTTTGGGAATTGCGTTCATTATATGTTGATAT
The DNA here is from genome assembly GCA_963585895.1 of Sepioteuthis lessoniana. NCBI lineage: Eukaryota > Metazoa > Mollusca > Cephalopoda > Myopsida > Loliginidae > Sepioteuthis > Sepioteuthis lessoniana. The sequence goes on from OY757939.1 coordinate 56,834,977, forward strand.
TTACATTTTTCCTGTGTAGTTGTTTCTTAAGAGTTTTTTGGCCCACAGTTATATGACTTATTGATTGATTGATTAACGGGTTTCCACAGCATATCAGTCTGTCTAGGGTTATTTAATACGGAGAGGTTAGAGAATTGTTTTCGTTGTGCGTTCATCATATTTACCAAGTCTGCCCTACTATTTACCCATAGCTTGAGGGAGAATAATTGGACTCACACCTTTCGCAAGAGTATTAGTGCTATTTGAGATGCAATCAGTCTCGTCCAGGATTTGAACTCGTGTTGCCGTGTCCATTTCCTACGACGATAACCATTACACCACGGGCACCTCCTGTTTGTTGTGCGTTCAAATTTTAATTTTTTGTAGTTGTTACTTTTTTTTTCACTTAGTCTTATTGAATATAAATAATTTTTAAACAGATCTGTTTGATCCATAGATTGGACTCTAACAGGTACTACCACTCCGGCTCAGAGTGAATCTGTGAGTAATGGCAATGAAGGGGTACTCCACACTGTAAGTGTAGTCTGAAGTTGAGTTATCTGTCTAGTTTTTAAAACTTGGAGAAATGATAAGCAAGCAAATCTATGAACAAAGTGATTCGATCCAAACGTGGTCGTAAAAACTTGAAATATTTGGAAATCTGAGGACGAGTGGAGACCTACTAAGATCAGCCCGAATACTGAGAAGAGTCCTGGAAAGTTGAGGAGACTTGCTGTCACTCAGACAATAGTGAAAGACCATCATCTAACGCGTGTATAGAAAAAACTCACAATGCGTAGAATAATGATATTGTGTGTGAATATATATATATATATATATATATATATATATATATATATATATATATATAAGAGGATATCTTATTTTCTTTTTAAAATTTCCTTAGTGGGGTCAGGGGGATTTTTTCCTTATCTATTTTTACTATTCAGCCATTCACCACCTATACTTATAGTCTGTTCTATTTGAAGCGTCTGCAAAGTTTAGTAAATTTGTTATTGAGTCTGTCACAATCGATTTGGTAGGTTTGCCAATATACAAAAAGTACATTATCAACTCGATACACTACTTGGTTGTTCTTCTTTTATTATCTTTTGTTATTTTGTCTGTTTTTTTTTTTTTGTTTGTTTTTTTTATCTTCTTTATAAATATTCAATATTTCTTTATTTCTTTCGTTGTCATCTATTTATTGTCCGATTTTTCTTTCTTTCTTTCTTTCTTTCTTTCTTTCTTTGGATTAAAATATTTTCTTTCTTCCTTTCTTTTTTTTCTTTCTTTGGATTAAAATATTTTCTTTCTGCCTCTCTTTTTTTCTTTCTTTGGATTAAAATATTTTCTTTCTTCCTTTCTTTTTTTCTTTTTTTGGATTAAAATATTTTTTCTTCCTTTCTTTCTTTCTTTCTTTGGATTAAAATATTTTCTTTCTTTCTTTCTTTCTTTCTTTCTTTCTTTCTTCCTTTGGATTAAAATATTTTCTTTCTTTCTTTCTTTCTTTCTTTGGATTAAAATATTTTCTTTCGTTCTTTCTTTCTTTCTTTGGATTAAAATATTTTCTTTCTTTCTTTCTTTCTTTGGATCATATTATTTTTCTTTCTTTCTTTCTTCGGATTAAATTATTTTTCTTTCTTTCTTTCTTTGGATTAAAATATTTTCTTTCTTTCTTTCTTTCTTTCTTTCTTTCTTTCTTTGGATTAAAATATTTTCTTTCGTTCTTTCTTTCTTTCTTTGGATTAAAATATTTTCTTTCTTTCTTTCTTTCTTTGGATCATATTATTTTTCTTTCTTTCTTTCTTCGGATTAAATTATTTTTCTTTCTTTCTTTCTTTGGATTAAAATATTTTCTTTCTTTCTTTCTTTCTTTCTTTCTTTCTTTGGATTAAAATATTTTCTTTCTTCCTTTCTTTTTTTTCTTTCTTTGGATTAAAATATTTTCTTTCTGCCTCTCTTTTTTTCTTTCTTTGGATTAAAATATTTTCTTTCTTCCTTTCTTTTTTTCTTTTTTTGGATTAAAATATTTTTTTCTTCCTTTCTTTCTTTCTTTGGATTAAAATATTTTCTTTCTTTCTTTCTTTCTTTCTTTCTTTCTTTGGATTAAATTATTTTTCTTTCTTTTTTTCTTTCTTTCTTTCTTTCTTCCTTTCTGTTATATTTCATTTCCTTTAGACGAACATTCTGTATTATTTTCTTTAGTCAGATTCATTTTTTTTTTTAATTCAATCTCTTTTTTCTTTTGTTTCTTTCGTTATATTCCCTTTTCTTTCTTTTGTCGCATGTTCCACTTTCTTTCTTTCTCTCTTTCTTTCTTGTCTAATTTCTATCCAACGTTTTCCCAACGTTTTTTTTATAAATTTTTATTGTTTGTTTGTTTCTATTCTCCTTTCTTTCTTTCTTTTGTTGAATGCCCCACATACTGCTTTCTTTCTTTCTTTCTTTCTTTCTTTCACCGGTCACTTTCTCCTTCCTCTGGTCGGAAATAATTTAATCACCAACATAATAAACTACATTACATACAGTAAAACTTTTTGTCAGTTTCATCCGATTCTTTTTCTTTTCTTTTCTGCTTTAATCTTTTCCAGACCTTTGTGAGCCATCTTGCCTCTCACTAATCTTTCTCTTGCTTGCACCCATTCAAAAAGGATGTTGAAAGTTAGCCAGCTCTTTGGCAGTGAGAAAAGTTCGAGGAACGCAGTATCTGTCTCATCCCGATTAACACCGAAAAAGATATATCTTTGAGGCTAACCACGGGAAACTTAATAAAAAGTATTTTCCTTCTTTGTAAATAATTCAACTGGGCACATTCGATAAGTCTTCTTTATGCAATAGTCAATATTGGAAAATGTTTCCGAGTTTTTATAAATTTTTTTTAGTAAATCTGTGGGATAATGTCGTTTTTAATAGCCTTCGCTGACTATATATCTGTTGGCTTTTGATATGGAGGTCTCTCCGAAAGTGATACGCTTTATTTTTCAGCCTAGTCGGCTGGGGTTGTTGAATACACCTGCTCAGCAGAGGGGTAGGACCCCACCCCAAACCAGTGTCCTGATACTAAACAATCTGGTCGTCAGGTTTCAGTCGTTGAAATTAGGGAATGTAGAGTACCCCCTTTATTGCCATTGCTCCCAGATTCACTCTGAGTCGGAATGACAGTGTTTAATAGGGTCATATCTATGATTGAAATAGAACTGTTGACATTTAACCTGTGCGCCAAAAAAGACTTATACTAAATTAAATTGTTAGAAGTAGAACTGTTTGAACATTTAACTGTGGGAAAACTAATGACTGTCGAATTGAATTGTTAGTGATACATTGTAATATTTGAACCATTTAACTGTATGCAATCAAATGAATAATGTTGACAAGAATTATTAGTGCTAAATACCAATACTTGAAACTATTTAACTGTGTGCCTAAATTGAATTATTGTTATTACATGGTAATACTTTAAACCATTTGATCGTGTACAAATATATATATATATATATATATATATATATATATATATATATGTGTGTGTGTGTGTGTGTGTGTAAATAGGTTTTGGTATTAATTAAGCCACATTGTCATAAAACTCAAACAAACCAAATCATATATATTAATTATATATGTATAAAGAGGATTTGGCATTAAATAACCTACAACGGTTGACATGCCATAAAACCCCACCAAACGAAATCATATATATTTAATATATATGTATAAAGAGATTTGGCATTAAATAACCTAGAATGGTTGATATGCCATAAAAACCCAACCCAACCAAATTATATATATCTAATATATATGTATAAAGAGGATTTGGCATTAAATAACCTACAACGGTTGACATGCCATAAAACCCCACCAAACGAAATCATATATATTTAATATATATGTATAAAGAGATTTGGCATTAAATAACCTAGAATGGTTGATATGCCATAAAAACCCAACCCAACCAAATTATATATATCTAATATATATGTATAAAGAGGATTTGGCATGAAATATTCTACAGTGGTTGATATGCCATAAAACCAAACCAAAGCAAACCAATCCTTCTTTGTTTCCATGGAAACTACAACAAATACAGGAAGCAAAGTAAGATATTTCGATAGAAGAGTTTTTAAGCAGCCATTGGAAATTTCATTTGGACTTGACTGTTTTCACACTAGACGGAACCTCTCTGAAACTGGTAGACAAATTCACCTACCTAGGAAGCAGTGTCTCATCAACCGAAAAAGACATCGACACGCGGCTAACGAAGGCATGGACAGCTATCGATAAGCTATTGATCATATGGAAGTCAGACCTGACCGATAAAATGAAACGCAGTTTCTTCCAAGCAGCGGTCGTGTCGATACTGCTATATGGGTGCACTACTTGGACGCTAACAAAACGGCTGGAGAAAAAGCTAGACGGCAATTACACAAGAATGCTGCGAGCAATATTGAACAAGTCCTGGAGGCAACACTCCACAAGGCACCAACTATACGGCCACCTACCTCCCATCAGGAAAACTATCTAAGTTAGACGAAACAGATACGCAGGACACTGCTGGAGAAGCAGAGACGAGCTCTTAAGAGATGTACTCATATGAACTTTCACATATGGCTGAGCAAAAGCAGGACGACCATCTCGAACATACATACAGCAGCTATGTGAGGATACGGGATGTAGCCCTGAAGACCTCCCGGAGGCGATGAGCGATAGGGAGAAGTGGTAAGAGAGGGTCAGGGATATCCGTGCTGGTGGCACGACATGATGATGATGCTTATTATTTATCTACACCGTCACTGGTAGAATGCTACGCAAGGTCAATTTTAAGCAGAGTACAACTGCTTTGAATTCATAATTTTCCTTTTCCCTACTGGTGTTCACTTTGAATTTTTTTTTTTTAAAAACTTATTACATTTGTTATCTAAAATCAAAGATATTTTACGTAGTGAAACTATATCATTCTATAATGAATATCTAGGTTTGTTTCTTTTTTCAATGTCTCGATTCGTTCCCCGACTAGAAAAATGATTTTGTGCCAAATCAGACTGGATAGGAAATATGAATAAATCCTTACTCATTTTGCTTGCTATACTCGTACCGTTTCCATAGTTGTTCTCTCCGATCTTCTTCTGGTGCTTTTTGTTGTACTCAAATTCCAGGAATTTTGAACTTTATTTGAATCACGAGGGCAACATTTTTTCATTCACCCCTCAATGCCTTAGTGGTATCTCGCATCAACAACTTTTTTAAATCTCTTTCACTGCTACTGAAATTGTGACCTGGGATCGAACGCACAACTTCCAGATGGTAGCCTGCAAGGCTTTTTGACTCGACCTTTGGTCCAGGTGGACAAGAAGCCTGGAGAGTAGAGCCGTCGTAACGTTGTGAGTATCGCAACCAAGATGAATAATACTGAGAAGAGTCCTGGAAACTTGAGGAGACCTGTTGTCACTCAAACCCCAGTGGAAATCCATCAGCTAACGCTGGTGTGAAAAACTCTCAAAAGAGAATGATAATTAATATTGCTATCCTGGCTGACCACAGAGTAAAATTGAAAGAAAGGGAAAAAAAGGATAAGTACCTCGACCTTGCTAGGGAATTGAAAAAACTGTGGAACATGAAAGTGACGTTTATGCCAATTATAATTGGTGCTCTTGGTACAGTCATCGAAGGATTATTAAAGGGACTAGAGGACTTGGAAATAAGAGAACGTGTGGAGACAATCCAATCTACGACCCTACTGAGATCGGCCAGAATACTGAGAAGTGTCCTGGAGACTTGAGGAGACTTGCTGTCAATCAAACTTCAGTAAAAGACCATCAGCAAAGGCTGACGGGAAAAACTCTCAAGGAGTACAAGCATTTTGTAGTTTGCTTGAAGTATTGCGCAAATTATTATTTTTTTTTTTTTGTATTGTATTACTCTAGAGGGTTATTGCAATGCAAAAAAACAAAACAAAAAACAATCATTTGAGTCCAATTAATTTCAAAGTAAAAACTTCATCGTCAGAGACTTTTTTAAAATGAATTTGCTGTTGCATCTTCGAATGTAATGAATTTGAACATACAACACCAAGTTCATTTTAAAAAAGTCTCTGACGATGAAGTTTTTACTTTGAAATTAATTAGCCTCAGATGAATATTATCTCGCATTACAATAGCCCTCTAAATTAATACAATACAAGAATATATTAATAATAATAATAATAATCTAGACCTAGCTAAGAAAATTATAGAAGATGAAAGTGACGGTGATTCTAATTGTAATTGGTGCCCATGGAACAATCCCGAAAGGTTTGGTAAAGGAACTGGAAGACTTGGACATAAGAGGATGAGTGAAGGCCGTCCAGACTACTGCATTATCAAGATCAGCCAGAATACTGAGACGAGTCCTGGAGACTTGAGGAGACTTGCTATTACTCAAACTCCAGTGAAAAACCATCTGCTTACACTGGTGTTAAAAACTCTCAAAAGAGAAAAATAATAAGTGAAAATCAAAGAAAGAGAAAAGAAAGACAATTACTTGGACCTTGCCCGAGAACTAAAAATGTTACAGGAGATGAAGGTGACGGTGATACTTATTATAATAGGTGCACTTGGAACGATCTTAAAAGGCTTGGTAAGGAGGCTGGAAGAGTTGGAAATCGGGAGACGATCCGAGATCGTTCAAACAACAACATTGTTAAAATCGACCGGGATTCTGGAGACTTGAGGAGATTTGCTGTCTCTAAAACTCCAGTGAAAGACCATCAGCTAACGCTGGTGTTTAAAACTGGCCAGGAGTAACATAATAATAATAATAATAATGCCTCAGTTCAGAAATTATTGATAGAAATGAGATGTTCGGATTTTTTATCTGAAAACTATCGTGAATATCATTGATATTTCTTGTGGAAAATATCTCATGTAATACGGATCACGCTTATCAGACAACGTCTCTCTATCGATTAATTCATAACCGTGTCTTCTTTCTCCTACTTCCCGACTTTTGCGCATGCGCAAACACCCCAAAATGGCCGGCACACTGAAGATATTTGTTGATATCCCGAAATCTGTGATGCATTAAAATTTCCAAAGTGCATCGAATGGAATGAAAGAAAATCGTCCATCACTAAACAAGTAACCTTCGTTGTTGAAAGAAAAGTGAAGAATAAATCGTACAGGATTACGAAGTTGAAAAACAAAAAATAACTATTTCATCCTCATCAAAGCGAGCAGAGTACTCGGGTTTCCTTGAGCATAATCATGAAGCACTTGGTGAGGATCGAACTTATTACCCTTTGCATTTAACCTCTTCTCGGTGGTAGTATGAGGCACATAGTTTAACGCACAGACACATGCACGGACAGGGTCAACAATAGCCCTGCCCCCAGCGATCATTTATACGAAATATTTTTTGACGCAATGCGGGTTGTGTGATATTATTTGGCAAGAAATCTCAAATAGATCTATTTTATCTATGGGTTGGAATCCTAACAGGTACTACAACTCCAGATCAGAGTGGACCTGGGAGTAATAGCAATGAAGGGGTACTCCACTCTTCCCAGAGCTCCAGAATTGGAGTCTCACCAAGGGATAGAGTTTAGTTTCATGCTTAAATAATTCCTTTATCATATTTACCAACCCCTTCGCTCGGGCAGGATATGACACAAGGTCAATTTTTAAGCGGAGTTTAACAGGTTTGAATTCAGAGTTTTCCTTCTCCTAGACAAGTTGCCTTACCAAGGCTAAAGAACCTAGTCTGCCCTATTATTTTACCCATTGCCCTATTATTTTACCCATTTACAATAATTGGATTCATACCTTTCCCAAGGGTATTAGTGCTATGTGAAATGCAATCAGTCTCGTCCAGGATTTGAACTCGTGTCGCCGTGTCCATTTTCAACGACGATAACCATTACACAATGGGTACCTCCTTTAGATAATTCCTTTATTGGGGGGGGGTTCTTCATCTTTTGTTGAAAATGCAGTCAGTATTTTCTAAACCTCGTCAACAGGATGAATACTGATTCTAACCTAATTATATGTGCTGCTTATTTAATTTGTTTTGACTTTCTAGCAGTATTAGTTGTCTATGAGTTCAAATGTATGGTGTGAGGTCCCCGATTTTAAAATTCTAGGGAGTGTCGAATATCCTTCTATTGTTATTACTTCCTGATTCACTCTAACCCAAGGTTGTAGGACAGGATGTCTCAGTATACATGGGACCTATGTGACAGCTTATAACTCTACTAATAATAATGTTGTATTCCTTTCTATTTCAGATTTGAAAATAGTATACTATAACTATTAATCCTTGATCACAATGCCTTGGACAAGAGAGGGAAAAATATTTTGTGTCACTACTTATTTGGAGACAAAATTATTCAAAACTGTCTCAAAATAGATGTAACCCATTTATATGATTAAGATTTATTACTGAGACAAGAAACTCAAAAAAGATTGTATGTGTTGGAAGCTGATTTAATAATAAAAAACAGCATAAAAAAATAGCTTAAAGGACATATTCCAAATGACCGCCATTTTGCTTGTCTCGGTAATAAATCGTTCTCATATTAATGGGTTACATCTATTTTGTAACTCCCTGTACTTGTTAGGATCCAATAAAACTGTAAATTTTTTGGGGGCGAGGAGGGGATACTCGGGCTAGGGGGGGGGTAACAAGCTGCACTGGAACTTTGCAGTAAGCGAGTTCAAACTTTAATCATGCTATTATGTTCACTTTTGGGTTAATACCATTGGGAAAGGCATGAACCCCTTTATCCCTCCGGGTATGGGTCAAATAGTATCACTGCTATTCTTGTATAAGGATGGCTTTGGCATTAAATAATCCACGAAGGTTGATATTCAATGCATAAACAAAGAAACTAAACTGAACCGTAAATTATTTGGATTAAGAATAGTTACTTGAAGCTATAAGTAAAAACGCCGTAATAATCATAATCCTTCGTACACGACTATAATCGTTTACAAAGGATTATCATTTTTTATATCAATCAACTGATATCTTATGACTGTGTGCAAACAAATAATTATTATGGATAAAAAAAAAACTTCTATTTTAGAAAATAAATGCAAAAGAACGATGAAAATTGTTATACGAATCAAACGTTTACAAGTGAATCAAAGTTCGGCATTATATATAATCTGTAGGTCATTTCATTTTTCAAAAGTTAGAGCTAATTTGCATAAAATTTAGTATTGCTTTTGTTTGTACACAGTTAAATGGTTTCAAGTATTACTATGTAATACAAATATTTCAATTTTCAAATTGTTGGTCACATTTTAAAATGTTCATTTGTTTTCACACTGTTTAATGTTTTCAAGTATTGCAATTTAATATTAATAATTCAATTAAACTGTTTGTTGATTGCAAGCAGTTAAATAGTCAAACAGTTCTATTTGAGCCATAGATGGGACCCTAACAAGTACTACTACTCCGAGTGACCTCTGGGGCAATGGCATTGAGGGATACTACACATTCCACAAAGCACCAGGAATGGAAACTGACTATCAGGTTGTTTAATGTCATATTCCGGACACTCGTTCGGTGGGCGCGGTCTTACCACTTTGCAGAGATGCAGTTGACTAAGCTGATAGAGGATAGAATTTGCATCTGTGTGGATGTTGTTGCAGTATTAGTCACCTGACAACGATGTACAAAGAAGTTCTAAACGTGCAGCCCAGTTATTATCGGGTAGGTGAGGTTGATCTAACGATCTACAAAATGACGCAAGCAAAACTCCCTCCACTGCCACACAAACTTCTCTCCATGCATCCACGTCACTGAACTCAGCGAGAGATCAGCGCTGTAGGCGAATGCAGCATATTAGCGTAAAAAGAATATAAAACTACAGACGACTGGGTAGGAAAGTGATCCATTGGGAATTTTGCAAGAAATTTAAATTTGACAATACGAACAAGTGGTATATGCATATGTTTAAGAATCCGTCCAAGAGAATAAGACGTGCAAACTTCTCTGGGATTTTGAGAGAGAAACGGATCACCTAATCTCGACCAGACAACCAGACCTAGTAATAGTTAATAACAACAAAAACAACAACAGAAAGAGAACTTGCCGAATAGCAGACGTTCCCGTCCCAGCAGACCACTGAGTTGAATTAAAAGAAGGTGAAAGAGGGATAAATATCTGGACCTTGACGGAGAGTTGAAAAAGCTATGGAACATGAAGGTAACGGTGATACCAATCGTAGTTGGAGTATTTGGAACGAGATCCAAAGGATTGGTAAAGGAACTGGAAAACTTAGAAATCGAGGACAAGTAGAGACCATCCAGACTACAGCATTACAAATATCGGCCAGAATACTGAGAAGAATCCTGGAAACTTGCTGTCACTCAATTCCAGAGAAAAACCATCAGTTAACATTGGTGTGAAATACTCTCAAAGGAGTAAAAAAAGGCTAGTAATCTATATATAAAGTGACTTATTTCGCCAGGGATATTTTGTTGTTTTTTTCTTTTAAGAGTCCAGTTATCTACAGTAAATGGCTGTTTGTTTAGGTTTTATGGCATATCAACCTTTGTAGGTTATTTAACGCCAAATCCATTTTTATGCAAATAGTTCTATTTCAAACAATTCAGTTTAGCCTGAGTACATAGTTTAATTGTCAAAAACATTTCTATTTCAAGCTATTCGGTTTAGTCATAAAGTTCTATATCAGCTAATTCAGTTTAGTATAAGTACAGATTTTGTTTACACAGTTACATGTCCAAACAGTTCGATATTAAACAACCCAGTTTAGTGTAAGTACAGTTTCAATGTCAAAAACAGTTCCATTTCAAACAATTCAGTTTTGTCAAACAGTTGTAATTCAAACAATTCAGTTTAGCATAAGTATGCAGTTAGTTCTATTCAACCCATAGATAGGGCCCTATCAGGTGCTTCCATTCCAGGCCAGAGTGGACAGAGGAGCAATGGCAATAAAAGGGTGCTCCGCATTTCCCAAAGCTCCAGCATCTCTGGAACCTCACCATCAGATTGTATAGTGTCATATTCAGAACGTTCATTGGGGTGGGGTTGCCTCTCTGCAGAGGTGCAGTCGGTGTATTCTACCACCCCAGCTGACTAGGCAATCTACATTAAATGGAGAAACAAAAGAAGTAAAAAGATAAAAGGTAAAAGGGTGATGCGTAAAAAGTATCATATATTAAGTAAAAAGTAAACGATAATAGGTGCCGTGGTGTAATTGCTATCGTCGTAGGAAATGAACACGGCGACACGAGTTCAAATCCTGGACGAGACTGATTGCATTTCACATAGCACTAATATCCTTGGGAAAGGTATGAATTCAATTATTCTACCTCCAGCTATGGGTAAATAGTAGGACAGACTAGGTTCTTCAGCCTTAGTTAGGCAACTAGTCTAGGAGAAGGAAAACTCTGAATTCAAACCTGTTAAACTCTGCTTAAAAATTGACCTTGTGTCATATCCTGCCCGAGCGGAGGGGTTGGGTAAATATGATCATAGGTAAGGGTTATAATTGGGTACGATAAGTATAACGCAAGCAATAATGCGATTTTTTTAAATAATTTAACAGTTAATATGTTTTTGGCGGGAAATAATAGGTAAGATGTCAGAACAAAGTGCTTTAACGTAAAAGATGAATAAAGAGTTACACGTAAAATCTGGTCCACGAAAACCAACCAACCAACCAACCAACCGACCGACCGACCAACCAACCGACCAAACAAATAAACAAGTCTTGGTTAGTCAAAATTATAGCATCTCTCTTTTCTAATTAAGCCTTGACTTCCTGATCAAACTATGTCCTGAAAGTTTTGACTATTCATAATAAATTCGGTCCTAATTATAATATTGATGATATAGTGGAGTCATCATCTTTTGATGGGTACATGAAACGATCTGTACAAATGTTTTTGCCCATAGTGTAATGGTTATCGTCGTTGAAAATGGACACGGTGACACGAGTTCAAATCCTGGACGAGACTGATTGCATTTCACATCGCACTAATACCCTTGGGGAAGGGTATGAATTCAATTATTCTCCCTCCAGCTATGGATAAATAGTAGGGCAGACTAGGTTCTTCAGCCTGGTTGAGGCAACTAGTCTAGGAGAAGGAAAACTCTGAATTCAAACCTGTTAAACTTCGCTTAAAAATTGCCCTTGTGTCATATCCTGCCTGAGCAGAGGGGTTGGTAAATATAAGTAGGTAAGTTGTCAGAACAAAGTGCTCTAACGTAAAAGATGAATAAAGGGTTACACGTAAAATCTGGTCCACAAAACCCAACCAACCGACCAAACGAATAAACAAGTCTTGGTTCGTCAAAATGATAGTATCTCTTCTTCTAGTCTATTGTTAAATACTATGTCCTGAAAGTTTTGACTATTCATAATAAAAATTCGCTCCTAAATATAATATTGATGATGTAGTGAATTGGTTTGGTTTGGTTTGTTTGGTTTTACGGCATATCAACCTTTGTAGGTTATTTAACGCCAAATCCATTTTTATGTAAATAATCTGTTCTATTGAAAACAGTTCAGTTTAGCATAAGTACACAGTTTAATTGTCACAAATATTTCCATTTCAAACAATTCAAGCAGTTATATGTAACAATTCAGTTAAGTGTAAATACAGTTTCAATGTCGAAAAACAATTCTATTTGAAATAATTCAGTTAAGCATAAGCACGCAGTTTCAGTGTAAGTACGGTTAATTGTCAAAAACGTTTCTATTTCAAGCTATTCAGTTTACTCAATTCATTTTAGCATAAGTATGCTGTTAGTTCTATTTAACCCATAGATAGGGCCCTATCAGGTGCTACCACTCCGGACCAGAGTGGACCTGGGAGCGATGGCAATGAAGGGGTACTCCGCTTTCCCCAAAGCTCCAGCACTGCTGGAACCTCACCATCAGATTGTTTAGTGTCATATCCAGGACACTCGTTAGGGGGGGGGGTCTTACCCCTCTGCAGAGGTGCAGTCAGTGTATTCTACAGCCCCAGCTGACTGGGCAAATGATGTAGTGAAGTCATAGTCTTTTGATGGGTACATGAAACGATTTGTAAAAAATGTTTTGAAGTCACTGAAAGAATATCTTACCTTGTCAGACGTAACACAGAATTTAATCGCACATTCGCACATAGGTTGGCTTCTAGAAATGGTCTTACTGTTTGAGGACTTCTGAAAAAAAAAAGACAATATAGTTTAGTACGAGGATTAATCAATTTCAAAGACAATGTGGTTTAATCGACCCTGATAGATCGGTACTATGTTCAAAAGTGAAGGACTAAAGAATTTGGTTGGATTTAAATACGTACAAAAACAAGCAAACAAATAGATAAATACCCGCCAAACAAAGTTAGAAATAGTATTTTCCTGGTTAAGTAATAAATTATCTGTATCTACTACTTAAGATGTAGTTTAGAAAATTTGGTGTCAAATAAGTTTAACGGGTGATGACCCCCGAGATCAATTTGAGAGGTTGGCTCTGATTGGATGATCTCAGTCAGGCATCCGAGGAGTTGTAAAAGTTAAAAAACAGATTTAAGCTAAACGTTAGACCAGAATCGCTGAAACGAGCTTCTGATTCTCAACTTCGTAAGGAGTCAATAATATATGTGAAGAAAATTTCATGAAGGGGATAAAAGATGAGCTCATAAAAAATATTGTGATTATTCATTCCAGGAACGAACATCGAACAGCTAAAAAGAAATAGAACGACGTTGGAGTCATGGGAGCAAAATGATGGCCGAGTAAAGCAAGATGGTGTTTATCCGGTTGGACTCAAATTCTTCCATGGACCAGTGAATGGGGGCTCTCTAGCCAGGTACGCACGCACCTACACATTAATATAATTCATTCGAACACACAAGACCACACAGATGGACTGACAGACATATAAATATATATTTGTTTGTTTGTTTGGTTTGGTTTTATGGCATATAAACCCTTGTAGGTTATTTAACGCCAAATCCATTTTTATGTAAACAATCAGTTCTATTGAAAACAGTTAAGTTTAGCATAAGTACACAGTTTAATTGTCGAAAACATTTCCATTTCAAAGTATTTGAGCAGTTATATGTAATAATTCAGTTAAGTGTAAATACAGTTTTAATGTCGAAAAACAGTTCAATTTGAAATAATTCCGTTAAGCATAAGCACGCAGTTTAAGTGTAAGTACGGTTAATTGTCAAAAACGTTTCTATTTCAAGCTATTCAGTTTACTCAATTCATTTTAGCATAAGTATGCTGTTAGTTCTATTTAACCCATAGATAGGACCCTATCAGGTGCTACCACTCCGGCCAGAGTGGACCTGGGAGCGATGGCAATGAAGGGGTACTCCGCATTCCCCAAAGCTCCGGCACTGCTGGAACCTCACCATCAGATTGTTTAGTGTCATATCCAGGACACTCTTTAGGGGGGTCTTACTCCTCTGCAGAGGTGCAGTCAGTGTATTCTACAGCCCCAGCTGACTGGGCAAATATATATTTGTATACGTATATATATATATATATTAATATAACTGTGTGTGTGTACGTGTGTGTGAATGTGTGTGTGTGTAAATAGATACCAACGGACAGTAAAAGACATTGATAGCAAGATCAATAAATACTTTTGTTGATAACAGAATACATTTTAAACAGAAAGCAATCATAAACCCTATGAAGAAATATAGATCGATAATGAATCGTCATCGTAAATAAAAAAAAAACAACCTCATTTTCTTCGATAATTGATTGATATACAGTGTTGTGTACGAACGACAACAAAAAAAATTTTTTTTTTAAATAAGTGCATATTGATCGATCAGTTGATTGAAACAGGGAGATAAACATGCATCGATTATTTAGAGGTGGTCAGAATAAGCAAAACAGATTTTAATTATCGACTAGTCTTGCTTTTCAATTCTTTTTTTTTCTTGCCTGGGTAGTCGTAGTCGTATTAGTAATTGAAAGAGTCTTGAATTCGACAAATTCCTTAGACGATGCGTTATCAATCTTTAATTATTTTTGGTTTAGTTGGGCTGGGTTTCTTGGTTTAATGGCATTTCAATCTTTGTGGGTTATTTAATGCCGAAGCCATCCTTGTCAAAGAACAGTAGTAGTACTATTTAATCTATTGCTGTGGAGGGAAATATGAAGGTTTCCCAAAGGTATTAATCCAAAATCGAACGTATTGAAGTATTGCCATCATAAGTTTTATGTAGTCTTTCGTCTAATTCCTATTTATTTTATACATAGTGTTCATTAAGGGTTTTAGAACTATTGTCTTCACCTTTATTGTTATTTCCAGGTGTTTGTCGAACTCGGGAAGCTTTACGGAACTTCAAACTACGTTCTTTTTTTTATTGAATGCACGAGGATTGCCTGTTCTGATTCCGTTAGCCATAACCGGGTACAAGTGTTAAGGATTTCTGTATTGTTACTGGCCTGCAGTTAGGATTGAACCTGCAAACTCCATGATTTTTTAACTGTGCTCATATTCAGATTTTTTTTCATCTCAGAAATTTAGACAACTAATACATAGTGTTCAGTTGATCGGAAAATTATGTCTGATTTTTGAATAAACTTTTATTTCAAAATTTAAAGTCTTTTGAACAATCCAAAGAGGATACCTAGACTTTTATGCCTTTCTGTCATCGATCAATAAACTTATTTAGGCCTTTATTTTGATACCAAGAAATCTTTAAATGCAGTTTCTACTTTCTCTTTTGAAGAAAATGAGGAATGGGACAAAGAGTTCTGTTCCAAGTCAGTGAGTTTCTTTAGTTTCATCCTGGCAACATGTGGCCGAGCAGTGTCATCTTAGGAACATGTGGCCAAGAATTGTGACGAAACAAAATTAGAACCAAGCTTGAACTCATGTAAAAAAGTAAACACACTACATCTTTTTTCATATTCATAACTGGAGGCATAAAATGTATCGACGAAAACGATGTGAATAGAGCAATAAAGATGAAGACAATAGTCCGAATACTCTTAATGATAAATACTATTAAAATAATTCGTTAAAATCGAATTTAAACAGTTTATATTAAAATCAGTGGATTTTCCGAACAACCTAGTCGTAATAATAGACGAATGAGATGAACCATTATCATCATAGGCGCCTCTGGTGGTGTAATGGTTAGCAAGCTCGACTAGCAAACCTACACGAGTGAGTTCGAGTCTCATTGGGTGCCCCTTTAATATGGCCTTGTGCCACATCTAAGTAAAAATGCTTAGTAAATTACAACTATTATCATCATAATTCTTTGTTTAACTGCTTGGTTTGGTTTCTTTGTTTAATGGCATATCAACCTTTGTTGGTTATTTAATGCCAATGCTATTCTCATAGAAGAACAGTAGTGGTACTATTTAACTCATAGCTGGGAGGATAAGGGGGTTCATACCTTTCCCAAGGGTATTTGCCCGAAAGTGAAGGTAATAGCGCGACTGGAGTACGAACTCGCGTACTACGATTCCGCAGTCCATCGCTTTAACCATTACACCACGAGGACACCCCCTTTAACTGCTTGGTGAAGTTATAAAAGTAATTGTGTGATGTTGTTTGAATTTCTTTAATGAAACATTGTCAATTATTATCAATTTTTCTTGAGTATTTCTTTCATCTATCTGTCTACTTTACACTAAGTGAAGGTTGTTTTTTTAAAAATCTTAATGACATATCAACTATCGAGGGTTATTTAATGCCAAAGTCATCTTTTTAGAAACACAGTAGTTGTACAACCTAACCTAAAACTGGGAGGATAAGAGAGTTTATACCTTTTCTAAGGGTATTAGTCCGAAAGTGAATGTTATCGTGCAACTGGAGTTCAAACCCACATACAAAATGTAGCTATTCATTACGTTACCCACCACACTCCCGGTGCTCTTCTTTTACACTTAGTAGTACTAGTAGTAGATATTTTTTACAGATGTGATAGTCTTAAATTATCTGATTTTCTTAGATCAGGTGAGGGAAACATTTTTCAAGAAGCGGGCCGCATAAAACAGGGCTCATTATCACGCAAGTGGCACTACTTAAAAAATTGAAGATAATTTTACGTTGATTTTTACCTCTTTGGTAAAAAGATCTTTTCTAAAAAAAAAAAAAGATTCAAATCTTAAGCAGGTCATTCAGAAAATACCAAGGCACTTCGTGTGACCTCATGTGGCTTGCTGGCTACGATTTACCCATGTCTATCTTAAATGAAATAATATCATTAAGATGTTTTTTAGTATTTCTTTCAACTATTGCGTCTTCTTTACACTTAGTAGTAACATATGTTTCTTTACTCTTAGTTGTAATAATAAATGTAATAGACTTAAATTGTCTGAATTTTTCAGATGAATCAATATCATTTTTTTTATTCTTTTCATTCTATTACTGTTATTTTAAACGTAGCTGTCATAAAAGACGTAAAAGACTTAAGTTGCCTGAATATCTTGAATGAAACATTGTCAATTAGCATTTAGATTACTTTTTAGTATTTCTTATACCTATATCGTCTGATTTACAAATACATGTTTCTTTACAATAAGTAATTGTATAGAGGTGATAGTTTTGTTGAGATTATACTCCTGGCCGTGCAAATAGAACTTCTATAAGATGCTATGTGACATGATTAAAATGACATACAAAACGGTGCATCAAAGTCAAACTCTCTTCCTGTTCGTTCCTGCCTCGACAACCAAAAGCACTCACGAGTGAATGCGTTTCTCGACAGGGCGCTCTCATCCCAACAAACCTTGTGTTGTACCACGCTCAGGACTATATTTTGACTAAAGACTTCAGGCAACAACTTTCATTCTATTAAGGACTCTTAACTTAAACCCAGCTATGGGTTAAATAGTACCACTACTGTTCTTCTAGGAGAATGGCTTTGGCATTAAATAACCCACAGAGGTTGATATGCCATTAAACAAAGAAACCAAACCATCTTAACTTAAACCAGAAGACTCTTCAACTGCATGATAGGACTTTTCTCTTTTAGCATTTCAGGTCTTTCCTGTATTCATTTTATAAAGTTTGCTCAGGCGATAAATATGTTATTGTTAATTCATCGTAAATAGTTTTATATTATTTCGTAAGAGGGAATATTAATTCAAAATGAATTTCCTCTGTTACAAATGTCGGAATTGTGTTCTTTACGCTCAACTAATTGTGGTAGTGAGTTTTGGTATATAGATGCGGCAAATATACGGAGACAAAATATCAAATCGTCGATCCCAAGTCTCACTTGGTTAAAAAAAATCTCTGTCTAAAATTGTTTGAATTTCTGAGACGAAATATTTTTAATAGTTATTCAAAATTTAAAAAACATTTTTTCCCTTTTTAATTATTTATTTTTTAGTGGAGGATTTACAATTTTCATTTTACTCTTTGTGAGTTTTTTCACTCCAGTCTAAACCGGTACTTTTTTTTTTTACTAGAAACAAAGGGACAGCAAGTCTCCTCAAGTCTACAGGACTCTTCTTTCTAAGTATTCTAGCTGATTTTAACAGTACTATCGTCTCTAAGGATCGATTTTCCCAATGTTCTTCCGTTCCCCCAGTCTCCAAAACGTTTTGGGGACTATTTCAATGTCACCGGCTATTACTGGTATCACCGTTACCCGTATGCTTGCTTTAAGATAATTTTTATGGCGTTGTTTTGTGCTTCTATTAAGAGAGATTCAGTTAATCTCTTAAGGTTTCCTTTTTTTTGACATGTCCTGGTCTTCTCGCGTGGAATTTCATCAGTTTGTCTTTTGAAATATCCATACAGTTCTTTTTCTTTCCATTTCTGTTTCCTTATTGTTGTTGTTTAATTTATTCTATGTTATCAGTGCCATTTCTGGTCTCTGTCATATCAAGGAATACACCGTCAGGTGCCCCTGACCACATCTTCAGTGATGTTCTTCTCATTAGGTGTTTTGGATGTTTCAACATGATACACCTTCACTAGGGTAACCCAGCTAGTGTTGATCAGCCACCAGCTAGGAATCAGGAATCTATCAGTAGCAAACAAAATCTCCAAAGAAAAAAAGAAAAGAAAAATCTCCATGAGGCTTTATACAAAGTAGCACCAGTGGAATAGCCAATCAAATACGTCTCTTTCTTTGGTCTTTTAATGTTGTGTTCGAGTCCTCGTATCTTTAATGCTGACGAGTCCTCTTCCTCCTTCTTTTCTTGACACATATATTCTGTCTATATCATCCTTCAGATGTAAATCCTTATGCAGGGTCATCAGCTTTCTTGTCCTCATGTCCATTTGTTAAAGTTCTTCCCTTGTCCATTTCAAGAAAGGTCCCGAGTATCTTATAAGAGAGACTGCCTATGTGCTTATTCCTTTGATGAGATTCCTATCACAGAGCTTTATTTTGAGAAGTTTTGTCGTTCGTCTGAGATGCTCTTTTGTTATTTTTTCTTTATTCTCCGCTTGCGTCGTCTTCAAATATTCCCACACACTAGTAATTTTCCTTTTCTCCAAGCGTTCTGATTCTTTATTCCGTTATTTGTCATTTTTCAACTACTCATTACAAGCACGACAGATTTTTTATGCCAAATTCCATTTCTATATTCTGACAGTAAATTTTAATTGTTTGTATTAGAGTTTCCTATTCGTTTTCATTTTTTGCAAACAACTTGATGTCGCCAAGTATATAAAGTGATAAATCTTTTCTTGCTATTTAGTAAATTTGTAGTTCCCTGTGCATTTTCTAAATATGTGATTGAGTGGCATCGTTGCAATCACAAATAGTAATGATAAAAGTGCATCTCCCAGGAAGATGCCACTCAGGATTTTCACCTTTGAAACGGATACATTATTTCCTATAAATAAGTATACACCCTACATTTTTATGTAAAGCACTAAAACAAAGATACCAGGATTTTATTGTTTCTAGCGAAATATACAATAAAAATGGATATTATAGTTTTATTTTTATTTATAAAAAACTTAACAGCTTTGAAACTGTAACCAGCACACACACACACACACACACACACACACACACACACACACACACACACATATATATATATATATATATATATATATATATATATATATATGCAACTTTATTTTTGGTCAGAGTAATATGAAGAGAAAATGAAAAAGGAAAGAAACAACTGAAATAAAGATTAGAAAACACATGGTTGACAAAAAAAGAAGAAAAGAACAAATGAATGAATAAAAACGTAGAACAACTAAAGATAAAAGCAAAAAAAAAGATGAATGAATGAAAAAAAAGTAGAAGAAATAAAGAAAAAAAGGGAAAAAAAAAGATGAACGAATGAATAAATAAGAAGTAGAAGAAATAAAAGAAAAAGTAACAAAAAAGATGAATGAAGGAATGAATAAAAAGTAGAAAAAAACTTAAAAAAAGGAAAAAAAGAAGAATGAATGAACGAATAAAAAGTAGAAGAAATGAAGAAAAAAGCAAAAAAAAAAAAAACAAAGCAAAAAAGATGAACGAATGAACGAATAAAAAGTAGAAGAAATAAAGAAAAAAGGAAAAAAAGATGAACGAATGAATGAATAAAAAGTTGAAAAAAAAAAAAAAGAATGTATGAACGAATAAAACGTAGAAAAAAAAAGCAAAAAATGAATAAAAAGTAGAAAAAAGAAAAAAAAAGAAAAAAAAGAATGTATGAACGAATAAAACGTAGAAGAAATAAAGGAAAAAGGAAAAAAGATGAACGAATGAACGAATAAAAAGTAGTAGAAATAAAGGAAAAAGGAAAAAAAAGAAGAATGAATGAACAAATAAAAAGTAGAAGAAATAAAGGAAAAAGGAAAAAAAGAAGAATGAATGAACAAATAAAAAGTAGAAGAAATAAAGGAAAAAGGAAAAAAAGAAGAACGAATGAATGAATAAAAAGTTGAAAAAAAAAAAAAGAAAAAAAAAAGAATGTATGAACGAATAAAACGTAGAAAAAAAAAGCAAAAAATGAATAAAAAGTAGAAAAAAGAAAAAAAAAAGAAAAAAAAGAATGTATGAACGAATAAAACGTAGAAGAAAAAAGCAAAAAAAAAAAAGAAAAAAAGATGAACGAATAAAAAGTAGAAGAAATAAAAAAAAAGGAAAAAAAGATGAACGAATGAAAGAATAAAAAGTAGAAGAAATAAAGAAAAAAGAAAAAAAGACGAATGAATAAACGAATAAAAAGTAGAAGAAATAAAGGAAAAAGGAAAAAAGATGAACGAATGAAAGAATAAAAAGTAGAAGAAATAAAGGAAAAAGGAAAAAAGATGAACGAATGAACGAATAAAAAGTAGTAGAAATAAAGGAAAAAGGAAAAAAAAAAAGAATGAATGAACAAATAAAAAGTAGAAGAAATAAAGGAAAAAGGAAAAAAAGAAGAATGAATGAACAAATAAAAAGTAGAAGAAATAAAGGAAAAAGGAAAAAAAGAAGAATGAATGAACGAATAAAAAGTAGAAGAAATAAAGGAAAAAGGAAAAAAGATGAACGAATAAAAAGTAGAAGAAATAAAGGAAAAAGGAAAAAAAGGAGAATGAATGAACAAATAAAAAGTAGAAGAAATAAAGGAAAAAGGAAAAAAGATGAACGAATGAACGAATAAAAAGTCGAAGAAATAAAGAAAAAAGCACAAAAAAATAAAGATGAACGAATGAACGAATAAAAAGTCGAAGAAATAAAGAAAAAAGAAAAAAAATAAGATGAACGAATGAACGAATAAAAACTAGAAGAAATAAGGAAAAAAGCAAAAAAAAAAAAATGAAGATGAACGAATGAACGAATAAAAACCAGAAGAAATAAAGAAAAAAGCAAAAAAAAAAAAAAAAGAAAGAAAGAAAGATGAACGAATGAAAGAATGAAAAGTAGAAGAAATAAAGAAGTATCGGAAACATATTTTCTGTAAATGAATATTCTCTTGAATTATTTTTTCTTTATGATCCAAAATTCTGAAATTGTTGCTGTGACCGTGAAAAAGCCGATATCATTTCACTGAAAGAAACAAAGAAAACTTTATATTCTGTTTTTATTCTGATTTTACTTTATGGGTTATATTTACTTTTATTCACTTATCTATTTATTTATAAAATAACTTTTCAAAATGCTGACGGTAAAACTCATACCAGGACGGAAGTCACTTTTACGCCAGCGCGAGAATTCTTTCCCATTTCCTTTCTCAGCAGCGCTTCTAAGTTTTCTGTTCAGATGAACGTCAACTTGTCAATGGACAAGATTTGATTTTCCATTTTCTAAAAGGCATGTGTTTTTTTAAAGCTTTGGTTTCTTTGAATGTATCTTGTTTCAATAAGAAAATTATTTAATGAATATATTTGAATTATTTGACGACAGATGTTAAACAGTTAATCCCATTAAAGCAAACAAGTTTAGAAGGAGTACAAGTCTTGGCACGACAGGATGGGGAATTGTGTAAAAAATTAAAATTTTACCATACTAACAAATGGTATATGCAGAATAAATAATCTGTCTGTAGAAAATGAGAGGCATAAAATTCTCTGGGATTTTCAGATACAAACGAATCAACTAACCGCAGTCATAGTGGGTGTCCTCTAGGTGTAATGGTTAAAACGACAGACTGCGGAATCTGTTGAATGACATATAAAATTTCATGGATGATTGAATGCCAAGTTCATCATCGTGGAAGAACACTAGTGGTACTATTAAACCCATTGCTGGGGGAGAGAGCACATAAATTTCCCCAAGATTATTTGTCCGAAAGTGAATGTGATAGCGCAAGTCGCTTACTACAATGTCACCCGTTAACAACGATGCCTTAAGGACTTCTCCTGGTCTGGATTTAGTCATCTGTTAAAAAAGGGTATAACTCAGATTCACACGGCCCAGTCGGCTGGGGCTGTAGAATACACCGACTCCATCTCTACAGAGAGGTAAGACTCCCTCCCCCAACGAGTCTCCTGGATATGATATTAAACAATCTGATGGCGAGGTACCAGTAATGTTGAAGCTTTGGGAAATGCAAAGTACCCCTTCAATGAGATTGTTCCCAGGTCCACTCAGAGCCGGAGTGGAAGCATCTGATTGGGTCATACCTATGGGTCAAATAGAACTGTTTGACATTAAAACTGTGTGCAAACAAATGACTTACTCTAAATTGAATTGTTAGAAATAGAACTGTTTTACATTTAACTGTGTGTAGATAAATGACCGATGTTTAATTGAATTGTTAGTGATACATAGCAATACTTGAAACTATTTATCTGTGTGCAAAAGAATGAATTTAGGCGCGTTTAAAAGTGTTATGAACAAAATGTTTACAAATCATATATATCTAATATATGTGTATAAAGAGAATTTGGCATTAAATAACCTACAATGGTTGATATGCCATAAAACCCAACCCAACCAAATCATATATATCTAATATATGTGTGTAAAGAGAATTTGGCATTAAATAACCTACAATGGTTGATATGCCATAAAACCCAACCCAACCAAATCATATATATCTAATATATGTGTATAAAGAGAATTTGGCATTAAATAACCTACAATGGTTGATATGCCAGAAAACCAAACCAAACCAATCAGATTCACAAAATTCTCATTCAGTAGCCAGTCAAACAGGAAATTGCTTTATTCTACAAGTTGGCGCATTGTAAGAGTATTCATCACCCAAGTTACTTTAACCTGGTTTGGACGTGTGGGCGATGCTTATGTAGCTGGTTTTGGGTAGGAATAACGGGGTGCAGCCCATCCCTATGTAGGTTTATGACTGATGTAAATTCAAAGTCTTCTTCTCGTAAACCGGTTGCCATCATCGTCATCATTATGTCATGCCGGCAGCACGGATATCCCTGACCCTCCTTCGCCACTTCTCCCTCTGGCGGGTCTTCAGGGCTACATCCCGTATCCTTACAGTGCTGCTGTATGTATGTTCGAGCTGGCCGTCCTGCTTTTGCTCGGCTATATGAGGGGGTCCATAGGAGTAAATCACTTATGAGCTCGTCCCTGCTTCTCCAGCAGTGTCCTGCATGTCTGGTTCGTCTAGCTTGGACAGTTTTCACGATGGCAGGAAGGTGGCCGTATTGTTGGTGCTTTGTGGGGTGTTGCCTCCGGGACTTGTTCAATATTGCTCGCAGTATTCTTGTGTCATTGCCGTCTAGCTTCTTCTCCAGCCGTTTTGTTAGCGTCCAAGTAGTGCATCCATACAGCAGTGTGTGTAATGCAAACAGTCTTGTTCAGGTTTCGAACTCGGAAAGCTGATATTACTTCAAACGACGATAGCTGTTACTCCACTAGCGCATCCTAAGTATGTATAGTATTTTACTAAAAACCGTGTATCGTTTTTGTCGAGTTGTGGTTGCATATAACGATAATTTTAGCAATAGATAGATTATTATAACGAAAATGTTTCTATATTCGTTTTATTTCCTTCTGAAATGATTTTCAGGATTTTTCTTTTCTTTTTTTTTCTCTTTTAAGTATTCTAAAGAGTTTTTTTTTTCGAACTTTTTTTCCGGCAAATAATTATCATTTCCTATTTTTCTTTGAGGTTCTAGTTTCGACTGATATAAATTATTCACTCAGAATGTCGTTTGCTCTTTTTTGATTCGCGTGACGAAGAGAACGATCAGAATTCTCATCTAAGTGAAGCGTTTCTTTTAGAAGTTTAAAAAGAGGATTTACTTTTAGAGTAAAAGGGTTTTTTTTTTGCTATTTTGTTGATTCTTTTTTTTCAGACGTCACAGGAAACATAAGAACCTTGTGCAACTCCAGGTAACAAAAATTAAATAGAGCAAAATGAAATAAATTAAAGGTTCAAAATATTTTACTCTTCATTCCTTTTGGATTATTCTCCGGTTTTACGCATGCGCTTAGACTTACACGGATACGAACCCATTCTCGTGAATTGCCTAAACAACAGATTCCGCGCATTTTATTTGATATATACTGGATAAAGTTAGGTGTATCTGAGTGAGTGTGAGTTTGCATGTGTGTGTGCGTGTGTGTGTGTGTGTGAGAGTGTGTGTGTGTGTGTGTGAGAGAGAGAGAGAGAGAGAGAGAGAGAGACGATGATTTCTTTATATTCGAGAACACTTGCATATAAGCGTAATGGTTTATACAAAAAGAGAGCGGCTATTGTCACATGATCACCGAAGTTAAGTAGTGTTGATAGATAAACGACGACTCAGAATCCCACCTACTTGTAGAGGCGTACAAAGTGTAACGGTTATCATCGTAATAGTAGATACAACAACTCGAATATACATCCTCGACGAAGCTGTCTGCATTTTACTTCAAACGATTGCCCTTGGAAAAGGCAAGAATCCACCTGTCACTCCCACGAGCTATAAGTAAATGGTACGACATGTTGGGTTCTTTAGCTCTGGTTTGGCAATCAAAGCGATGGACTGTTTAAAAACTGACTTTGTCTCGGATCCTATCTGGGGTGGAGTGTTTGAGTAAATATATTCTTGTGTAATTTGAGTGACCTTGTGCCACACTAAGCAAACTTTCATATTTGAAACAGAAATAACTGAAATTTGGCGTGTAGCTATGCATATATGAAGAAAAATTATAATAAGTTATAAATTATAATAATATGCATAATGTGTAAAATAATGAAAATATTTCTTATCAGAACTTCAAACGACATTTAAAAAGATAGAGGTCTGTATAATGTGTGGATTAAAGAAAATATTCCACATCAGAATTTCAGACAGTTAGGAAGGTAGTAGTCTGTATAATGTGTAGAATAATGAAAATATTCCACATTAGAACTTCAGACAAGAAGCTAGTAGTCGGTATAATGTATGGAATAAAGAAAATATTCCACATCAGAACTTCAGACAGTTAGGAAGGTAGTAGTCTGTATCATGTGTGGAATAGAGAAAATATTCCACATCAGAACTTCAGACAGTTAGGAAAGTAGTAGTCTGTATAATGGGTGGAATAAAGGAAATATTCCACATTAGAACTTCAGACAGGAAGCTAGTAGTCGGTATAATGTATGGAATAATGAAAATATTCCGCATCAGAACTTTAGACAGGAAGGTAATAGTCGGTATAATGTGTGGAATAAAGAAAATATACCACATCAGAACTTCAGACGGGAAGGTAGTAATCTGTATAATGTGTGGAATAATGAAAATATTCCACATCAGAACTTCAGACAGTTAGGAAGGTAGTAGTCTGTATAATGTGTAGAATAATGAAAATATTCCACATTAGAACTTCAGACAGGAAGCTAGTAGTCGGTATAATGTATGGAATAAAGAAAATATTCCACATCAGAACTTCAGACAGGAAGGTAATAGTCGGTATAATGTGTGGAATAAAGAAAATATTCCACATCAGAACTTCAGACAGGAAGGTAGTAGTCTTTATAATGTGTGGAATAATGAAAATATTCCACATCAGAACTTCAGACAGTTAGGAAGGTAGTAGTCTGTATCATGTGTGGAATAAAGAAAATATTCCACATCAGAACTTCAGACAGTTAGGAAAGTAGTAGTGTGTATAATGGGTGGAATAAAGGAAATATTCCACATCAGAACTTCAGACAGAAAGGTAGTAATCCGTATAATGTGTGGAATAAAGAAAAATATTCCACATCAGAACTTCAGACAGTTAGGAAGGTAGTAGTCTGTATAATGTGTGGAATAATGAAAATATTCTACATTAGAACTTCAGACAAGAAGCTAGTAGTTGGTATAATGTATGGAATAAAGAAAATATTCCACATCAGAACTTCAGACATTTAGGAAGGTAGTAGTCTGTATCATGTGTGGAATAGAGAAAATATTCCACATCAGAACTTCAGACAGTTAGGAAAGTAGTAGTCTGTATAATGGGTGGAATAAAGGAAATATTCCACATTAGAACTTCAGACAGGAAGCTAGTAGTCGGTATAATGTATGGAATAATGAAAATATTCAGCATCAGAACTTTAGACAGGAAGGTAATAGTCGGTATAATGTGTGGAATAAAGAAAATATACCACATCAGAACTTCAGACGGGAAGGTAGTAATCTGTATAATGTGTGGAATAATGAAAATATTCCACATCAGAACTTCAGACAGTTAGGAAGGTAGTAGTCTGTATAATGTGTAGAATAATGAAAATATTCCACATTAGAACTTCAGACAGGAAGCTAGTAGTCGGTATAATGTATGGAATAAAGAAAATATTCCACATCAGAACTTCAGACAGGAAGGTAATAGTCGGTATAATGTGTGGAATAAAGAAAATATTCCACATCAGAACTTCAGACAGGAAGGTAGTAGTCTTTATAATGTGTGGAATAATGAAAATATTCCACATCAGAACTTCAGACAGTTAGGAAGGTAGTAGTCTGTATCATGTGTGGAATAAAGAAAATATTCCACATCAGAACTTCAGACAGTTAGGAAAGTAGTAGTGTGTATAATGGGTGGAATAAAGGAAATATTCCACATCAGAACTTCAGACAGGAAGGTAGTAATCCGTATAATGTGTGGAATAAAGAAAAATATTCCACATCAGAACTTCAGACAGTTAGGAAGGTAGTAGTCTGTATAATGTGTGGAATAATGAAAATATTCTACATTAGAACTTCAGACAAGAAGCTAGTAGTTGGTATAATGTATGGAATAAAGAAAATATTCCACATCAGAACTTCAGACAAGAAGCTAGTAGTCGGTATAATGTGTGGAATAATGAAAATATTCCACATCAGAACTTCAGACATTTAGGAAGGTAGTAGTCTGTATAATGGGTGGAATAAAGGAAATATTCCACATCAGAACTTCAGACAGGAAGGTAGTAGTCTGTATTATGTGTGGAATAAAGACAATATTCCACATCAGAACTTCAGACAGTTAGGAAAGTAGTACTCTTTATAATGGGTGGAATAAAGGAAATATTCCACATCAGAACTTCAGACGGGAAGGTAGTAGTCTGTATAATGTGTGGAATAAAGAAAATATTCCACATTAGAACTTCAGACAAGAAGCTAGTAGTCGGTATAATGTATGGAATAAAGAAAATATTCCACATCAGAACTTCAGACAGTTAGGAAGGTAGTAGTCTGTATCATGTGTGGAATAGAGAAAATATTCCACATCAGAACTTCAGACAGTTAGGAAAGTAGTAGTCTGTATAATGGGTGGAATAAAGGAAATATTCCACATCAGAACTTCAGACAGGAAGGTAGTAGTCTGTGTAATGTGTGGAGTAATGAAAATATTCAACATCAGAACTTCAGACAGTTAGGAAGGTAGTAGTCTGTATAATGTGTGGAATAGAGAATATATTCCACATTAGAACTTCAGACAGGAAGGTAATAGTCGGTATAATGTGTGGAATAAAGAAAATATTTCACATCAGAACTTCAGACAGGAAGGTAATAGTCGGTATAATGTGTGGAATAAAGAAAATATTCCACATCAGAACTTCAGACAGTTAAGAAGGTAATGTAATGAGCGAAATAATGGACATAGTTCGTATCCGAATTTCAGGCGGCATTTATGAAAACAATTGTCAGAATGATATGCATAGAGTTGAAAAGACATCATTTTCAAACTTTAGACAATAGTTAGGAAGGTAGTTGTCTGAATAATGTCTGTAATGATGAAAAGCCTTCATGTGAAGAATTCGATTGTAAAAGAAAAATGTTTGTTAAAGTCGACAGACAGCGTTTAGTCGACTTTACCTCAAGGGATTTACTATACAAATAAATGAATAAAGTAATAATAATAATAATAATAAAAAGACAAACTAAAACGCAAAAATATATATACGTATATGTGTATATAATTTTATAGGAAGTCGTGAAAATAACTACGCGAAATAAACAAAAGTTGACTCGACTCGTTTTCCCATGAGATTTATTAAGCAGGAAACATTTCTGTTTGGGGATCTATTTGTAAACAGTGGTATAGAAATGAAAACCTACTTTGTTGATTTACCAGGACGTTTTATCTGCTATTAAATAAATATCTGTATAAGACAAACTGACATTTTATCGATGACTATATATGTTATACTTTATTAACTGAAAAATAAGCTGTATATAAAACAATTGGAATAACGTCTTCTTTTATTAAAATTTTTCTAAATTTCCATCGTATAATTTTTAAGACAAATCATAACTAATCGAAGATTTTTGGTCGTGTCTTACCTGCGTGGTACGTTTATCTCTTAAGCCACAGAAGTTCCATTTTTATGAAGGGATATCTTCTAATGCCATTTGGCTACATTTGTAAGGTCTCAGACAGAATGTTTGTCAGTTAATCCGAGGCAATGAAGGAAATGGACAAACGCACATTTACAGTTTAGTCCCTATGTTAATTGTTGTTTAACCATTTGACACTGGACATCTCTGAGTTTCTAAACCATTCACCATAAAGAGAAGGAAAGTCTTTGTATGCATATTTACCCAACCCCTCCGCTCGGGCAGGATATGACACAAGGTCAATTTTTAAGCGAAGTTTAACTGGTTTGAATTCAGAGTTTTCCTTCTCCTAAACTAGTTGCCTCACCAAGGCTGAAGAACCTAGTCTGCCCTACTATTTACCCATAGCTGGAGGAAGACTATTTGGATTCGTACCTTTCCCAAGGGTATTAGTGCTATGTGAAATGCAATCAGTCTCGTCCGGGATTTGAACTCGTGTCGCCGTGTCCATTTCCAGCGACGATAACCATTACACCACGGGCACCTCCTCCGGAAAGTCTTTGTATGACTAAAAAGGATCAATCAAAGTTGCTTTTAAAAAGTCTTCCAAAACGTAAAACCAACAAACACACACAACCCCCCTACTCTTGAAGAAGAAAAATGTGAGTTCGAACCAGTTGTATTCTACTCAAAAAATTGACCTTGTTTCACGTTCTGCCCTTAAGCGGACCACTTGTCCGACTGACTGATGGAAAATTTCGCAAACAACTCTTTTATAAAGAAGATCACTTCCCCATAATCCAAACAGGAAGTTCTATAACTTAGTGTCTCAGTTAAAGCAGCTATTATATTAGCTGATGACTGGGTTTGGTTTGTTTTTTTGTTGGTTGTTTTACGGCGCATCAACCCTTTTCGAGTCATTTAATGCCGAATTAAGTCATTCTGATAAAAGTATGTATGTTTCAAGGTCTTCATATCTTCAAATATTTCAGTTAGATGTAAAAACAGTTCTATTTCAAACAATTCAGTTTAGCATGTCAACAAAGTTAAATGGTTCCAAGTATTATTATGTATCATGAAAAAAATCAATTAAACATTAATAATTTGTTTACACACAGTTAAAAGATCAAACATTTTTTTTCAAACAATTCAGTTTAGTACACAGTTTTTTGTTTACACACAATTAAATGGTAAAACAGATCCTTTCAAACAATTCATTTAAGCATAATCATACAGTTTTGTTCTATAAGACCCTTAGATAGGACCCTATCAGGTGCTACCACTCTAAAGCAGTGTGGACCCGGGGGTGATGACGATGAAGAGGTACTTCGCCTTTCCCAATGCTCCAGCATTACTGGAACCTCACCATCAGATTGTTTAGTGTCATATCCAGGACACCCGATATGGTTTCCAACCCCTCTGCAAAGAAGCAGTCGGAGTATTCTTCAACCCCAACTGACTAGGCACGTAGATCTGTATATATATATATATATATATATATATATATATATGTCAAAAAGTTCTTTTTGACCAATAGATAGGTCCCTATCAGGTGCTACCACTCTAGAGCAGTGTGGACCCGGGAGTGATGACGATGAAGAGGTACTTCGCCTTTCCCAATGCTCCAGCATTACTGGAACCTCACCATCAGATTGTTTAGTGTCATATCCAGGACACCCGATATGGTTTCCAACCCCTCTGCAAAGAAGCAGTCGGAGTATTCTTCAACCCCAACTGACTAGGCACGTAAATCTGTGTATATATATATATATATATATATATATATATATATGTCAAAAAGTTCTTTTTGACCAATAGATAGGACCCTTATCAGGTACTACCACTCTAGAGCAGTGTGGACCCGGGAGCGATGACGATGAAGAGGTACTTAGCATTCCATAATGCTCCAGCATTACTGGAACCTCACCATCAGATTGTTTAGTGTCATATACAAGAGACTCGTTGGGGGTGTCTTACTCCTCTGCAGGGAAGTTGGTAGATTTTACAGCCTCAGCCGACTGGGCAATGGGTTTGATCTGGTTTCTTTGTTTAATGACATATTGTCAAAGCTATTCTTATAGAAAAACAGTGGTTGAACTATTTAATCTATAGCTGAGAGCTAAATGACTTCTTACCTTTCTCAAGCATATAAGTGACCTTTATAGTGTGACTGGATTTCGAATTCGCTAACTACGCAATGGAGACTTTTCTTTGATGACTAGCAGCTCCAGGTCATCGATTATAGTCCCTAGTGGGAGTTAATTCATTGAGTGAAACTTACACTTGTTAAATTTCGAAAGGAAAATGAAACCCTTAAAAGAAACATCTGTAAATAGTACTACATTGACATGTATCGTCTGAAAGGTCATCGCAAAGAACATGTGATGGCTGTGGGAGTGATTGCCATTATAAAAGCGTGCAGAAATTTTTTTTTTATACCATTATAAATATGGACCACAGTATCGAGATAGAAACTTTATTTACCAAGACAGAAATGAATTGTGAACGAAGCGTTAATTTTCTTCAGAAAACGTGATTTGTTAAAAAAAGTATCAAGGCAAAAGCTTTATTTACCAAGTCAGAAATACATAATGAAGGAATTGTTAATTTTCGTCAAAAAAAAAAAAAAGAAAAAAAAAAGAAAAGAAATATCTCACAAAAAAGTATCAAAATAGAAGCCGTATTTACCAAGGCTGAAATGAATAATGAATGAAACGTTAATTTTCTTTAAAAAGCGAGATGAATTAAAAGAAAGTATTGAGACAGAAGCTGTATTTACCAAGCCAGAAATGAATAATGAATGAAACGTTAATTTTCGTCAAAAAACGAGGTGTATCTTAAAAGTGTCGTGACAGAAGATTTATTTACCTTAACTAATATAATACAATACAATACACATATATATATATATATATATATATTAGTTTTTAGTTGATCTGGTGTATATATAGATATATATTTCTTTTAAATACACTGTACGGTAGCAAAAGCTGCTTGGTAGCGCTAGGAGTGGCAGTACCGCCTTGAGCTACCAAGACTGTGTTATCACCCTGGTTGGCGGTTGATGAGGTTAGGAGGGTATCGCACGTGCTTTCACACGTTGTATGAAAAAAAAAATTTGCAAGCAAATAGTTTGTAAGTAAATATTTTTAAACGAATAGTTAGAGTGTGAGACAATGATCGTAGACAAACTTTGCTTTCCAGGCGTATGTTTTATAGATGGGCTTATTTCGTATATATACCTGCTAGACTATCAGTTTCAATTTAGATACTTTCTACACAAGAGGATCTATTGAGAGGTTCGGTTGATCTTTAGGAGTTGCATTGCTTTTGTTTGTTTGGTCTGGAATAATAATTCGGGATTCTTGATATTGAGTGGGTCTCTGAATAAAGATGAGTATGATATTTCCAGTCGTTTTTTTTTCTGTGATTGGTTTGGTGACTTACTTTGGATCAGCAGGAAGGTTCGAGTTCAGCTCAGGTAGTTAGAATGTGTTTGGTTTTTCATTATTTGCCTTGTTGTTTGCTTTTGAATTTGGAATATGTTTTTTTCCCCGAATTATTTTCTTTTTTCGAAATTGGTTGGCGGATAGAGAATAAAGATTTTTATTAGCTTTGACGAGAGTCGAGATGGTTATATATATATATATATATATATATATATATGTGTGTGTGTGTGTGTGTGTGTGTGTGTGTGAGTGCGTGTTTTAGGATGGCTTCGTGACATAATGGTTATCGTCGTAGGAAATGGACATGGCGATCCGTGTTCAAATCCCGGACAAGGCTGTATGCCTTTTATATAGTGCTAATACCATTGGGAAAGATATGAATCCAACTATTCTCCCTCAAGCTATGGATAAATAGTAGGGCAGACTGGTCTTTTTAACCTCGGTATTGAAACTGGACTTTAAGAAGGAAAATTCTGAATTCAAACCTGTTAGTTTCTGCTTAAAAAACAGACTATGTCTCGTATGGAGGGGTTGGTATCTATCTATCTATCTATCGATCTATCTCCTTATATTATCCAAAGCCAAGTCAGCCGATGGTGGGAACGATTCTATTTTAGGATTTTCTTTCTTCAATATCTATGTAATTCAAAATCCAATAGAGAGCTCAATATAAAATAATTATGAATTAAAATGCAGAGAAAAACAATTTCGTATAAAAGAAAAACCTTTTAAAATTACATATTTTTTGTGATAATAGTTATTTCAGCGGATCCTTTATCTTTTGAAATGTTAGATCTGCATCTTCAGACAAGGAATATATATATATATATATATATATATATATTTACATATATATATATATATATATATATATATATATATATATATATATATATGTGTGTGTGTGTGTGTGTATGTGTGCACAGGTCCCACACGAGAAAGGAGATAAATGAAGAAAGAGGGAGGAATTAGTAGTAGTGTTGTGACACTCGTCTAAGTGACTGGTTGAAGGACAACTGTTTGCTCTGGGAATCGATATTTAGAATCTCGGGTTTTATGGCTGCCGGGATGCCGATCGGTGGCGCAGATGCGTACTAAGTAACTATATATATATATATATATATATATATTAGATACTTACTATGTTTTATCATTGCCAATAAACTTTGACAATGGAGGTAACAGCTTTTAGTTGCAACAAAATGGAAGCGGCTAGATAGTAAGTATTCGGACAGTCATTTTCCATTGGGAGAGATTTGCACGTGTGTTTTCTCATGCAGTGAAGCACGTTTAGCAGAACGACTATCGTCGAAGTCCTTGGACGATGCTGTTTGTGTTTCACTGCGAGTTCATACCTTAGGGAAAGAGGTATGTGTGATGTGTCTTCTCTTTCCCGGTTATGGGTAAATAATTGGCGGTGTGGGTTGTTTAACATGGATAAGGAAACCAGTCTAGGAGAAGGAAAAGTCTGACTTATAATCAGTTTTACGCCGCTTAAATTTTGACTTCGTGTCGTATACTTCTCCTGGCTAAAGTCTTGGATAAAGACATACACGTCCTATTCCCTTCATCCACTCTCTCCTTTCTCTCTCTCTCTCTCTCTCTATATATATATATATATATATATGGTTGTAAATAATGGAAAGGAATGCGACAGTAGTGAGAAAATTGAAAGTCCTGATGAAGGTTCATTAAAACCGAAACGTTTTAACGTTGACTTTCCTTCGTAATAAATTCATCACTTTCTTTCGTAATAAATTCATCACTTGGATTACTGTTTCTCTCTCTCTCTCTCTCTCTCTCTATATATATATATATATATATGATTAAAATTAAATGATTCAACGTCTTCTCCATTTAATGGAATATCAAGCTTCATGGTTTATTTATTGTCAAAGCCATCCTTTATTGTCAAAGCCATCCTTATAGAAGAACAATAAAGATACTGTTTAATCCATAACTGGAGGGATAAAGTGGTTCATGCCTTTCACAATGGTATTAGTCCGAAAGTAATTAGAGTTCAAACTTGCTTACTATGATGTTTGTGTTCGGCACATTAACGACAATCCAAAGACCTCTCCAGTAAACAGATGTCTTAGAAAAAAAGGTCAAATTGTGGCATACAAGGGTAATGTACTGCAACTTCGTCATAGTGCAAAGAAATCCAACTGCCATCATTCATCATTCATGCTTTCCTCAAAAATGATAAAACTAGAAATTGTCAGATAGAAGGTTGTAGCCATCAGTGAAAAAGATTCCCCTTACAGTAAATCACCTTTCATATATATATATATATATCTTTGGAACGAGCCGCCGGGGGCATTGGCCTCCATGTCAATTCACACAAAACTGAATATATGTGCTATGATCAAACAGGTGACATTTCCACACTAGACAGGACCTCTCTGAAACTGGTAGACAAATTCACCTACCTAGGAAGCAGTGTCTCATCAACTGAAAAAGACATCGACACACGGCTAACGAAGGCATGGACAGCTATCGATAAGTTATCGATCATATGGAAATCAGACCTGGCCGATAAAATGAAACGCAGTTTCTTTCAGGCAGCGGTCATATCGATACTGCTATATGGATGCACTACTTGAACGCTAACTAAACGGCTGGAGAAGAAGCTAGACAGTAATGACACAAGAATGCTGCGAGCAATATTGAACAACTCCACAAAGCTAGACAAACCAGACATGCAGGACACTGCTGGAGAAGCAGGGACGAGCTCATAAGTGATGTACTCCTATGGACCCCCGCATATGGCCAAGCAAAAGCAGGACGACCAGCTCGAACATACATACAGCAGCTATGTGAGGATACGGGATGTAGCCCTGAAGACCTGCCAGAGGCGATGAACGAAAGGGAGAAGTGGCGAGAGAGGGTCAGGGATATCTGTGCTAGCGGCACGACATGATGATGATGATGGTATATATATATATATATATATATATATATATATATATATATATTAAGCAGAGACATCATTGGTATATATATATATATATATATATATAGAATTAACTTAAATCGCTAGTCGAAAATCTTCTACTAAAGTTTCACCTTAACGGATCATCAGGAAGTTTCGCCTAAACCATTCTAAGGAGAAATTGCCTTTATTCACCAAAAACCTCCACCTATCCTAAAATTTGCATAAAAAAAAAAAAAAAAAAAAAAAAAATAAATAAATAAAAAAAAAAACCTATAACATTTCCTAATTATATAGTAACCACGCTCTTTTGTGTATACAACTATTCAACACCTCCGATCTTTTGTTTAGCATATTCTTACTTTTACAATCTGCTATTATCAATTTTTCCTCCATACAAAGATTACAGGTTCTATTACCTGCCCTATATTTGCGGCATTTCTTTATTACTTCCCATTTCATTATCGGATCTACTCCCATTTTTTCCTTAATCTCCCACACATAACTAGATAACGCAGTGCTATATCTGTATCTTTCGTGCGAAAAACTTGTTCTATGGTTATAGTACCTAGTTTTAAAATCCCCTTGGGTTGACCCAAAATATATCTTTTTATCTCTCTTATTATTCGAATCAGTATATACCTCTACTTTATACACTACACACTCCTGCTTACACTTTCCCTCGAGAGGACACCTACCCTTATCCCTACAGTTGCATTTGTCAATCACCTTATGCTTCTTTGTACCTAATTTGGCTATATTACTCCTATTTATTATTCCATTAATGTTTGGCATGCAACTGTAACTTAACTTAATACAATTCTTATTAAATATCTTATATAATTGGCTCCCGATAGGGAAGTTTCTTTTTAATATCTTGAAGAACTCTTTTCCCAAGTTATTAACTACTTCCATGTTGTAAGGGGGATTAAACCATAAGATTTTTCTAGGTCTATTTCTCCTACCTTGTGTTCCAATTCTATCCCTATCCTTATATTCTAAATTAACCCTATATCCGTCATTTTTTAGAGCCTCCTCATATTCCTGCTTAGTTCGTTCAAAAATTTCCCTGTTGGAGGAGTTATTAGATAATCTATGTTCTATTCCTTTAGGTACATGTTTAAAGACCTGTATTGGGTGATTAGATCCCCTGTTTACATAACGCAGATCCTGGTTCCTTTTTCTAAATGGAGATACTGTTCCACTATATAAGTTTAAAGTAATATCAAGATAATCAGTTATTTTTAAATCTGTTGTTACATCCAACCTAAATCCAAAGTCATCAAACAGCTTATACAATTTTTTTTCTAATCCCATCACACTTCCTCGGCGTACTTTTATCCACTATAATCAGCCCGTCGTCTCTATACAATCCATGATTATTAGGTTCCATAATCTTATTAATGTTATATAGTAATAGACATCCGACGAGCTCACAAATTTCCGCACCATCATATGCTCCGATCGAAACGTCAAAATTTCCACCCTCCCCTTTTTTTATCCATACACTATCTTCATAATATAACAATGTTTTGCGACAATGCTTAATTATTTCTACCTTATCTAGAGGTATAATCATATATTCTTTAGCTAAATCTAACGCCCTATCCAATGTCTTTTCTGTTATTGAAGGATAAAAATCCTTTATATCATACTTAATAAAGGAGCACCTATTATCCTTCTCATACTCCTCAAACCACTTAATACAATCATTAGTGCTCCTCCACTGGTTGATGCTCAATGCCCTTCTAAGTGATTCACATATTTCTTGTACGATTATCTTACTAATCCTACCTATTTGAGTCTTGGCCGGGTTAATGAGCCTACATTCCGGACTCGTCTTGAAATCACTTTTATGGTCTTTTATAGTAATAAAACAATTCTTGGTATTGTATTTTTCTACCCTATCAACAATACCTAATTTATGCGCTAACATCTTCGCTTCCTTATTTAACTCTTTTTCTAGATTAGGTGGTGCCTTCTTATAGTTCTTAACCACCTCTTTAAATATCATTTCCCTATATTTTTCCTTTTCCATCTTATATAAATTGCCCGACTTATCTGACTTTACAAATATTTTTCCGGACTCCTTAAATTTCCTCATGTCCTCATA
>OY757939.1:56880008-56895008 GCA_963585895.1 Sepioteuthis lessoniana
ATATTAGAGAACTCTAATAAATCTCCAAGAGTGCTCATTTTATGATAAATAATATATAAAAATTTCTTATTGAGCAAATTTCCCTATAGTTGAAAAACTCAATAAAGCTGGTCTCATTTAAAGAGGATCCAGCTAAAATAAATCTATGATAATCAAATGAGGTTTTGTTAAGTTTTTTTTAATACTATATATATGTTTAAAAATGGATTTGGTATAAAAAAAAAAACTACAATGCTTGATGCGATGTGCCATAAAACAACAACGGACCAAAAACAGATACGGCTAGGTTTGGTTGGGTTTTATGGCATATCAACTATTGCAGGTTATTTAATACCAAATCCATTTTTAAACATATAAACTGTTCTACTTCAAATAATTTAGTTTAGCATAAGTACACAGTCTAAATATCTATTTCAAACAATTCAATAGAGCATAAATACACATTTTTTACTCACACGCAGTTAAACGTAAAATCAGTACATTTCAAATAATTCAGTTTTGGGTAATTATACAGTTTGGTTCTATTTCACTCACAGATAGGACCCTTTAAGGTGCTACCACTTTGGGCCAAAGTGGACCTGGGAGTAATGGAAATGAAGGGGTGCTCCACATTCCCCAGCATTACTGAAGCCTCATCATCAGACACTTGTTGAGGGAGTCAGTATATTTTGCAGTCCGGCTGACTGGGCCACGCAATAGTTCTGTAAGATAGTGCAAGTTAGCATTTAGAAAACAATATATAGTAGGCCTTGTGTCAGACATTGGCTGTTTTTAATGTTTTTTTAGTGTATCTGTACATGTACCTGTTCTTGAATTAGAAGTTTTGGGTAAACACGTTTTAGAATTTTGTTTCTTTCATTTTTTGTAGAAAAGTTACGGAATGCTCACAAAATTGAATAGATGTGTTATGATCAAACAGGCGACATTTCCACACTAGACGGAACCTCTCTGAAACTAGTAGACAAATTCACCTACCTAGGAAGCAGTGTCTCATCAACCGAAAAAGACATCGACACGCGGCTAACGAAGGCATGGACAGCTATCGATAAGCTATCGATCATATGGAAGTCAGACCTGACCGATAAAATGAAACGCAGCTTCTTCCAGGCAGCGGTCGAGTCGGTACTGCTGTATGGATGCACTACTTGGACGCTAACAAAACGGTTAGAGAAAAAGCTAGACGGTAATTACACAAGAATGCTGCGAGCAATATTGAACAAGTCCTGGCGGCAACACCCCACAAGGCACCAACTATACAGCCACCTGCCTCCCATCACAAAAACTAGACGAACCAGACATGCAGGACACAGCTGGAGAAGCAGGGACGAGCTCATAAGTGATGCACATATGGCAGAGCAAAAGTAGGAAGACCAGCTCTAACATACATACAGCAGCTATGTGAGGATACGGGATGAAGAGAGAAGTGGCGAGAGAGGGTCAGGGATGATCGTGCTGACGGCACGGCATGATGATGATGATGATGATTAAAGTTATCACTTTATCGTAAAATTGTTGGTAACATTGGTACAGGTATTGTGACGTGATCTTTAGAATGACTCTCTTGCTAAGTTATATGCTTTTTGAAGACAAAATGCTCTTATGGTTTTTCGAAATGTTCTAATTTTTCGACTGAAAGTTAAAAAATTAGAACGTTTAGTGACAAATCTTTATAACTAAATAAAGTAAAGTTGGCTACCGTAGTCGAAGGTGACCCGAAGGCTCCCTTTTCGGTAGCTACTACACCAAGGTGTAATTGAGGGCGCTGCTTCTTTCCCTGGGTTGCTCCACTTTACCCTTGATCCGTACCTAATAATGCTGAGTGTTAAGCAAGGAAGAATCCAGTGCCATTTTTTGAGTCTTTGGTATGACTCGACCTAGGGTTGAACCCAGGCCACTGGCGAACACTCTAACCGTATTTCAATAAAACTTTACCTTTTATAACCAGATTTTAAGGGTAAAATTTCTGAGAATGTCTATTTTAGGGGTAAACAACAGCTAAATGTTTTCCGTACAACTAGAAATATAATGAAAACAGCGAGGTAGAACGCAACACACACACACACACACATACACACACACACACACACACACACACATATATATATATGTATATATTTACTAATCTAATATCTACCAGTATTCACGGTACCAGAAAAAAAACAAAAAAAACCCTGGCCAGGAACAAGAGATAAAAATATCTCGAATCACCGCCCAGAGGAAAAAGAAATTTTATATATATATATATACATATAATTCGTTTGATGTCATCAGCATCTCAGTATAATCGAACTATACGTTTACGTAATTTTTGGTTTGTTATATAAAAACCTAAAAACGTTTTTAAAAAATAGTCTTTACACCTGCAAACAAGCCTTGATAATGGCCAGTGAAAGGTTCGAAAGCGTTCAGAACAATTTTGGTAAATTTATCTACCACTTCCAACCTAAAATCAAAACACTTGTAAGGAAACTTAAATGATCTTTATAAAATGATAAAGACAAAATGTGTCTTTATTATTTTATTAAACATGCTTAAATGAAGGTCTGCTGTCCAACTACACACACACACACATATATATATATATATATAATCTGTGGAAAAATTCAAGGGGTAAGAGTATCCAGAATGAGTGCTCAACGTCAACGGCTATCGATTGTATAATTAATTTGGAATTAAAAATACATCAAAACTCACTTGCAGATCAAATATATATATATATATATATATATATATATATATATATATATATATATATATATATATATATATACAAATAAAAAGGAAAAAATCAAAAATTCTTTGGTGTCATTATGAATTTATTTCAGGTCTACGATGACCCTCTTCAGATGGTGAACGAAAACACTGTTTAGTATTTGAATATCATTTGGATATGTTTATATTGATTCCGGCAAGAAGAGAATTCAAAATTATTTTTGATTTTTAATTTAAAAAATGATTTTTAATTAAAAAAAAAATTAGTGGTGGAAATATCATTATATATTATTATCAAATATAATATCTATACATTGCTTTTTAATCCCCTCCCAAAAACAACATTACCCTAATTTAAATATTAATGAAATTTTAAAAAGAACCTTAAATACGGAAAAATTTAATAGTTGTTTTCGACTCAATTAAAATTATAAACAAAACATGTATTCATCATTCCATTGAAATTTTTATGTATTATAAATATTAAATAATATAATTCATGTTGTCAGAAAATAATAAATCAATATATCAATACTAATATTAATTTACAAAAATTCTAGTTCTAATTATGAAACATATCGTAAAAAGTCCATGTTATCTATATTAGGAAGAATTAACATTGAATTTTTTTCTTCAGATTATATGAATATATATATATATATACATGTTTATACATTCCTCCATAAAAAACAAAAAAAAAAAGAACTGTTAACGCTAATTTGAATATTGCAGAAATTTAAAGAAATGTAAATACGGAAAAATCTAAAATAAAATCTTCCGACTCAAAAAAAATTATAAATAAAATATGAATTCATAATTTCGTTGAAAATATAAAGTATTATAAATATTAAATAATATAATCCACGTTGTCAGAAAATAATAAATCAATGCTTATATTAATTTACAAAATTTCTATTTGTAATTATGAAACATGTTGTAAAAAATAATTGTTATTTATTTTCGACAGAATTAGCATATGGATTGCAAAATTAACCGCAACCAATAAAGGAGTGGTAATTTACTAAGCTTTTTGCTTAGATGTGGCACAAGGCGACTAGTCTAGGAGAAGGAAAACTCTGAATTAAAACCTGTTAAACTCCGCTTAAAAATTGACCTTGTGTCATATCCTGCCCGAGCGGAGGGGTTGGTAAATAGGATATGAAAGGGGCACCCAATGAGACTCGAACTCACTCGTGTAGGTTTGCTAGCTAATCATTACACCACCAAAGGCGCCTAATAACCAGTAAAGGAGTGATATGTAATAGAATGTTTTATTAA
Source organism: Sepioteuthis lessoniana (assembly GCA_963585895.1). Lineage (NCBI taxonomy): Eukaryota > Metazoa > Mollusca > Cephalopoda > Myopsida > Loliginidae > Sepioteuthis > Sepioteuthis lessoniana. The sequence goes on from OY757939.1 coordinate 56,883,999, forward strand.
CATTACCGGGAGACCGGGGTTCAATCGGGTCATACCCATACAAAAGACTTTTAAAATGGTACTTGATACCACTTTGTTTAACAGTCAGCATTAAAAGGTACGTATTAAGAGTAAAGTGGAGCAATCCAGGGAAAGGAGTAGGGCCCTCCCCTACACCGAGGTGTAGTAGTTATTGAAAAGGGAGCCTTCAGGTCACCCTCGACAAAAGGGAGACAACTTTACTTTTACTTACTAATAATTCCTAACTTTTAATATGATTATTAAATCAAATAGTGGTTTCTTAAATATTTGTTTACATTGAGAAAAACAGTGTTGTAAAACGGTGTAGTACATAGAATAATTCCTTATAGTTTTAAGGTTATACCAATAAGTTTAAAATTTTTTTTATCAAATATATAGTATTTTTTATTTTATTATATTATATTATAACTTATCTTTTAAATCTAAATGTGTTCTTTATTAAAAAATATATATCTTATATTGTTTTATCATTTAATCAACTTTTCCACCGTTAAAATTTTTTTGATTAAAAAATTAAAATTAAAAAAAATTCTCTTCTCGCTGGAAGCAATATAAACATACCTAAATTATATTCAAATACAAAGCAGTATTTTCGTTCACCATTTGAAGAGGGTCATCGTAGACCTGGAATAGATTTATATCGACACCAAAAAATTGAATTTTTTCTTTTTCTTTATATATATATATATATATATATATATATTCACTAACCTACTATCTACCAGCATTCACGATTACCAGGAAAAAAGAAAAAAACCGCCAGGAACAAGAGATAAAAAAAAATATCTCGAATCACCGCCCGGGGGAAAAAAGAAAAAATATCATAGGACAAAAAAAAAAAAAAAAAGAAAAGACCAACTTCGTCACACCACTTGAAAAAAATCAAGAGATATGCATTCAGTTGGTCAAAAGAAAAATAAAACCCACCGTAAAATGCCGCAATGCTACAATTACAAAAGTGCTCAATACGAAGTAGAGCTAATTGCAAAAATTAAATTAAATCGCGAGTCGGAATTCTCTTACTAAAGTTTCACCTCAACGGATCATCAGGGAGTTTAGTACCGACTAACGACAAAGGAGAAAACACCATTTTTATTCACCAAAAACCTACTCAGCTTAAAATTTACATAACAAAAGAAAAAAAAAAACAACCATGAAAAAAAAAAAATAATAAAATAAAAAATGAACCAAAAACACTACTTTTAATATCTAGTTTATTAGAAAAAAAAACCCTTCTGGTAGAAATACGTAGAAACCTATCTCTAATTATAAAGTAGCCATCCCCTTTTGTGTTTACAACTGTTTAAAACCTCCGACCTTTGGTTTAACATATCCCTACTTTTACAAGAAGCTATAGCTAACTTCTCTCTATATATATATTATAAAACAAGAACCTAGATGCTACCTCTTTAGTTCTGGCTTGGCTATTTGCAAAATATTCATGTTCAAAATTTTCTTACAATTTTTCTCATAACATTCATGACATTTTAGTAAATTTATAAAAACGTGATCATAATAAATTATTAAAAATAATTATTGAATTGGACCAAAGAGTCCCTTGTCTCTAGATGTTGGTCTATAATTTATATTGAATGTTAAAAGTGAATGTGTGTGTTAACAATTAACCTTGGGTTGTAATTTTTTGCACTTTTACGTCTGTGTTAAAAGTCTAATTATTTTTCTCCAATATAAAATTAATTCTGGTGAAATTCTGAAATACTTGTGCCCATTGTATGATTCATAATATTTCTTGACAGATTTTCAATATTTAATGTCCAAGAAAGGGCCAAATTAACCCACTGTGCAATTGGGCCACATCATGTACCCTGGTGGAGGAAAGCCAATCTTTTGACACGGCTAATAAAGGTCGAACTAAAAACCTTATACGGCCAGAGATGATAAAAATAAGTGGAAAAGTGGATCTGAGGAAGTTCTTTTTACAATAAAGAACGAAATATAATTGAAATCGTTGTCAGTGATGGTTAATCCACTTTTCTACATATTTTTATCATATTGTCAGATTTACCAAAATTTATCATTTCTCAACAGCCAATGATTTAACGACAATGTTCTGGTAGAAGTTGATTATTGATGCCATCGCAAAAGCAGATGTTTCTCCCCACTTTCATGTACGTGATTATATGAGTTGAGAAAGGCTAATCGACACTGCCATGGTGAAAACAGATTTTTAACCAACAACCTTGTCATACTTGTAACCATGTGACAGATAACTAGCATGTTCATTGCAGAAATATACATTATAATTCTTCCCCCTGCAGTTTATTATACTGGTTAGAATTGTTCTGGTTAGAATGTTTCAATGAATAAGTAATAATTTTCCTGTTGAACTTGATGACATTCAGTATCCTGGGCATGACACTAAACTGCATCTGATGGTGAGACCCAATTCTGGATATCTGGGGAGTTTGGAATACCTCTTTGTTGCTATTATTCTCTAGTCCATTATGACACAGAGTATCTGTTCGGGTCACATCTGCTTGAAAGCTATTTGTACTGAAAAGAAATATGTGAGTCAAGGTAACTGTGCAAATCATTTTTAATGATACCATGTAACTGTGCAAAAAGGATTATGAAAGACAAATAAAAAGTGCAACTTTAAAAACATGATTGCAATGGAACGTTGAAAATATAAATGGCTATGATTTGAAGCAACTGAAAAGTAAACTGGGTCTGTAGAATAGACCGGCGGCTTTTTTGTGGAGGAGTAAGGACTCCGCAACAAGGCAACTCGTAATGCCTGAGAACGGAAGCCTGGTGGCTGAACAGTCATTGACCCAGAAACCAAAATGGTCAAGGATGACAATATATATATATATATATATATATATAAATTGGTATATAAACACACACACTCACACACATATATATTGATATAATAACACACTCAGACGCATATATATATATATATATATATATATATATATATATATAAACAAAGAGGATTTGTCTATAGATCAAGACAGCATTACTACAACCCTCTTTTCAGCACAAAGTTAACACGAATGTTTCTTTGCCTCTAAGTTCTCTTGCAGTGGTTGGGCTGTTTTTACATTCATTGGCCGCTGAGTAAGGGTCATGTGTGATAAATTGGCAAAAGGAGAAAAGAGATAAATGAATGCCCTTTCTAAAAGAATTGGTGCGATGAAAACTAAGGAGGTGACTATGTTGAAAAATTGTGTATTGGAGCTGGAAACTTCCTCTATCAAGCAGCGTGATTCTGTTCTCTATATCTGTTTGTAAAACAGGGGCCATAGTCTCGGAAGTTCACTTTCTTTTTAACAGGGTCATTTTCTGTGTGAAAAGCTCCTTAAATCGAAAAGTAAAGTTTATGTACACTGGTGTCTATGTAAGCAGTTGGCGGGATATATATGACGAGACATTCAGATTGCTTGTTGTGATAGATGCAAGGAAATCGGGTATATCTTACCAGTAATAAGAACGAGATGATAAAAAATAATTCATTACAAATTATCTCGAAAGTGATTAATGTAACAACCCGTTTTATAATGGCCGCGGTAGTGATGGAGAAAAATCGAAGTATCAGCTTGATTTTTAATTGGTTTGGTTTCTTTTCTTTTGTTTAATGGCATATCAACCTTCGTTGGTTATTTAATGCCAAAGTTATCCGTATAGGAGAACAGTAGTCGATTTTCAGTTAATAGCGATTTCTTCTTCATAAACGCAGTTTCGGATATCCAAGTAAATCTGTTTCCATGTCTTTCGTAAAAGTGAATTGAAGTAGAGACTATTTTCGAAAAGCAAGGAATACCCGCTGATGGAATAATAGGAAGAGGTTCATAGTTAAATTGTTTCGTCAACTTTGTACAACAATAGATTGAACTTACATTTGAAGCCAATTACATTAGAGCCTGACATTCAGGCACTTATTCATCATAGGAAAAAAGTGTTACCAATCTTTCTTACAATAGGAGAAAAGAGTTTTTACACTGAAAACTTCTTTGAGTCAAAGGCGTTATACAGGTTCTTGTTCGTTGCCGGCAAAAATACATAACCATTTGTGGTGACTACGTAGAATAATAGGGTTTGGTAGTTGATGACGTGCTCTATCAAAAGGTGTTATTGTGTTACCTGTATTTTTTGTAGTTTCTGTGGAAATAAATTGGAGGCATTACTTTCAGAGATCCTGTTGTCTTTCCATTATTGATGGTATTAACGAATAAAAAGGAATGATCTTGATCGAACGCCAATCTAGATAAATTTAAAAAAAAAACTATAAAATCAAAACTGCAAAATGATAAAAACGAAAAGCAAAATAATTCAATGTACGCTGTGAAGTACCATTTAGCAAAACCTGCGAAGACTGGAAGTGAAAGTGGACTTCTCACCCAGCCTCCATTTTTAAAGCAGAATTGAGACTCTGGGGCGCCTATCGGTGAATAAAAGCCGCATGGCGAATGTCGATAAAGAAGAAGATATTAAAAAAAAGAGTGCGGAAAAGGAGGAAGGAAGCCTGACTGTGATCGTTATGAACACTTGTGAGGCATTTCAACTGCAAAGAGTTTGACGGCTGACAACCTATCAAGACAAATGTTCGTTGTCCTGGCCCTTGGGAAAAATATGGTAGCGGCCAGGAAATGGTCAAGGCAGGAAAATAGCTAGCGGCCATCTTGGCACTTCAAATTTCAATGCCAGATAGATCTTTCTTTAATCTTAATTTCTTTCTTTAAAATAGTTTATCTTTCTTTCTTTCTTTCTACATATACTTTAGTTCTTTTTTCATAACTTTTTTCTGCTTTCTTCTTTTCTTTCTTCCAGGTTTACCTTTCTTTCCCTTTTTACCGTTCTCATTCCCTTTCATATATCATTCATAACTTTCTTTCCTTCTTTCTTTCTTTTTCTTTCTTTCTTTCTTTCTTTCTTTCTTTCTTGAGATTACCTACCGTTTTGCTTCCTTCTACTTTTTCAGATTTCTTTTAACTTTTTCTCTTTCTTATTATATTGACCTGATTAAAAAACATTAAAAAAAAATCCAAAAAGCATCCCCCCAAAACAAGCCTTTAGAAATTCTGCGGGTACAGTTAATGGTGAAATATTGTCAGATTTAAAAAAAAAATATTCATTTACTATGGCTTTTAACAGCAGATCCTATTTACAATATAAATACAATGTCGAAACGAACTCTGAATATCCGACAAGCATGCAATCGTAAAATCGAGGAGGAGGAGGAGGAGGCGGCGAGATATTCCTTATAGTAGTTCAGGAAGGAAAATATTAGGGCCCTAGTTTCAATAGACGAAAAAATAGACTCGTAAACGAAGATAAAAATCTAAAATAATAATAATAATGATAATAATAATAATAATAATAATAATAATAATTAACATACAAACGGATCACTTAATCCCGGCCATAATAATCAACAAAAAAAAAAAATTTGCAAAATTGTTGACTTTGCTGTTCCGGTGGACCACAGAATAATTCTGAAGGAAAGTGAAAAGAAAGATAAGTACCTCGACCTTGCTAGAGAATTGAAAAAGCTGTGGAACATGAAAGTAACGATTGTGATTGGTGCGTTAGGCACAATAACTAAAGGATTATTAAAAGGCCTGGAGGACTTGGAAGTTGGCGGACGGGTAGAGACTATCCAAACGACAGCATTGCTAAGAACGGCCAGAATCCTGAGACGAGTCCTGGAGACTTAAGGAGACTTGCTGTCACTCAAACTCCAGTGTAAAACCATCAGATGTCGCTGATGTGAAAAGCTCTAATGAGTGAATAATAATAATAATAATAATAATAATAATAATGATGATGATGATGACCCAGTATGTTACAGCAAAAATAGATAAAACGCTACAAAATAGCAAATGTTTGTTTCGTGGTGACAGAGACAAAACGATGAATCATATAATAAGCAAATACAGAAAATTAGTACAAAAAGTGTATAAGACTAGACTCGACTGGGTGAGAAAGGTGATCCACCGGGAATCGTGCAAGCATTTTAAATCTGACCATACAAGCAAGTGTTATAAGCAAAACCCAGAATCCGTCGTGGAGAATGAGACGCACAAAGGTCTCTGAGATTTTGAGATACAAAGACATCTCCTTATCTCGGCCAGACGACCAGACGTAGTGATCGTCAAGAAAAAAAAAAAAAAAAAAAAAAAAAAAGGTATCTGCCAAGTAATGGTCTTTGCTGTCCCGGTAGACAACAGAGTAAAATCAAAAGAAAACGAAAAAAGAGATAAATATCTAGACCTTGCTAGAAAGCTAACAAAACAAAAAACAAAAAAAACAAAAAACAAAAACAAACAAAACAAACTGGAACATAAATTGTGATGAGCGCCCACGGTACTGTCACCCAAGGATTAGTAAAGAGACTGGAAGACTTGGAAATGAGAGGACAAATGGAGACTATCCGGCGTTATTAAGATCGCCCAAAATACTGAGAAGAGTCCGGGAGACTTTAGGACACTGTAACTCAAACTTCAGTGAATAACTATTAGCCAACGCTGATATGAAAGACTCAAAGAAGTAATAATAATGATAATAATAATATAATTGTATGCAAAATATCTTATGAAACTACACGAAAGTGTAAATATAAAATGACAATGTATACAATTATCTAACCAGATGGGTTGACAAACCGATAAAATCAATCAAACAATCTATCAATCATAAACTTGATTATATAAATTTTCACTGTAAAATGTTTGGCAATAAGTTATAATTGGGTTTTAAAAAATTAAGATAAAAAAGGTTGGTGCGAGTAATTACCTATAAGCAATACAATTATTATCATTATTATTATGCAATTTTAAAAATTCTTTCTAGTGGCCACTTTATCAATAAAATGTCGTTTGGGCTAGCCTTCTTTTATCAGAATAATCCTCATGACCCGGTTGGTGAAACATAGATTACTTCTTAGTATTCTCTTTCACTCTCTCTCTCTCTCTCTATATATATATATATATTGGAAAAGTGAGTGAATGGTTGAATAAAATACCAGTCTACCAATTAATAAATTTTATGTCTTTAAATTGAGTGAAATGTTTTATGAAAAAAAAGAAGTTACAAAGTCGTTTCTTGTAAGATATTAATCAGAACGTAAATATTTTGAGAAAGAAAGTAAAGTTCATACACGAAATATAGAAGTTTCACTTGCCTGACTCTAGTTGATAAATTTTGTATTTGTTAAATAACCAAAAGTTACATGGAGCAAGGTCTGGACTATAGGAAGGCTGAGGAAGCGTCTTGATGCCCATTTTGGTCAAATAATCTGTAACAAGGATGGAATTGTTGACTGGTGTATTGTCCTGCAGGAAATGCCACTGACCCGATTTGAAGAGTGCTGGCCTCTTCCATAGGAATCTCATCCTGAACTCCCTTAAAACCTCAACATAGTAACCCTAACCCTTTGGCCAATCAACTCTGGTGTATTGACTTCCTTACTCTTCCCACACTATTCATAATCCCTCACAGACTCCCTGCCTTCCTTACATCTCTTATGCTACTCAAAAACTGATGCTCGATTCATGCAAGATGGTCCAAAAGCACTCTGAAGCATTCCATACGTTTCTGTAGCATTTTTTCCAAGTTTAAAACAGAATTTTATTGCATATCGTTCTTCTAAAATGTCAGATTGTATTTTTGAAATTAACCAGCCGCGACAATCAGACTTTTGTAGGGTGTATTCCAATTGCTGCTGTAGCTGTTCATTTAAACCTGAAATCATAAAAGTTGGCCAGTCATTTCATAAGATGTATAGCAATAACATCCTGAATTTTCAAGAGTCTATGACAATTTTAAATGTCAGTACAAAAAAGTCTGTAAACTTATTGAAGACACCAATGTGTGTGTGTGTGTGTGTGTGTGTGTGTGTGTGTGCATATACCCAACTCTTCCGTCGCGGACAGGATGTGACACAAGGTCAGTTTTTAAGCAGAGTAATTCTGAAATTTCCTTCTCCTATACTTGTTGCTCAATGAAGGCTAAACAACACAGTCTGACCTACTATTTATCCATAGTTGAGAAAAAAACAAAAACTGGTGGATTCCTACCTTTCTTAATGACATTAATGCGAAGTGTAACAGAATTTGAACTTGGATCATCAACTCCATCTCTTACAATTTTCTCCTCTCCACTCTCTCTGTCCTGTTACTATGTGTGTGTATGTTAAGGAGAGAGAGAGAGAGAGAGAGAGAAGCAATATTGTCTCACGAGAGGATTATAAGTAATATTGTTGTTATGGTAACTCAATATTAACACGACGCCAATGGAAGCAAACATTCTTCTTGTTTGCATAACTCGGTAATTTCTCATTCCCCGGTCGAGAAATTAAAGTTGTAAAAACAACAAAAAGATTCGCACACGACTTCAAAATTTACAGAATTAGAAGGAAAAAATCAATAGTTATACGAAGTTAATTCAATAAATGCCTGAATTTTGTCTAAGGAGTTGGTTTTGTTCAGTTTCTTCATTTAATGGCATATCAACCGTTCTTGTCTTATTTCATGCCAAAGAAGAACAGTAGTGGTAGTGTTTAACTTATAGATTTATCCTTAGAGCATTTTTGTTTTGGTTTCTTTGTTTAATGGCATATCAACCTATGTAGGTTATTTAATGCTAAAGCCGTCCTTTTAGATTAATAGTAGTAGAACTAGTTAAGTAATGGCTGGGAGTATTACGGGTTCCATACCTTTCCCCAGTGTATTTGCCCGAAAGTGAACGTAATAGCGTGACTGGAGTTCGAACACGCTTACTACAATTCTGCAGTCCATCGCTTTAACCAATACACCACAATAACATCCCTTAGAGCATGTTAAGTGTATTGCTCTTATAAAAATCTCGCTATATTGTGCCGTTTTTGCAAGTCATGGCCAACTGCATACATATATACGTGGTGCCTTCAATAAGTTTCCAGACCTTTTTGTACAGGCATTTAAAATTGTCATAGACTCTTGAAAATTCAGTATGTTATTGCTATACATCTTATGAGATGACTGACCAATTTTTATGATTTCAGGTTTAAACGAACAGCTACAGTAGCAATTGGAATACACCCTACTAAAGCCTGATTGTCACAGTTGGTGATTTTCAAAAATGCAATCTGACGCTTTAGAAGAACAATATGCAATAAAATTCTGTTTTAAACTTGGAAAAAATAAAACAAGTTTTAATCATTTATTGAAATAAGTTTTTATTAATTATGAAAATGAATGAATAGTAAAGCACACTTGGTTCTTTAGCCTTGTTTGGGCTATCAATTGAAAGATAATATCGAATTCAAAACCTAAAGGGTGGTGTTAAAAGAATTTGAGGTTGTTAGAGTTTCCTTATATATTACATTCTGATCATTTACAAGAGATAAGATTCTACACTCTGATTCTCAATTAAGGGATAGATACTCCACTGATCCTGAGCTAGTGACAGATACAACACTTTGATCCTTTGCAAGGGATCGATACAACACTTTGATCCTTTGCAAGGGATCGATACTACACTTAGATCCATAGCAAGGGATGGATACTTCCCTCTGATCATTAGCAAGGAATATACACTAAACTTGGATCCTTAAGGGATAGATATTACAATCTAATCCTTAGCAAGAGATATATACTACATTTTGATCCTGAGCAAAGGATATATACTTGACTTTGATCCTTAGCAAAGAATATATACTTCACTCTGATCCTTTTGGTTGAGCGCACAAGTACGACATTTTGATTCTCGTCACTTTAAGCTGATTCATTTGTAAATAATTCTATCGTTTTTTACGGGAACTATGCAACATACAAGTACATTTTATAAATGAGATGAGACTTAGTTTCGAGCTTGTTGGCTGCTTTTCGTGGCTTTTAAGCAAATATTCATAAAGTCTATGATGTTAAACGCCTCTGAAGTCACATGCAGCCAACTTTTTGAAGAGAACAGAAAAAATTAAAAGCAACCGTCAACTCCTTGGAGACAAATGGTTGTCTTCCTAAGGCGAATTCGCCGTTGGGAATTAAATACTTTTGAGATACTGCAGATTTTCCCCCAAAGTCATACCGTTCTTATCATGTTCAAAAGTTATACAACATCAGTCTAAAAAGTAATTTTCAAAATTTCAGGTGCGCAACCCTGATCTAATTTCAGTTTACGAATGTTGAACACCAGGAAAAAGTTAAATAACATCTATCTAAAGATAAATGAGACTATTAAAAATATTCAGGTCAGCCACTTCATTTTAAATACAGCTTATTAATGTTGAATCCCAGAGAAAAGTTATACATCTATCTAAAAAGTAATGAGACTAATTTTTTAAGGATTTAGGTTGGCAACTCTGATTTCAACTCAGCTTATTCATGAAGAAAATCAGTGAAAAGTTTTAAAAAATACTATTTAAAAAGCAATGAGACCAAAAAAATTTCAGGTTGGCAACTCCGATTTCAACGGGGTGTCCTCGTGGTGTAATGGTTAAAGTGATGGACTGCGGAATCGTAGTACGCGAGTTCGTACTCCAGTCGTGCTATTACGTTCACTTTCGGACAAATACCCTTGGGAAAGGTATGAACCCCCTTATCCTTCCAGCTATGGGATAAATAGTACCACTACTGTTCTTCTTGGAGAATGGCTCTGGCATTAAATAACCTACAAAGATTGATATTAAACAAAGAAACCAAACCAAACCAATTTCAACTCAGTTTATTCATGTTGAACACCAGTGAAAAATTAAAAAAAAAGAACAACAAAATAAAAAAAAAACAAAAAAAAAAACACGAGCCCGGGAGACCTGGGTTCAATCCCAGGTCGAGTCATACCAAAGACTCAAAAAATGATACTTGATGCCTCCTTGCTTAACACTCAGCATTATAAGGTACGGATCAAGGGTAAAGTAGAGCAATCCAGGGAAGGAGTAGCGCCCTCCCCTACACCTTGGTGTAGTAGCTATCGAAAAGTGAGCCTTCGGGTTACCCTCGACTATGGTCGCCTACTTTTATACACCTTTTTGGTCGAACTAAG
>OY757939.1:56900008-56947508 GCA_963585895.1 Sepioteuthis lessoniana
AAAATACAAAAAGTAAATGAATAAAATAAGATAGAATAAGATAAAATAAAATAAAAACCAAAAATTAAACTAAAAAAAAAGAAAACGTCAACATTTATTCATAAAAGCTCTTGTAATATTAGGGTGTTTCATTTTTGGTTAATTATGCATTGCACCCCCCACCCGCTTTTTAAAAATATTTTTTTTCGAAATTCAATCATTTATTTTTTGTGTGTTTTGAAATTTATCGAGTAGAAATTCAAATGATTGTCAGATTGCGACGTGTCGACCTTAAAAGTGTTGAGTGTAAGTTCGCCATGAAAAATCATTAATTAGTTTAACGGCATATCAACTCCTTATGGCTTATTTAAAGCCAAAATCTGATTAATTTCTTTAGTTTAGTTTATGGGTGATTGAAAGTCAAAATTTGATTCATTTGTTTGGTTTGGTTGATGGATTGATTGATTTTAACGGCATGTCAACTCGTCTGGGTTAGTTTCTGCCGAGTCGTTTAGGAATCGCTTTCATTGTATGTTGATATTTACATTTTTATGTTGTTGTTTCATAAAAATCTCTTTTTCACTTGGTCATTTCGAATATAGATAATTTTTAAAACGATCAAATTGATCCAGAGATGAAAAAACTAGCAGGTACTACCATTTCCAGTCAGAGTGTACATGAGTGTATTGGCAATGAAGGGATACCCGACATTCTCCACATCTCCAGAACTGGAATCTCATCATTCGAAGTAGTTTCGTGCGATACTCAAGAAAATTCGTTTTTTTTTTTTCGGAGGTAGATCTTACCCCTCTGTCGGGGGTGGGGTAAAGTCAGGATATTCTAAGCCCCGCGGACAGGATGAAATTTCCTGTCATCATTAGCTTTGGTAAAGGCTAAAAAATTGAACTTGAGGACGCCTTTCTTAACACTCAGCATTATAAGGTATGGATCAAGGGTAAAGTGAAGCAACCCAGAGAAAAAAGTAGTGTCGTCCCCTACACCTCGTTGTAGTAGCTATCGGAAAGGGAGCCCTCGGATCACCCTTGACTAAGGTTGCTAACTTTACTTACATTTTTTTTAATCTTGTCTGATTGATTATATATATATATATATATATATATATATACATGTGACACGATGCGTAGCAATTCGTTTCCGTTTGTGCTGCCATCACTCAGACGATCTCTTTGTCTGTTTTGGCGCGAAACCCACAACAAAGGGGACTAAGACAAGATCTCCTGCGAGGCCGGAAATGGAGGAGGGAAGGAAGGTCCAAGAGAAGACATAGAGAGCAGTTGACAGAGCAGGGTAGAAGAGACAAATCGGTTTGAGTTAGCTGTCCAGAGAATGAGACTTTCGGCAGAAGGAGGCTGGAGAAGATGGAAGCAGAGCAGTGAAGTGAGTCAACAGAAGTCAGAAAGGCGACTGCTAAGACCTGTTGACCTTACAGAGGCCGGGTTAACTGAAGCGAGAAGTTGTCATCATTGTTCGTAGCTTTTGTAGAAGTTTTTTTAAAAAAATACATGCTCGCGATATTCTACAAATCAACGGAAAGCTGCACAAAAGCGTCACACAGATTCCCCAAGTCTGTGTTCTTTTTCTTCCCTCCCCCCTCTCGGTTGTGTTTTGCATAGGGGCCCGTGGTGTGATGGTTATCGTCGTTGAAAATGGACACGGCGACACGAGTTCAAATCCTGGACGAGACTGATTGCATTTCACATAGCACTAATACCCTTGGGAAAGGTATGAATCCAATTATTCTCCCTCCAGCTATGGGTAAATAGTAGGACAGACTGGGTTCTTTAGCCTTGTTGAGGCAACTAGTGTAGGAGAAGGAAAACTCTGATTCAAACCTTGTTAAATTCTGCTTAAAAAATTGACCTTGTGTCATAATCTGCCCGATTGGAGGCGTTGGTAAATATGGTTGGTGTTTTGAGTATCTTTAAAGGAATGTGCGATGCCCCTGGTCGGAAATGAGAAAAATCACTAGATGAATTACTCGCCATGAGTAGTTTGGTTTAAAGAAGCTTAGATAGTGGGAGTTGGCCGGCCAGGGGTGTTGTCACACACACACACACACACACACACACACACACACACACACACACACACACACACACACACACATACATATATATATATATAAGAGAAAATGATTGAATAAAGCACAGAATCTATAAATTTAATTAATTCTATTTCTTTAATTTTCGTGAGATGTTTGTTGAAAAACAAAAATTACAGAATCCTTTGTTGTAAGGAAAATTAGTATTAATTAGAACAGAAATATGCCTAACTGGGTCATTGGTCTATGAGTAGAGTGTTTGCCAATGGTCTGCGAGACCAGATTTCAATCCTAGGTTGAATCATACCAAAGACCTCAAAAAATTGCACTTGATTTCTCTTCGCTTAGCACTCTGCTCTAGAAAATAAGAATCAAGGGTAAAGTAGAGGAATCCAAGGAATAGAGTAGCGCCCTCTCGTACACTTCGATGTAGTAGCTATCGTAAACGGAGCCTTCGGAGGTGCCCGTGGTGTTATGGTTATCGTCGTAGGAAATGGACACGGCGACACGAGTTCAAATTCTAGACGAGACTGATTGCATTTCACATAGAACCTTGGGAAAGGTATGAATCCAATTATTCTCCCTACAGCTATGGGTAAATAGTACGACAGACTGGTTTCTTCAGCCTTGGTGAGGCAAATAGTCTAGGCGAAGGAAAAGTCTGAATTCAAACCTGTTAAACTCCGCTTAAAAAATTGACCTTGTGTCATATCCTGCCCGAGCGGAGGGGCTGTTAAATATGGTAAACGGAGCCCTCGGGTCACCCTCGATTAAGGTCGCCAACTTTACTACAGTTTCCATGAAAAGAAAGAACAGTTCATTCATTCAATCTAGCAGTTTTCACTGATCTAGGTAATATATTTTGTGTGAGTATATCACTACGTACGGGGAAAGTTATATTTATACGATGACAAGTAAGTGAATGCAGCTAAAATTTAAAAAAAAAAATGAGTAAACTAAGATTGTAATTATCGTATTTGCACATTTAAAAATAAAACAAAAGATTTTCTTTCCATTTAAAGTGGTTAAGCGATGTCTGTAATAAAATATACTCATGTAGAAACAGAATGTTAGATTTTCGATCAAGAAAAATAAAGTCGAAAGTTGAGTACAAAAAAGAAAATATTTATGTTCTAAAGTAATCCTATCGAATGTTATATAATTGCGGAAGGATTTTTTTAATATCATTTTTGGTTGGTTATATCTATCTTTCGGTTTCATTAGACTTAGAACTTTTCGGCTTTAGTTTACGGGTAGGGGCACACATTGTGCACAGGTGTTCACGCGGGGAGGATGTGACAATCACGGATGTCATAATAAAAAACCCAGATAGAAAATAGGACTGGGGATGTGAATGACGTCATGCCCGGAAGTGAAAGACTGAGTATTTTGGGTGATTTTTGAAAAAGAGCAGTGAGTTGAGGTTTGAACTTAGACGGTGCGAGTTGATTTTCGGAGCTCGCGAGAGGAGTCCAGTAGTTTTCTGCGGGATGTGCGTGGCGTTTGTTGGGTCAGTGACGCTGGACGAACAGTCAGCATAGTAAAAATTGTGTGTGTCTCTCTCTCCTCGTGTTGAAAACCTAAAAGTCAAGAAGGTAATAAAAGTTTCGTACCTGAACTACCGAGAGTCGTCAGTGTTTTGAGTGAATTTGGAGATTCCTATGCATGTGAACGTTTTTACATATCCGTATATTTCACGTATCAGTATCATGGCTATATTACACGAAACAGTGACAATTCTAATTAATATACATCATTGACTTGCTCAAAGTTAAATGGTTTCCGGTATTCCTTACTAACACTAATAATTCTATTGGATATTAATCTTTTGTTTTGTACACAATTAAATGATTTAAAAGATTTAATGTCTATCTTTTGTTTACTCACGGTTAAAGTATTCGTATCTAAAACTAATAATTGCTTAATTTGATGATATTTTTGCACACAGTTAAATGCTTTCGAGCATTCCTACCTAACTCTTATAATTCTATTTTGTAATAGAAAACAGCTGTATGGGACACAAACATCATCATCATCATCATCACGTCGTGCCGCTTGCACGGATATTTTTGACCCCCTCGTCGCCACTTCTCCCTTTCATTCATCGCCTCCGGCAGGTCTTCTTGGCTACATCCCGTATCGTCACATAGCTGCTGTATGTATCTTCGAGCTGGTCGTCCTGCTTTTGCTCGGCCTTATGTGGGAGTCCATAGGAGTACATCACTTATGAGCTCGTCCCTGCTTCTCCAGCAGTGCCCTGCGTGTCTGGTTTTCGTCTAACTTGGATAGTTTTCGTGATGGGAGGTAGGTGGCCGAATAGTTGGGTGCCTTGTAGGGTGTTGCCTCCAGGACTTGTTCAATATTGCTCGCAACATTCTTATGTAATTGGCGTCTAGCTTTTTCTCAAGCCTTTTAGTTAGCGTCCAAGTGGTGCATCCATACAGCAGTATTGACACGACCGCTGCCGGGAAGAAACTGCATTTCATTTTATCAGTCAGGTTTGACTTTCATATGATCGATAGCTTATCGATAGCTGCCCATGCCTTCGTTTCTTAGCCAGAGTGGACCTGGGAGTAATGGCTATGAGGGGTATTCTACATTCCACTGAGTTCCAGGAATTAAGCCTCGCCATCAAGTGCAGTTTAGTGGTATCATCCCGACGAATCCACTTTTTGTGGAGGTATTACCTCTCTGCAGAGTTGCGATCAGACCCAGCCGACAGGAAAGATAATCAAATGTTTTCTCTTGTCTGTTCTACTCTGTATCTTATGCTGAATTCTTGTGTGGACATCCTGAAATAGCAATATTTGCTCTGTCCAACAAGTCTGGATTCGTAGATTTTGCTTCACCTACGTTTATCTTTTCAAATAATCCGTTTATATATGGGGGTGTCCTCGTGGTGTAATGGTTAAAGCGATGGTTAATGCGGAATCGTAGAACGCGGGTTCGTACTCCAGTCGCGCTATTACGTTCACTTTCGGACAAATACCCTTGGGAAAGGTATGAACCCCCTTATCTTCCCATGGGTTAAATAGTACAAACTACTCTTCTTCTAGGAGAATAGCTTTGGCATTAAAAAACCTACAAAGGTTGATATGCCATTAAACAAAGAAACCAACCAACCAAACCGTTTATATATATATATATATATATATATACCTACTTCATCGCACTAGCACGATGCAACACTAATGTATATCTAAGCGGAGTTTAACACGATTGAATTCAGAGTTTTTCTCTTCTAGAATCTGGTTCTTCTAGAACCAGATTTGAAGAAGCTAGTCTCCACTACTATTTATCCATAACTGGAAGGCGAATAGTTTTGATTTATATCTTCTTAAAGAGTATTAGCGTTAAGTTCTCGTCCTGGTTTTAAAATCGTGTGGCTGGGTCTATTTTTACGACGGTAGCCATTATACTACGAATTCTTCCCAGCAGTCGCTGTGTCAATACTACTGTATCGATGCACCAAATGAACGGTATCAAGACACATAGATAAAATCCTAGATTCGAACTACACAAGAATGCTATTTTGAAAAAGTACTGCAAGTAACACCCCACAAAACAACGGCTGTATGGCCACCTACCTCCTATCTGAAAAACCATCGAAGTAAGACGAACAAAACAAATGGGACATTGCTGGAGAAGCAAGGACGAGCTTATAAAAGACGTTCTTCTATGGAGCCTCACACATGGACGTGAGAGTATTGGCCGATCCGCAAAAACTTATTCATAAAAGATCTGTGCGGACACAGGATGTGGTATGCAAGACCTCCGTGGAGCGATGGATGATAGCGACGCATGGAGAGAGAGAATTAGGGAAATCCCTGCTGTCAGCACGACTTGATGATGACACAAGGCTTGGTCTTCCGGCTTTGATTTTGTCACCCGTTTTTCTCTGAAGGTTCAAGAAAATTTTAGGCGTCTTATTCTCTGAAACAGATTTGAGTCTCTTGCATTATTCCTTGTAGAACACCTTTTTCTTCCAATCATGCAACTGTACTCCAATGCGAGTTTCCTGCATTCTTTCCTGTGAGTAACTGTTAAATACCTATCACCTCATTTGGCTCATAAATAAGAACCTAATGGATAATACTACTCCGGGTCAGAATGGACTTGGGAGTCATGTCAATAAATGCTTAACTTCGAGTTAAACTTTTGAAAGTATTTTTGAAATTCTTTTAAAAATACGAGATTATCGTCCATACCAAATACATACATACATACATACATATATTTATTTATATGATCCAAGGAGGATATCCAGGGGGAAGAAGTATCCAATATAAGTGCTAAATACTAACGGCTATTGACGTATAATTAATTTGGGGTTAACGATACATCAACACTCAACGTGTAGAGCTAGAAAATCTTATATATATATATATATATATATATATATATATATATATATATATATATATATATATATATATAGTGCAAAGATTTTCTCAAAAGGTTGATATGAGAAGATAGTAAAAAGGGAAAATGTCCAAGGAAGCATCACTATCATCTTCTAGTCGTACTGATAGTACGGATTTCTCTGACTCCCTCTCTCGCCATCTGTCCCTATCATCCATCGCTCATTGCAGGTTTTCTACACTGCATCTGGTGTCGTACCAACCTAATGTATGTAAGTCCTTGCTGATCGACCAACACTAGTGTGTCCAAGTGTCAGAGTTCATAAGGGAACGTCGCTTATGAGTTTATCCTTTCTTTCTCCAGAAGTGTCCAGCATGTCTTGTGCGTCTTACAGGGGTGTTTTTTGAGAAGACAGGTAAGTGCTCATACAGCTGTTGTTTGTCAAGTGCTGCTTCCTGGATTTCTAGCGCGTAGCATTGTCGTGTGGTTCCTATCAAACTTTTTCTCCATGCTCTCCGGTAGAGTCCTGTTGGTGCACCCATACAATAGTACCGACACAATCACAGTTTATAAGAAATGCCGTTTTATTTTATCAGAGATCGGATTTCCACATGATCAACAAGCTGTCAATTGCAGTCCACATCTTTCTAACGTCCATATTAACATCAGTTTCAGTGGATGAGATCTTGCTGCTAAGGTATGTGAAATGGTTTATAAAATCTAGAGGCCTGCCCCAAAACTTGGAGTTGGCCTCTTTGATAAAACATACGAACTCTCTTTTCTTTGCGTTCACGTAGAGGTCAATATCTCCTGCTGCTTGCTCCTGCCTATGCCGCAGAAATTTGACTTTGGGAAGGCATGAATCCACTTTTTCTCCACTAGAATCATTTTGCCTTATCAAGAAGATCTGATTACAATAGACTTCTCACTCTTCTTGAGATCTGCTTACGTATTTTAGCCAATTGTTAAAATGATTTCATTTCTTTTACATTAATGATTAATGTGCGTGCGTCTCCCTTTTTATGACAACATCGTGACTCTTAAAGTTTGTATTGATTTATGAACCTCGTTGGACAGATGTCAGTCCATCGTATTAATGGCGATGTTTGTAATGTTTATTTATTTGCTTGCATCAATCTCGTTCATATATATAGAAGTTAACCTCCTAAAACAATGTCTCTCAATTGTTTCCATATAAGCGACAACAGATACAACGAGAACAATACCACTCACTGTTGGATAGAGCAAGTGTTCAAAATACTACTTTTCTCCAAATAGTCACACGTCCACTGGCTATGCATTTTTAACATGTCATGTTCGTTAGAGAAATCGCACCGAAAGTAATGCCTTCTCTTTATTTCTATCGAAATTATTATAGGTACGAAGAGCACAATAATACAATTGGATACAGAGAGTTTTCAGCTAAAAACATTTCACACTGGCTAAGCATTTTCACCATCGACCCATAAGACCATATATGTCATGCTCATAAAAGTAATGCCTTCACTTTATTTTCGCTGAAATTATCATATTTACCGACTCCTCCGCTCGGGCAGGATATGACACAAGGTCAATTTTTAAGTGGAGTTTAACAGGTTTGAATTCAGAGTTATCCTTCTCCCAGACTAGTTGCCTCACCAAGTCTGAAGAACCTAGTCTGCCCTACTATTTACTCATAGCTGGAGGGAGAATAATTGGATTCATACCTTTCCCAGGGGTATTAGTGCTATGTGAAATGCAATCAGTCTCGTCCAGGATTTGAACTCGTGTTGCCGAGTCCATTTCCTACGACGATAACCATTACACTACGAGTACCTCCAAAATTTTCACTGAAATTAATTTTTACAGATACGGAAAGCATAATAATACAGTTGGATAGAGCAGGTTTTCGGCTAAAACACATAAATTCCCGCGTAGGTGACACCACTGGCGATTCATTTTCACCTTCGATGAACAAGAGCATGTACTTCAGTCTGAAAGTTATGTCTCCTATTTACTTTAATACAAAACTGATGCAGGGATGAGCTTGCACCATATATATGCAGCGATTACGATTTATTAACAGGAGATCCTATTTCCCAACCCCTCCGCTCGGGCAGGATATGACACAAGGTCAATTTTTAAGCGGAGTTTAGCAGGTTTGAATTCAGAGTTTTCCTTCTCCTAGACTTGTTGCCTCACCAAGGCTGAAGAACCCAGTCTGTCCTAATTCTTTCAATAACCCAACACAAAATGAATGTTATCACAAAACAGTAACGACAAAGAACGGACAATAGGCTAAATATCTTCTCCCAAAGACGAGAATCTTCATTAGAGATATAATAGCAGTATTCATTCGGGTATTTGGCCAGCATAATTGGATTCACACCTTTCCCAAGGGTATTAGTGCTATGTGAAATGTGATCAGCCTCGTCCAGGATTTGAACTCGTGTCGCCGTGTCCATTTCCTAAGACGATAACCATTACACCATCAGCACCTCCAGGAGATAATGTAAGCAACGAAGGCCCAAGTTGCCAAACTTTGCAGAATTTCCTAAGTTCTGAATCTTTATAAAAGCACTGTCTCCGATCAGATCAGTTAAGCAAGTGATGTATCAGTTCAGTACTTAAATCGGTGACCATTTTGTAACAGAATTAACTGGAAACAAGTTCCATTTCCCAGAATTTTAAGGTAGCGTAACGGTTGTTGCCGTCGGGAAATGGACCTGGTGACCAGAGATCCAATCCTGGTCGAGGTTTTTTTGCATTTCATATAGCACTAATACCCTCGGGAGAAACATGAATTCCCCCTCAGTTATGAATAAACAGTAGAGCAGACTGGTCTCTTTTACCATGATACGGCAACCAATCAAGGAGAAGGAACACTCTGAATTCAAAACCAACTGTACTTCACATTAAAATTGAACTTGTGTCGAATCCTGGCCATGGCGGAAGGATTGGTTAAATACGTACAATTCCAAAGATTCCTTTGAGAACAAACCAAACGCAACTACACTCTGATCTCTAATGTTCAATACCCAGGTAAAATTAGTTAGAATTTTATTGCATATCAATAATGATATACATTGGTTTATTATTATTTGTTATTCGAGCCCCCTATCGAAGAAGCGATGTTTCCTCACGAGGAAAAAGAAAGAAAAAAAAGGAAAAAGAGATGAAAAATAGGAAGAAAGCGGCAAAGAGATCAAGAGAAAAAAAAAAACGAAAAAGATCTAAAAAGAAAGACAAATAAAATAAGAGACAATGAAAGAAACGAAACGAATAATGAGAAAAGTAAAAAAAAAAAAAAAGAAAAAGATAAAGAAAGAAAAGAAAAATGAAGACACAAAAAGATGATGGATAAAAAGAAGAAAAAAAGACAAACAAAATAAGAGACATTGAAAGAAAGAACAAGTCAAATAATAAGAAAAGTAAAAAGAAAGAAAAGAAAAAGAAAAAGAAAAGGAAAGAAAATAAAAAGAAAGAAAGGAATAATAAAAAGAAGTTAGAAAATACATATAAAAAGACAATATAAAGAAAATAACCAATAATGACAGAAAGAACAAGATAAATAAAGAGAAAAATAAAAGAGAAAGAAAAGAAAAGAAAAAAAGAAAAGAAAGCGACAAAGAGATCAAAGAGATTGAAAAAAAATAGAGACAAAACCATCATCTCCCCCCAAAAAATACTAAAAAAAAACAAAAAAAAACAGCAAAAACGAGACAAATAGAAAGAAAAGTGGGGAAAGAGAAAATGAAAGTGAAAGTGAAAGTGAGCCAGGTACTTCTTCCTGACAAGATAATTAGGCAAAATTCTTTCAATAACCCAACACAAAATGAATGTTATCACAAAGCAGTAACGACAAAGAACGGACAATAGGCTAAATATCTTCTCCCAAAGACGAGAATCTTCATTAGAGATATAATAGCAGTATTCATTCGGGTATTTGGCCAGCATATGGAAATGTGGCGATTCTATCATAAAATTTATATCACACAAAATTAGAATCCACAACACTGACTCTCAGGACACAAAGGGAAAGTCAAAGAAATAATTTCTAATTTAGTTTTCTATCAGAAGACCTTTTAACGAAGCTGTTCTCTTTTTGTCGCAAGATGTCTGCGAAAGAGATATATCATCAAGAGATCAAGTCTTATTTATTTATTTATTCGTAAATCATCGATCTATTTCCAATACAGAGAAAATTATCGATTAGTCAACTGATAACTTCCCACACAGAACACATGATTCAAAGTATTTTTTCTTCGAGTGGATGGTATGGGTCCAACCACAACAGGAACTAAGAGTACAGGCCATTTATTTTTGAGTAGTAAATCAAATAATGACTGTTACCATTACTTGGTGATTTTTTCTCACTACAACCTCTGCCAAAAAATGAAATAATTAAAACACTTAGAGAGGATGTTCACTGATGTTTTTTTTAACATTTAGCAGTAAATAAATAGATAACATATAAGACACAAGTAATTTTTTGATTTAATAGAAAATTCTGGCTTCATAAGATATTCTTTCACCAAAATAAATTGGATTATTTAATTATATGGTATAATTTTTTTCCAGAAAGATTTTTATCTGTTTGGAAAAATAATCCGATTCCGAGTGGATCTGGAAGTAATGGCAATGAAGATGTATTGTACACTTTCCAGAGCAGGAGCATCACCAGCGGATACAGTTTACTGTTATGACTTGGATACCCTTCATCTTGAATCAAGCATTCAAAATTAGGGTAGTAATTCACTAAGCTTTTTTTGCTTAGATGTAACACAAGGCCGTATGAATGGGACACCCAATGAGAATCGAACTCATTTGACTAGGTTTGCTAGTCTAGCTTGCTAACCACTACATTACCCAAGGTGTCCATTTAAGATTAGAGTATGCCTTCTGTTGATGAATATAGGCACCCTGCACAAGCCACATCAAACATATTTGGCGGACGGGGAGGCCTCGCAGCGTTATAACTAATGTGTTGGACTGCGGCCCGGAAGTAAGCGATGCAAGTAAATAAGCTCTGACTCGTTTAAAAATGTTACCAACAAACTATTCGTTAGTTAATCACACACACACACACACACACACACACACATACACACACACACACACACACACACACACACACACACACACACACACACACACACATACGTGTGTACACATTCTTACTTATTTGAAGCAAAGCAGCAACCAGAATGTCATGCATGCCAGACCGAATACACAGTGAAACACATCCTCATTTAATATACCGACCTAGCCCATATATGAGAAACCTTTTATAGTGCAAACAACACCAAAACTGTAATGCTATTACTAAAAGCGATAAATATATACGGAAAAATCTAAAAGAAATTTCAACTAGACCAAATTTCTTCTACAAACTGTTCCTCTACAAGAAATACTTCAACAAAATCTGATCCCCTCCTCAAGCTCTTCCGAAAAAAACTCACCTTTTTACAACAGGATGATTCTCTATGAATAAACTTTCAATGAAACCAGATTCTTTCTACAAACCGTTTCCCTAATAATAATTTCCAACATAACAGACCTTTCTGTTTCCCCCTATTTTTTAAACTTGATTCGGAATTAAATGATCGGGGAGGTTGATATGCCGTAACACCCACCCCAACAAAGCCAAAAAACAAAAAACAAAACAAAACAAACATATATGTACGTGTGTATATTTGTATATACAGTGTATCAAAGTGAGTACACCCCTCACGTTTCTGCAGATATTTAATTATATCTCTTCATGGGACAACAATGCCAAAATGACACTTTGACACAATGAAAAGTAGTCTGTGTGCAGCTTATATAACAGAGTTAATCTATTTTCCCCTCAAAATAACTCAAAATATAACCATTAAAAGCTAAACCCCTGCCAAGATTTCCCTTTTCAATATAGGATCTATA
Source organism: Sepioteuthis lessoniana (assembly GCA_963585895.1). Classification (NCBI taxonomy): domain Eukaryota; kingdom Metazoa; phylum Mollusca; class Cephalopoda; order Myopsida; family Loliginidae; genus Sepioteuthis; species Sepioteuthis lessoniana. The sequence goes on from OY757939.1 coordinate 56,912,316, forward strand.
CCAAATATGTTTTTGATTTCCCATACGAAATTGGACAAACAAGTTTTATGTCTATATATTTCATGTCAACTTACTTTTATGATCATAATGTCTTTGTTTGAAAGGGCCTTGTGTTGAACCCACATATACCTTTTTATCATTCCAATTGTAACTGTTACTACTTGGGTTGAGTACTTCAGCCTTATGCACTACACACTTTATTTGACATCTCCCCTTGAGGGTGCAGTTTTTTTTCTTAATACAGTTCCAATATAGGGGTGCAGTATTTTTATTTCTCTTGAGCTTTTTTTTCCAGCTGCCTTTACTAATTAATGTGGAAATGTTAGGCATACAGAAGTAACTTAATTTCACAGTGTTTTTATTAAATATTTTTGGTAAGTTACTCGTCTTAGGAAAATTTCTTTATAATATTTAAAAAAAATGTCTTATTTTAATGGCTTCAGCCATCTTGTATGGAGGTGTGAACCATAAGATTTTCCTTTTCCTATGATTACTCTTATTCTATATGTTTGTATTGTCTTCTCGACTTTATTTATGAGTTTTTCTTTATGATATTTACCCAACCCCTCCGCTCGGACAAGATAAGACACAAGGTCAATTTTTAAGCGGAGTTTAACAGGTTTGAATTCAGAGTTTTCCATCTCCTAGACCAGCTGCTTCACCAAGGCTGAAGAACCTAGTCTGCCCTACTATTTACCCATAGCTGGAGGGAGGATAATTGGATTCATACCTTTCCCAGGGGTATTAGTGCTATGTGAAATGCAATCAATCTCGCCCATGATTTGAACTCGTGTTACCGTGTCCATTTCCCATGACGATAATCATTACTCCACAATTTTTTAAGGGTATTTCATAATATATATATATATATATATATATATATATATTAATTTTAGTTTTAATTAATTATCCATTGGGTCTGAAGAAGTCCTGTATTAATTTTTTCTTCATGTTTTTGGTTCACACCAGAAACTGAAAATACGGGATGGAAATAAATTTATAATCCTGAATTAACCGGTCTTTGTTTTTTTTTCTTATATATATATATATATATATATATATATATATATATATATATATATATATCAACAGGATTTAGCATTAAATAACCTACGTAAGTAAAAAAAAAAAACAAAAAGATAAAAACCTCCCAACCTTACTTTTCGGTCATTTCTTGGACAATTCCGAAGTTGATATTAATGATTAACATTTTCCAAGATCTGAATTTTACTTGCGGCTGGGAATCGACCTACTGCTGTTATCTGATTTTTACAGGTTAAAAAAATAAACAAAAAAAAAAAAACGGGTGTTCAATGACTTGTAGTTAAGATGGCGTCAGGAACTTTTGAATCGACTTTAGTCTGCCTCTGTTCAATGATATTTTATCCTTTGTTTTTCTCTTTTATTTTCTCTTTTTCTGTTTTTCTTTCTTGTATAATTTTGCTCTCTCTCTCTCTTCCTTCTCTCTCTTTCTTCCTCCTCTCTATTGTTCCTCGGATTACAATCGCTTAAGCTTTGATTTATTGTTTTGTCACATTGTCCACTTGGGCGCCAGTTGCTATTTTTTCAGTGCTAAGAGTCTTAGCCTTGAAATGATTAGTTTTATTATTAATGAAGTTAAAGACGAAGACTACTACTAATATTATTAGTAGTGTTATATAGCCATTTACATGTTCATGCAGCATTACAACGACACAACAATAAAGACGCATGAAGGAAAACGCAGGAAGACTTCTTTACAATTATATTTACCTCTCACTTTATTGCAAAGGTTTGCGTGTGAGAGGGTGCTGGAGACCGAACATAAACTTCATATTTTGACCCCACTGTTATGACCGTCACGTTGTGTCTTGTTCTCCTGATGCTGGGGTCCACTCCATCGGGGCTTTCCGAGGGCCCCCTCGGTCTGGTGTGGCTTTCCCTACCACATCTCGTCTCTAACTCTCTGGGAGTCTGCTGGCAACTGCTTCGGGGGTTTCCGAGATCCCCCTCGGTCGGGTGTGGCCTTCCCTACCACATCTCGTCTCTAACCCTCTGGGAGTCTGCTGGCAACTGCATCGGGGGTTTTCCGAGTGCCCCCTCGGTCGGCTTTCCCTACCACATCTGGTCTCTACTGTCTGGAAGTCTGCTGGCAACTGCTTTGGGACCCAAACTCAACTGAGTTAAATAATAACTCAACGCCCACACGATCGCCTACTGGATCTTTGAAATCGAATGTTTCATCGTCATCAAGCGGAAATAACTGTCATGCAGTTCAGAGGTTACTCTCTTCCGGTGCATGACTGTAATGGCAGAATGGGACCTTCACCTTTTCCCATATCATAAGCCTTAATCTGCCCACGCGATCTCTTTCGATTACTGGCCGTTGGAATGTGTCACTTCCTTCCGGTGTATTACCTTGGAATAGTATTTTTGGGCCGGGTCGAAGGTCAAAATATAACAGTAGCAGTAGCAGTAGTATTAGTATGCATACACCAAATCCCTCTGCTACGAGTAGGAAGAGACATAAGTTCAATTTTTGAGCGGATTTAAACTGGTAAGAATTCAGAGTTTTCTTTCTTCTAGATCGGTTGCCATAGCAAATTTTGAAACATCCTAGCCTGCCCGACTATTTTTCCATAGCTGGAGGGAAAATAGTTCGATTCATATTATATTCGAGTTTGTTATCCCCATATGAAATGCAAACAGCATCGCACAAGATTTGAACTCGAGTCACCGCATCCAGTTTCTTAATCGTTACACAACGAGCGGAACTTTAGAAGCTGTGTGGGTGGTATAAGCAATTTATTTACACATTTGTCTTTTTTTAATACCTACCTTACTATCTATCTGCCGTTCGTGTGTGTCCCAATTCCAATTACATTCAATGACGGCGAGGTAATTTGTGATTGTGTAATGGTTAACGAGATTATCATATAGATCAATAAATACTGAGTAGTTAGTCCGAACCTCACCTTTTGGCCAATACCTCTAGTCTTGTGCCAGATCTAAGTGTCAAGGTTAGCGAGATAGTTCAGAAGACCATTAGTAGTGAGTTCGCATCTCGCTGGAAGCGGATTATATTTGACTTTGCGACAAACTAAGCAAACCTTAGTAAACGACTAGTAAACGGAGGGTGCTCATTGCTTTAAAACGTTTTAGAGAGGGAGAGGAGGGGGGAGAGAGAGTCCTGTCTTAAATATGCTGATGTAGAGAAAAAAGAGGTTTAGGAGTAGAACATGGGTGGGGAGAGAAAAGAAGGCTGAAAAAGAAAAGGTATAAAGAACAAAGAAAGAACGACACACACACACACACACACACACATATATATATATATATATATATGTATATAATTTTATTTTTCTACAACGATGCATAAAGGAAAAGATAATTCCAAAATGTACAATGAAATCCTACCAATTTTCTTCAACACGTCTTTTCACACCATGAGCAAGAATACCTAAAAGCCTCCAAAACTCTTCTACACCACTAAACTACATCACTATTTCACGAAGCTAATCAACAGTCCCTAATATTTTACCAACATCATATATTCACAAATAGGATTTCCAAGAACATCCATCGGATGATAAGGAATTTGAATTGCGCCCACTTCTACAAAATATCTACCAAACTATCACCAGGGTGTCCTCGTGGTGTAATGGTTGAAGCAATGGACTGCGGAATCGTAGAAAGCGAGCTCGTACTCCAGTCACGCTATTACGTTCACTTTCGGACAAATACTCTTGGGGAAAGGCATGAACCCCCTTATCCTTCCAGTTTTGGGTTAAACAGTACTACTACTGTTCTTCTAAGAGAATGGCTTTGGTATTAATTAACCTACAAAGGTTGATATGCCATTAAACAAAGAAACCTAACCCAAACCAAACAATCGCATCTTCTGGCTGAAAGCAAATGGAAACAAATCGGACCCCCTGAAATCGTCCTTAATTTAACAAAACTTCAGTTTTCCACAACTGAAATGGAAGCTCTCAGCCTCGGACTAAAATTTGCGACTGTTATACAGGGTGGAACAATAAAATTGTCGTCCTAAAGAAAACAACACTACAGCTTTATTTTAAAACTTTTATGGAAAAAATCAATTCAGCTAACTTGATTATGTAGTAGAGCTGACATCTATTCAATGTAGCCGCCTTCAGCCTCAATCACCGCCTCGATACGGATCCGGAACTGGGAGCATGCCTTTGCCACAATCGCCGGCGGGAGCTCGGCGAATACTCGGCGGATGGCGGTAATCAGGGTCTGCCTCCCGGCCACCTGATTGCACCAGGGGATCAACAGCACATCCAGGTACACTTTGGTGTTGACTTTCAAGCCGACTTCGAAGATGTGAGGTGGCATGATGTGGCCCTCACTTGAAACCACACCAAAGACCATAACTGTAGCCGGAAACTTTGTTTTCATCACCCTGGGCACGTCCCTGTTATTCGTGGCAATCCAGATTTGCATTTTGAGGGTGCTGGCAATGGTCCTGTTGTCATAAGTTGGATCGGTAGAGAGCATGACTTGTACAGCGGTGCATCTCCGATCTCGCTTGTTGAACATTGTGTCACTTTCAGACATGATAGAAGGCTCCTATCGCTCTTGGGATTTGTACACAACTGGCCAACTAGTAGATGGTCTGTAACAAAAAAAGAAAACCGGTTTTCATTAAACGGAAATGGAATCATGTCGTCTTTTCTAGGGCAACAATTTCATCGTTCCACCCTGTACACTATAATATCACCACAAACACCATCCTACACAACTACAGGAACTGCAGCACTGATTTTTCCAAAGCCTTCATTCAAGGAATCGTTATCGCTTCTGTCTTTCAACTAAACGATACACCCCTCCTTAAAAGGTATATACAGCCACTATCTAACCCAACTCAAAATGCGAACATCGTCATTTCCCTATTTGAAAAAAACAAACAAAAAAACACAAAAAACGGAGGCGTCGTAACTATGCACAAACACGAGTATGTAGAGAAAATCAATTCGACGACACAAACGCCTGAAAAATATTTACTTTAACTGCCATCCTCAAAGACATATAGTTTTCTGCAAATATAGGCTCAAGAAACAATAATTTTTTAATCTTTATTCTTACCTTTATTGACCAATCAGCGCTTACGAACTCTTTATAATTTTTTCTAAGATTTCGCTGATGACAATATTTAACTTGCCGCGTAAATCTACATAAAACTATCGACTTTATCTCTATGAGCGAAAATCTAACATTCTGTTCCTTCAAGGATGCATTTAATTTCAATATCTCTTAATTATTTTAAATAAAGCAAAAATATTTTGTCTATTTATATATGCTCGTACTAATATTACAATCTTTCCTTTGGAGATTTTTCAGTTGCATCCCCTTACATCTAAGCACACACACACACACACACGTATATATATATATATATATACGTGGTACCTTCAATAAGTTTGCAGACTTTTTTGTACAGGCATTTAAAATTGTCGTAGACTCTTGAAAATTCACAATGTTATTGCTATACATCTTAGGAGATGACTGACCACTTTTTATGATTTCTGGTGGTGAATTTCAAAAATGCAATCTGGACGTGAGGACACTTTAGAAGAAGGATATGCAATAAAATTCTGTTTTAAACTTGGAAAAAATGCCACAGAAACGTATGGAATACTTCAGACTGCTTTTGGAATATCTTGTATGAATCGAGCATCAGTTTTTGAGTGTCATAAGAGATTCAAGGAAGGCATGGAATCTGTGAGCGATGATGAGAGGTGTGGGAGGAGTAAGGAAGTCAATACACCAAAGTTGATTGGCCAAAGGGTTATGGTTAGGGTTACTATGTTGAGGTTGTAAGGGAGTTCAGGAAGAGATTCCTAGGGAAGAGGCCAGCACTCTTCAAATCGGGTCAGTGGCATTTCCAGCAGGACAATGCACCAGTCCTCAACTCCATCCTTGTCACAGACTATTTGACTAAGATGGAAATCAAGATAGTTCCCCACCCTCCCTAAAGTCGTGACCTTGCTCGCTGTGACTTTTGGTTATTCCCTAAGCTCTGAGGCTGTCGTCGTTATGAGACAATTAAGGACGCTCACACAAGTGGACTTCCATATGGCCTTCCAGAAGTTGTTGGAACGGTAGAACAAGTGCATTTTAGGCAGAGGAGCTTACTTCGAAGTGGTCTAGAGTTACATGTGTGTATTATCAATAAAATTGCTCATACGAAAAAAGTCTGGAAAATTATTTAATGATCTTCTTATATATATATATATATATATATATATATATATATACTTTGTCTTCTATATAGTAACGTACTCACACAAGGTTTTTTTACACACACAAAATATATCAACTAGATTTAGACAATAAAACTGTTACATTTCATGTAGGAACTTTTTTTTTCTTGTAATGTAAATATTGGAGATTATTTTACGCTATAACTGCAATTATTTCCCCATACAACACAAGACTTTCATTTTTCAATAAACTTTTCATTCAAGTTAAAGAAATAAAAAAAATTTATTTAAAAAAAATTGTAGATAGGTGTTTTATTTATTCATTTACCATATTTACCAAACCCTCCGCTCGGACAGGATATGACACAAGGTCAATTTTTAAGTGGGGCTTAACAGGTTTGAATTCAGACTTTTCCTTCTCCTAGACTAGTTGGCTCACCAAGGCTGAAGAACCAGTGTCCTACTATTCACCCATAGCTGGTGGGAGAATAATTGGGTTCATACCTTTTCCAAGAGTATTAGTGCTATGTGAAACGCAACCAATCTCGTCCAGGATTTGAACTCGTGTCGCCGTGTCCATTTTCTACGACGACAACCATTACACTGATGGCACCTTATTTATTCATTTACACACTTATCCGTAATATATATATATATATATATATATATATATATATATATATATATGTATGTGTATATATATGTATATGTATATATATATATATATTTATGTATATATATACATATGTATATATATATGTATATATATATGTGTGTGTATATACATATATGTATATATATATATATATGTATATATCCATCTATATATATATATTTATGTATATATATATATATTTTTACATAAGTAGCTGAAAGAAATGCAATATATATATATATATATATATATATATTGCTTTTCTTTATATATATATATATATATATATATATATATATATATATGTATATATTGCTTTTTCTTTATATATATATATATATATATATATATATATATATATATATATATATATATATATATATATTGCTCTTGTTTCTGTCTTCGGCACTATCGGCAGGGCTCGGAATATTCCGACTATATCTTTCGTGGAGCGTAAGACCCCCCCCCAAGGAATATCATGAGTATATTAGACTTGCATCTAATGATAGGGCTCCAGTTCTGGTGATCTCGAGGAGTCTGTCGTACCTTTCATCGCCATTGCTCCCAGGTCCATTCTGATTTAAAGTACCAGTATCAGGTCATGTTTCATCTATGGGTTAAATAGATTTGTCTGAAAGTGTTTTCTACTGTTCTCGGAGACCGGGGTTCAATCTCAGGTCTAGTCATACCAAAGACTCAAAAAATAGTGCTTGATGCTGCCTTACTTAGCACTCAGTACAAGAAGGTGAGGATCAAGGATAAAGTGGAGCAATCCTGGGAATGGAGTAGCGCCCTCGATGTAGTAGCTATTGAAAAGGGAGCCTTCGGGTCACCCTTGACTTTGGTCGCCAACTTTACTTACTTACTTTAGTATTGGATAGGAATGCTAAAAAAGCATATAGTGGAGGCGCACTTAAAGTTACAGTTATCATTGTAGGAAATGAATTGGGCGATCCAAGTTCAAATCCATTTCGAATGCCCTTGAAAAAGGCATGAATCTATCTATTCTCCTCTCAGTTATTGGTACGTCGAGAAATAGATTGGTTTCTTTAGCTTTAGCTTAGCAATCAGCTTTGTACTTCGCTTAAAAATTGACCTTGTATCACACCCTACCCGTTGCGAGCGGCGTGAAGTAAATAGATATGTATTGAAATAGCATTTTTGTGCCTGTAACATAAGTACAAGGTTCTGCTCGTAGATTACTAAAATATATTCCATATAACTATATAATATATATTCCATATAACTGTGCAAATTATCTGTTTTCCGAATTGTCATTTGTCGGTGGGGCTTATGATATGCAAACTGTATATCCTGCTGAGGGGTAAGATCCTAAAATAGGGATATCCTGTATAATAAACTGCATTTGATCTTATGTTTTGGAGATCTTGAGCTCTGGCGTAATGGGCGCAAATATTTAGAGTCCTTCCTCCCAGGTCCACTCTGCAGGAGTGATAGTTCACGTTAAAATACCTTCTATGGGTTAAATAGATCGGTTTCAAAATTATTGGCATTTAACACGTCCGTGTGAAGTAAAAATAAAACTCATAAGAAGCAGCTAAATAAAAAATGTACAATGAACGTACAATGAACGTACAATGAACGCGATTCCCTAACTTCTAGGCATAAAATAAGCCTAAACAGGTTGACATGCTGTTAAAATCCATCAATGAATCGTTACCTGAAGTTATAATATTCACAATTGATTTTTATTATCAGCTACTTGAAACCACATAATCGTATGCAAAGAAGATTGACATCGACATTGAATATCCCAAGAAGATTTGATATGCCATAGAACTAATCCATCTTTTTTTTTTCACTTTTCTGTCAATTCATTTGAGGTTCTTATATTACTTGTTTGTACTAGTTCAAAATTATTCCCTCCCATTTTACGTATTTTTGAGTGTTTTTTCTCCTTCTCTTCTGTCTATCCAATATATTTCTTTCTTCTATATTCACTCCCTCTCCATCTCTTATCTAAAATCCTCCTCCTCTTCTTCTTCTTCTTCTTCTTCTTCTTCTTCTTCTTCTTCTTCTATTTAAACCCTTCTCAGTACGTCAAACCCTCAGAACGAACCTCATAAACATTCGTTTAAAAAAGAAAAAGAAAAAGAAAAAGAAAAAGAAAAAGAAAAGAGCAGTCCTAAAAATTCTGACTTAGTTCTTTAAAACACTGAATATTTATCACCTGCCACAGAGAGACCATATGCATTCAAGTATCCGTTGCATATTCATGTCATGACGACGTATGACTCCTGCTGTGATTGGTTGCTTTTGGGATATATGAATATTCATGAGTTTAACTACGAAGAAATGAAGAAATTAAGCAAACGTTCGTTGACAAAGTGGCACTCGTCATTTTTTTTTTTCCATAGTTTTTTTTTTTTTTTTTTTTTTTTTTTTACTTAATCCTGATTCTCACTGATAAAAATATTTCTCTGTTTATCTCAACTATCCTACAATCACCCAATTGTCACTATCTATCTATCTATCTATCTATCTAGTAGCTGTGTCAGTAATATTGTATGGCTGCACCACCTGGTCTCTAAGGAAGCGTTTGAAGAAAAAGCTTGATGGGGACTACATAAGAATGTTGTGTACTGTCTTCAACAAATCCTAGAATCAGCACCCCACAAAATAGCAGCTGTACGACTACTTACCCCCATTTAACAAGACGAACAAGACATGCTAGAGAAGCTGGCATGAACATATAAGCAGCGTCGGCTGACCAGCAAAGATTTACATACATCAGCTCTGTGTGGACACTTGATGCAGTCAAGAAGAACTGCTTAGTGCGATGGGCAAGCGAGAGAGAGAGAGAGAGAGAGTTAAATAAATATGTTATCAGCACGACAATGACATATATATATATATATATATATATATATATATATATATATATATATATATAATTCAGTTATTATCTATCTATCTATCTATCTATCTATCTATCAGAATGTTTATCATCATATAAGTCTGTTTATTTCTATCTATCTATCTATCTATCTATGGAAGTAAATAAGGGAGTGTGATCCGAAAAATTGTCCATTTAATTAGTGAACAAACGCAGATTTACTTATTAAACGGCCAACTTTTTCTTGTTATACAAATTTTCCCTAATTTTTTGTATTTTGCTTTTTAAACATCCATCGTTGATTTAAAATCACTAATATCATCCCTCATAGTCCTGATGATAGTTCACTAGAACCGAAACGCTATAGTGTCGACTTTGTTTCTCAATAAATTTCTCCTTCTACTTGGATTACCTTGTTATCTATCTATCTATCTATCTATCTATCTATCTATCTATCTATCTATCTATCTATTTGTATTTGAGTCTATCTATCTATCTATCTATCTATCTATCTATCTATCTATCTATCAGAATGTTCATAATCATATGTCTGTTTGTATCTTTGCTCATTTCTCACTTCATAGGCTTGTATACACTTATATCAACTGATGTCTTTCTTGATATATACGAGGTGGGTGTTGAAAAGTTCTCAATCTAACTAAGAAGAGAATGATACTAGAACAAGTGTCATCATCTCGGTTGTTATAGTCGCAATGTTTTGGCCATTGTACCCTCTGGTCTTCTTCCGATTTTGAACAACTGAAGAAAATCTGAGACTGTGACAGCCAAAATGTTCTAACAGTAATAACCAATATAAGGACACAAATCCAATTCAAATAATTCCATTCAAAAACATCTTTGCAATAAAGACATATTGAAAATTATAACCTTAAAAATAAATCAACACCTTATCAAGTTCAAAATGTAGTCATCATAGATTTATTCTACAGTGAAATAATTGCACTTGTCGTTGAATAATGAAAGACAGTTTTCCTTTTTTTCAAAAAGCCCAAATTTATTTGATATAAACAGTTGTCGTTTCCAATATCTTCTTTATTGGAATTTTTCCGTAAGGAAACAGTAAGTTCAAATTTTCTGTAAATAAAAACTTTATGGAAATGCCAAATTTCAAAAATCTTCTCGCCTGCAACACTGATGAGTTGAAATAATCTTTTGATTATGTTATTTCAGCTTGAGACTTTCAAGAAAAAGTTTCAAATTGTAATATAAAGATTAAAAATGAACCCCTCCCCGATAACTAATATACCGCAATTCTTCTATCCACATAATAATCACTCAGCTCATTATAAATGGTATGTCAATTTCCCCAGTCTCATTAACCCTTCCACACACACACACACACACACACACACACACACACACACACACACACACACACACACACACACACACAGATTTAAGTAGGTGACAATGTCTCATCTAAGAAATTCAGCCAACTTAAGACTATAATGTACTAATATTTTGATTTGGTTTCTTTGTTTAAAGGCATATCAACCTTTGTAGGTTATTTAATGCCAAAGCCATTCTCCTAGAAGAACAGTAGTGGTACTATTTAACCCATAGCTGGGAGGATAAGGGGGTTCATACCTTTTCCAAGAGTATTTGCCCGAAAGTGAACGTAATAGTGTCGATACTGCTATATGGATGCACCCCTTGGACGCTAACAAAACGGCTGGAGAAGAAGCTAGACAGCAATTACACAAGAATGTTGCGAGCAATATTGAACAAGTCCTGGCGGCAACATCCCACAAGGCACCAACTATACGGCCACTGCTCCCCCCATCACGAAAACTATCCAAGTTAGACGAACAAGACATGCAGGACACTGCTGGAGAAGCAAGGACGAGCTCATAAGTGATGTACTCCTATGGACCCCCATTTATGGCCGAGCAAAAGCAGGATGACTAGCTCGAACACACATATAGCAGCTATGTGAGGATACGGGATGTAGTCCTGAAGACCAGCCAGAGGCGATGAATGATAGGGAGAAGTGGCGAGAGAGGGTCAGGGATATCCGTGCTAGCAGCAGGACACGATGATGATGCATTTGTAATCGTTTATACTGAATATCGTCTGTTTTCTTTTTTACAAGTTGAAACTAATTTCTTTTGTTTATATATAAATGTATATTTGTTAACAAGCTGGGCTGGTCCGCTCGACAAAGAGTTATGAAGAATAACTTACACACGCACACACACACACGCACATATATACATATATATATATATGTGTGTGTGTGTGTGTTGATATATATATTATTTATGGATACGTTTTGATATCAAAATACTTTATATATATATATATATATATATATATATATATATATATATATATATATATATATAGTCAGCATTAGTTATCATTTATACAGGATATCGTCTGTTTTTTTACGAGGATGAAAACAATTTCTTTTGTTAGATTTATTGATGTTACATCATAATACCAAACAAAAATAAAACGTTTTTTTTTAGAATTTCGATAATGAATACTACTCAGTTCATCTTGCCGAACTTTTAGTCAATATTTGGGACATGATAAAACCTTCTTTATTGACTTTTCATTATGATTAGAGCCAATCAAACTTGATTGAACTTTCCAAAAGTATTGTTGAATATGTATCTTTAGAAAGAAAAGAAATAAACTTGTTGAACGGGTTGTTCAGTTAAATATTATTGTCTGATGAAATTGTATTTTGGCACCAAATGACTGGGGAGGTAGCTTTTTGGAATCGATCCCGAAGAAAAGAAAATAGACGTGTCGTAAGTAAAGTTGGCGACCATAGTCGAGGGTGACCCGAAGGCTCCCTTTTCGATAGCTACTACACCAAGGTTTAGGGGAGGGCGTTACTCCATTCCCTGGATTGCTCCACTTTACCCTTGAACCGTACCTTATAATGCTGAGTGTTAAGCAAGGTGGTATCAAGTTCCATTTTTAAAGTCTTTGGTATGACTCGACCTGGGATTGAACCCAGGTCTCCCGGGCCATTGGCGAACAATCTAACCGCTGGGCCAATGTCCCGGTTATAGACGTGTCGTATAAGAACTTAATTCATAGAAATATAAATATTATTCATTTGGAGTGTGCGCGTTATGCCCACGCCGATGAATGAAATAATTTGTAATTTGACCTCCACCTTATTTTTCTTTTTATTTATTCATTTATTTTATTTTTTATTTTCATTTTCTAATTTTTATTTTCATTTTTTATTTTTTATTTTTTAATTCCTTTATTTTATCTTCTGAATACGAACTGAAACTCCACATTTGCTACTCCGCGACGTGAGAGAAGCATGTAAATAGTCATCTGACGAGACGGAGAGTATAGCAATAATATTCTCCGCCGAAATAAATTTATTATGACGACTTAACCGAGTTTGAGTCTCCATTAAACTGTACCATGTGTGTGTATATATATATATATATATATATATGGTATCATCATCATGTCGTGCTGTTAGCACAGAGTTCCCTGACTCTCTCTCGCCATTCGTCTCTATAATCCACCACTACCGGCATGTCCTCTAGACTACATCTTGTGTTCGTACAGAGCTGTTGTAGATAGGTTCTAGTACGTCGTTCAATTCTTGCTCATCCGTAAAAGAACCCCGCTTATGAGTTCTTTCTTACTTCTCCAGAAGTGTCCCACATGTCTTGTCCGTCTTATTTGGATTGTTTTAGAGATAGGAGGTAGGTGGGCGTACAGATGCTCCTTTGTGGAATGCTGCTTCCAGGATTCGTTCAATATAGCTCATAGAATTCTTGTGCAATTTACGTCTAGCTTTTTCCCTATATATGTCCATGTGGTGGAATCGACACGACTGCAGTTAAGAAGAAATTGAGTATTATTTTATCAGATAGGTTTGACTTCCATATGATCAACAACCTATCGATAGCTGTCCATGCCTTCGTTAGTCGCACATTGATGTCATTTTCAGTAGATGAGATATTGCTCTCGAGGTTGGTGAACTTTTCCATCAATTTCAGAGATCCACCAATAAGTATATTAAAATGAATAGAGCTATATATATATATATATATATGTGTGTGTGTGTGTGTGTGTGTGTATCAGAGATAGATATATAGATGGATAATTTTGTTTATAGACAGTCACCAAATATACTCAAAACAAATTTGATATGATCAAATACATTTGATTTATCTGACCTTGAGGAAAGTCTCAAATTGAAAACATTTTGGTTTTTCATGGAGAATAAGGGGCTTCAACCGAAAGAGGGTTAGGGTTAGGGTTATAAGCGATAATCTCCGGGTAACCGTATTAACGGAACACTCACTCAGTTGTAAAGGATTTAAAATTTCAAATTCCTAATCAGTAGATGAAAAAATGTTTTGCTCAAGTCAAAATGATTTTCCGCTTTCAACTGAGATCTGACACGATATTCTTTTTTGTGAAATCTTATTTAATTTTTTTGCGTGTTTTTTTTTTTCTGCGTGATTACAAATTAAACTCGCATCTTGAAAAAAATATCGCAGCGAACGACGGTTACTACGGCTAGTAATCATTATAACATAGCTGTATAATATGAAGAAAAGAGCAAGAATGTTTATATATATAAATACACGCACGCACGCACGCACGCTCTCTTTCTCTCTCTCTCTCTCTCTCTCTCTCTCACACACATACACACACATATATATATATAAATATTTTTGAAAACGTTTTTCTTACACCAAGAAAGTGCTCGAATAATAGCCAGCAAAGCAGGGTAAAACATAAAAAAAATTGTCCATTTTCTTTTTCTTTTTTTTTTCTTTTTTCTCCTGTGGTGGAGATCACGGTAAACACTGCTGATGAGACCTAATAAGGTCGAAACAGTTATCGAGTGTTTCCGTATGTCGTGCGTAAGTGTTCACCGGATTTTCTGGTCATGGTAATTCAAATCCCAACAAAAATAAACTATCTACATTCTATGCCGGTTTCTTTTCTAAAAGTTTCTTGTGTTTGAAAATAAAAATATAATCGTCTGATAAAACGCGCCTTAGACTTTAGAATGGCGTATCAGATACTCGAGATGGTTTTTGTGATACAACGAAACAGTCTTTCTGTGGATGACAATATCTATACATATAAGTAATTTTTATTTGATTACATGTTAAATATTATATATATATATATATATATATATATATATATATATATATATATATATATATATATATATATATATTCAGTCCGGTCAAACTGGAGTCGGGAATAATTCCGTCAGGACAATTAAATTATTCAATCTTCGAACATTTAAATACCCATAGCTGGATGGAAATAAATTTATAATCCTTAAGTGACCAGATTTTGTTTTTCTTAAAGGTACACACACACACACACACACACACACACACACACACACACATATATATATATATATATAAATATATATATATATATATATATATACGAGGTGCATACGATAAGTTTCCAGACTTTTTTCGTATGGGCATTTGAAATAGTCGTAGACTCTCGAAAATTTAGTATGAGTTTTTATGATTTCAGCTTCAAATGAACAGCTACAGCAGGAATTTGAATACACCCTACTAAAGCCTGATTGTCACAGCTGGTGATTTTCAAAAATGCAATCTGACACTTTAGAAGAACCATATGCAATAAAATTCTGTTTTAAACTTGAAAAAAAAATGCCACAGAAACGTATGGAATGCTTCAGACTGCTTTTGGAGTATCTTGCATGAATCGAGCATCAGTTTTTGAGTAGCATAAGAGATTCAAGGAAGCCAGGGAGTCTGTGAGGGATGATGAGAGGTGTGGGAGGAGTCAGGAAGTCAATACACCTGAGTTGATTAGCCAAAGGGTTAGGGTAATTTTAAAAAATTATTAAAAAAATTTTTAAAAATAAATTTACTACATTGCTAACCGAAATTTAGATTTAAAACGGAAGTGGGCTTAATGAAGAGGTAACTCTTCACCCCTCTTCTATCCCCTCCCACTCTTCTATCCCCTCCCACTCTTATGTGTCTATTCTAGTTTTTTTATCAAAAAGATCTGAAGAAGTCCTGTTAATTTTTTTTCGTGTTTTTGTAAATTTCAAAAATGCGTAACAGGATGGAAATAAATTTATAATCCTTTGTGATTGGTTTCGTTGTTTTTTCTTAAAGAGTATATATATATATATATATATTGTTTTAGGTCTAAGGAGAAAAAATATTTTTAAATATATATATATATTGAAATGAGTAGGTCTACGAGTCGATTTTAATTTTTTGGATTTATGAAAAAAAAATACTAATATCTTCGTGGATCTACCCATTTAAAAATTTTTCTTTTTCTCTTTGGACCTACCACAAATATATATATATATATATATATATATATAACCATAATTTCCTATTTTTCTTTCTAGTTATCTATATTGCAATAATTATATATATATATGAGTCATACCAAAAACTAAAAAAAACGGTACTTGATGCACCCTTGCTTAACACTCAGTTTTATAAGGTATAGATCAAGCACAAGTGTCGCAATCCAAGAAAAGGAGTTGCACCTCCCTACATCTCGGTGTAGTAGCTATTGAAAGGGGAGCCTTCGGATCATCCTCGACGACTGTTGGTTAACTTGTATATATACATATATATATATATATATATACACGCTCATACACGTTTATGTAAATTCATCAACGCCATCATATACACATACTCAGCCCACATATTATTATTAATATTAGTATTACTATGATTATCCTCAGGAGTTTTTTTTACATAAGCTCTGTTAGATGTTATTTCTCATATTCTCTTCGCATTACAAAGTGCCAGAGAATTTTATGCTTTTCATTTTCAAGGGCAGATTATCGTTTGTGCATATACCGTTTGTATATAGATAAAATTAGAGGTTATTATCATCAGTATTATTTTACTCCTGTGTGAGTTTTTCACGCTAGAAATAAATATTGGTTTTTCACTGGAGTTTGAATGACAGCATGTCTCCTCAAGTCTTAAGGACTCTTCTTAGTATTCTCGCCGATCTTAATAATACTGTAGTTTGGATAGCCTCCTCTTGTCCTTTCATTTCTAAGTCTTTAAGTCCATTCACCAAACTTTTGGGGACTGCTCCGAACGCGCCAATTACAATTTATTATCATTTATTCATTAGAGTATTTTTTACATCAGCGTTAGCTGATGGTCTTTCACTGGCATTTGAGTGACAGCAAGTATCCTCAAGTCTCCAGGACTCTTCTCAGTATTCTGGCTGTTCTCAATAATGTTGTAGTTTGGGTGGTCTCCACTCATCCGCTAACTTCCAAGTCTTCCAGTCCCTTTTATAATCCTTTAGTTACTGTACCAAAATCACCAATCACAATTGGTATAATTGTCCTCTTCTTTTACACCTGCGTTAGCTGATGGCCTTTCACAGCAGATTGAGTGACAGCAAGTCTCCTCAAATCTCCAGGACTCTTCTCAGTATTCAGGCCGATCTCAATAATGTTGTGGTTTGGATGGTTTCTAGTTGTCTTCTTATTTCCAAGTCTTACAGTTCCTTTATTAATCCTTCGGTGACTGTACCAAGAGCACCAATTACAATTACAATCATCACTTTCATGTTCCACAGTTTTTTCAATTACCTAGCAAGGTCGATTTACTTATCCTTCTTTTTGCTTTCTTTTAATTTTACTCTGTGGTCAGCCGGCCCAACAAGGTCCACAATTGTGCAAGTTCTCTTTTTTTTTGTTGTTGATTTTTATAAGGTCTGGTCGTCTGGCCGGGATTACGTGATCTGTTTGCATCTCAAAATTCCAGAGGAGCTTGAGCATCTCACTCTCCAGAACAGATTCTGGGTGGTGCATGAACCATTTGTTAGTATGGTCAATTTTTTTATCCTTGAGATTATTATAATTACTCTTTCGAGAGTTTTTCACACCAGCATTAAACGATGGTTTCTCACTGGAATTTGAGTGACAGCAAATCTCTTCAAGTCACCAGAACTCTTCTCAGTATTCTGGCTGATCTAAATAGAGCTGTAGATCGGATGGTTTCCACTCGTCCTCTTATTTCCAAGTCTTCCGGTCCCTGTATCAATTCTTTGTTGACTGTACCAAGAGCACTAATTACAATTGGTATCACAGTCTCTTTCATTGTTCTACAGTTTTTTCAGTTCCCTAGCAAGGTCCACGTACTTATCTTTTTTTCGCTTTCTATTAATTTTACTCTGAGGTCAACCGGGACAGTAAAGTCTACTGTTCGGCAAGTTCTCATTTTTTTTTTTGACTCCCGTTAGCTGGTGGTCTTTTACTGAAGTCTGAGTGACAGCAAGTCTCATCAAGTCTCTAGGACTCTTCTCAGTATTAACAATATTGTAGCTCTGAATCGTCTCGATTCTTTCTCTAATTTCCAAATTCTCCAGTTTTTTCCAAGCCTTACGGGACCGTTTCAAGAGCTCCAACAACAACTGCTGTCACAGTCACTCTTATGACCTACAGTTTTTGTTGTTCTCAGGCAAGGTCCAAGGATTTGTCCTGTAAATTGTCAGTTTTTTTCTTGTTGATTAACACAAAATTAAGTGATCCATGAGTATCTCAAAATCCAAGATAATTTTATTATTTACCCCTTTAGAGTTTTTTACATCAGTGTTAGCTGATGGTTTCTCACTTGAGTTTGAGTGACAGCAAGTCTCCCCAAGTCTCCGTGACTCGTCTCAGGATTCTGGCCATTCTTAGCAATGCTATCGTATTATTATTATTATTATTATTTGAGAGTTTTTCACATCATCGTTAGCTGATGGTTTTTCACAGGAGTCTGACTAACAGCAACTCTCCTCAAATTTCCTGGATTCTTCTCAGTATTTTAGCCGATCTAGATAATGCTGTTGTCTGGATGGTCTCGACTTGTTCTCTGATTTTCAAGTTTTCTCCTCTCTTTACCAATCCTTTGTGGATTGTTCCAAGTAAACCAATTACAATTGGTATTATTATTATGATTATTATTATTATTATTATTATTTGTTCAAATTCGTTCTCTTAACGGGAATGGAGGTCGCATTTTGATCAACGTGATTCATGAGATGAGATTTTCTAACAGACTTTCGCTTGAATCAAACAGACAGAGAAGTCTTTAAAACGAAGCCTATTTTCATAAGCAACATTAGCACGTAGCAATGGATTTACACTTTTCAGTTTTCTACTCATCCAGATTGTAACAAATCGATATTCTCAATCAATGTCTTATTGTTGCTTAAGTGCTCTTTTTTCGGGACAGAGGAGGGAGCCAAAGAATCAAGCATCATTTTGCCGGAACCTATCACCTGATAAATAATTTCCTCGACTCCTCCCTCCCACCACCACGACACACACACTCACTTCTCTCACCCGTCGCTGCCGGGGGAGAATAATTTGGCCATTTCCCCGGCCAGGCTTTTTACTCACTTGGCTCCTTGCGCAAAACATCCGAAAGAATGTCTCGGGTTAGAAATGGAATGTTTGGCACGGAGAAGAGTTTTGCCTCGTCAAAGATCTTCTTATTTTCTTATCAACTTTCTATCTTGGTTTACCGAAAGTTTGGGATGGGTTTTTTCAACTATTGTTGTATAGCCACATAATACATAGTCAACACAATAAGAATGAGCGGACACAGTTCTTTAGAAAAAAATATACCTCTCACTTTATTCGAAAGGGTTACGAAAGGGTTACCAAAGGTTTTATATGTGAGAGGCGAGTTAAAGACTGAACAGAACTGCGACATATTGACCCCCCAACTCTTCTAGTTATAACAGTATTTCTTTCCTGTTCTCCTGGGCTACTCAACCGGTGGCCTGGGGGCCCAGCCTTTGCTGGGACATTGTTCTAATTCCAGCATCTTCTCGCCAACTGATCTGAGCTTCCTATCGCCTGACTTATATAATAATTTGACGTTCACATACTTCTTGCGGGCGTCACATTTGCCCTCAATTCAACCCGTCGACAGTCAAGGTTATCCCCTGATATCTTCAACCGGATGCACCTGTTATTTATACAGGTGCATTTCCCATTTTGACAGCTCGGCCGGGGTCAATATGCAACTCAATCAGGAAAGCTGATCACTATATCAGTAAGGGTTAGAATACCCTGACTGTATTCTCTCTATAGAAGTACCGCTGTAAAAAGAAACCTTGAACATGACACTAAATTTGACACAGTTTTGGAAGCTCCTGTTCTGGAGTTCTTGGGGACGAAGAGTTGCCTCTTAATTGCCATTGCAGCCTAGTTTACTTTGGCTCGAAGTGGTAGTACCTGTTAGGGTTCCAGCTACAATTTACATTGATTTCTTTAAAAAATTATTTGTATTGGAAAGGAATATTCATGTGATATAACCGTGTGCTATAAACTCTTACGAAAGTACTCATGAATAAAAATGTAAGCCTGGGCGTCCGAGGTGTTATATAACCTGAAAGATCTTGACCCGACAGGAGAAAAAAAAGGGGTTCATTGAAGATTCGTGCCTCGGCCTCTGTGTGTGCAGTTCAGCCGTCTTTGCCTCTCTTTCTCTCTCTCACTAAACTCATCCGTTCATTCTGAGTAATAAAAAGAAAAGAAAAGAATTAGACTGTATTTTTATACATCAGTGCCGTCGTCTTTCTCTGATATACAATAAACGGACCAAAGTGGCACATATATATATCTACAATTTATACGTAGTGAAGGGTGAGGTAACAAGGCTTGACATTGTTATCTATCTTTCGACATTATGATTGGTTCTAAGCACATCATCTGATGGTTATGGTTTCCAGTTTTGCTATTTTAGAAGGATGCAGTCGCACCCAGCAATTAAAAAGCGTGTCAGGTAGAGCATATGGTTGAGTATTGAGGTTATTATTCGAGGACAACTAACAATAATGATCATTAGGTAAGTTTGAAAAACTTCTCTCTCTCTCTCTCTCTCTCTATATATATATATATATATTGTTCTCTTTGTATCTTGTTCTATTTCTATCTCTTTCATTCTACATCGCCGATCTATCTATCTATCTATCTATCTATCTATCTCTCTATCTCGCTGTATGCTATCTATCTATCTATCTCTTTTCTATAATACACACACACACACACACACACACACACACACACACACACACACACACACACACACATATATATATATATATATTTATATATATAATTCTGTTAATACCTTTCTATCTACCTATCAATACCATTTTGTTCATATCTATCTATTTCATTCTATTCCTATCAATCTATCTATTTATCTGTCTCATTCTATCTATCTATCTATCTATCTATCTATCTATCTATCTATCTATCTCACTGTATGCTGTCTATCTATCTATCTATCTATCTATCTATCTCTGCACCTCTAACTGGTACTTCAGAAACATCTCGTACAAATCATCTTATCATTTTGCGAGTAAACACATTTAATTTCTCCCGGAAACATATCAGAAAACTAAAATTAAACCATGCATGTTTATTTCCTGGTAGGTAAGATAACATTTGATTTTTCTTTCAATTATCTTACGAGATCCGTGAAGGTAGCCATGTTTGTACGGACAACCCAACTTTTTTCCCTGATATCAAACATTTGAATTGGCGAGCGTGGAATGATATTATCTTCCAACGTTCGTAATCGCTACAATTGGGAATCACTATCACAAATCAGGTGAAAACGCCTTCATGGAAACTTTAAGTTCAAACTAGTTTAAAAATAGAAATTGTGTTGTATCCCGCTTATGACACCCCAGTTGGCTGTGGGGGTGGCTGTAGAATACGCTGGCTATATTTCTGTTGAGAGGTATGACTCCTCCCCAACGAGTGTCTTGCATATAACACTAAATTGTATCTGACGATGAGGATTCACACCTGAAGTTTCGGGGAATGTGGAGTACTCCTTCTTTAACAGTTATGGGGACATATCCTACCATACCCCAAAGATGCACTCGTCCAACCTAAACATATTCGCCGAGCTTAGCTCGCTCGGGGAAAACAACTTCTCGTTTCTTACGTGACATTTGACAGACAGACTGCAATCCGAGAACGGCTAGTACATCTTTTGTATGACTTCCTTTTTCTGTTAATGCAATAACGTTCACCTATCACCCGTTGTTTGAGTTGTTCTTCCACCGGTCTTATCTGAAGACCACAGCATTAACATTAATCTCTGACCTTAGATTCGGGGTGGTAGTACCTGTTAGGATCCTATCTATGGGTAAATAGAACTGTTTAACAATTTAACTGCGTGCAAACACATGACTGGTGTAAAATTGAATTGCTACTGTTACATAACAATATTAGAAAAATGATTAATACTCAATAGAATTATTCGTGTTTGATAGGAATACTTGAAATCATTTAACTGCTTGCAAATAAATAAGTAATCTGTGAGTTGAGACTTATATCAAATAGAATTATTTGGGTTAGATAACAATACTTGAAACAATTTAACAGCGTGAAAATAAATGAGTTCTGGTTTGTTTAAAAAGTTACTGACAGACTATTTGCTTACAAATCCTATACGTATAAGTGTATGTGTGTGTGTGTGTGAGAGAGAGAGAGAGAGAGAGAGAGAGAGAGAAAGTGAGAGAGAGAGAGAGAGAGGGTGCACGTGTGTAAACCGGGTTGGGCATCAAATAACCCACATGAATTTATATGCCATTAAACACAACTAAATCAATTTTGGGTATTTATAGATAAACTGTGCTCAATAACATTGTTCAACGAAGGTGTGGACAGCTATCGATAGGCTTTCGATCATATGGAAATCAAACCTGACCGATAAAATGAAACGCAGTTTCTTCTAGGCTGCGGTCGTGTCGATACTGCTATATGGATGCACTACTTGGATGCTGACTAAACGGCCGGGGAAGAAGCTAGACGACAATTATACAAGAATGTTGAGAGCAATATTGAACAAGTCCTGGCAGCAACACCCCACAAGGCACCAACTATACGGTCACCTACCACCTATCACGAAAAATATCCAAGCTAGACGAACCAGACATGCTGGACACTGCTGTAGAAGCAAGGACGAGCTCGTAAGTGATGGACTCCTGTGGACCCCCGCATATGGCCAATCAAAAGCAGGACGACCAGCTCGAACATACTTACAGCAGCTATGTGAGGATACGAGAGGTAACCCGGAAGACCAGCCAGAGGCGATGAATGATAGGGAGACGTGGAGAGAGAGGGTCAGGGATATCCGTGCTAGCCACACGACAGGATGATGATGATCATGAAGCATACGCATATAAGGTAGGATAGCCTAGACAAAAGTCAATGAGGCATATTGAAAGTCAGCTTCTCGCTTATGTGATCATCGAAGTAAGTCTAACTCTGTATCTACGTTATCATTTCTTATCCTATATATATATATTTATATATACAGGGTGGAAGGATAAAATTGTCGCCCTAGAAAAGACGACATGATTCCATTTCCGTTTAATGAAAATCGGTTTTCTCTTTTTTGTTGCAGACCGTCTTCTAGTTGGCCAGTTGTGTACAAATCCCAAGAGCGATAGGAGCCTTCTATCATGTCTGAAAGTGACACAATGTTCAACGAGCGAGATCGGAGATGCGCCGCTGTACAAGTCATGCTCTCTACCGATCCAACTTATGACAACACGACCATTGCCAGCACCCTCAAAATGCAAATCCGGACGGTTCAATGAATAACAGGGACATGCCCAGAGTGATGAAAACAAAGTTTCCGGCTACGGTTATGGTCTTTGGTGTGGTCTCAAGTGAGGGCCACGTCATACCACCTCACATCTTCGAAGTCGGCTTGAAAGTCAACACCAAAGTGTACCTGGATGTGCTGAAGAGTGTGGTGATACCCTGCTGCAATTAGGTGGTCGGTGGTAGACCCTGGGTGTAGCAGCAGGACTCGGCGCCGGCTCACAAGTCCAAAGAGACCCAGGCTTGGCTTCAGAAGGAGTGCTACGACTTTATACCCTTCTCTCACTGACCCCCTCCTCCCCGACCTGAACCCGCAGGACTACTTCGTTTGGTCATACGTCGAGAACATCACCAACATAACCTCCCACAACTCCAAAGCCAGCCTGATTGCGGCCTTCCGTCGAGTATTCACCGAGCTCCCGCTGGCGCTTGTGGAAAAGGCATGCTCCCAGTTCCGTATCCGTGTCGAGGCGGTGATTGAGGCTGAAGGTGGCTACATTGAATAGACGTCAGCTCTACTACATAATCAAGTTACCTGAATTGATTTTTTCAATAAAAGTTTTAAAATAAAGCTGTAGTGTTGTTTTCTTTAGGACGACAATTTTATCGTTCCACCCTATATATATATATATATGAGGTACAATCATCAAATGAAACTTGATTTAGAAAAGGTTTCGCCTGATGATTGTATCTTCTGTAAAGACATATGAAACGTTTTGTTATGAAATGATAACAAGAAAGTAAAATCTTAATTTTAGTTTTTATTCTGCTCGGCTGGCCACTTTCATGATTTATCAAACTCTTTTAATCCGTTTATATATATATATATATATATATATATATATATTGATACACATATATGATATATCATATATGCATATATGCATACACGCATACATATATATATGTGCATCTACAAAAATTCATATACATATATATATGCATACAAACACATTTATATGTACAAATACACACACACACACAAACACACACACATATATATATATATATATATATATATATATGTATATATTTGTATATATAAATGTGTTTGTATGCATATGAATATGTTATGAATTTGTGTGTATGTATATATGCATATATTTATATATACAAATATATATATATATATATATATATATATAGTAGTACAATTTGATGGAGATTCAAACTCGGTTAAATCATCATAATAAATTTATTTCGGCGGAGGATATTAAACACGCACACATATAAATAATATATATACCATATATATATAAACGTGCACAAAAATATGCATTCTCATCTGTTTACTCCCACTCTCTCAATATATATATATATATATATATATATATATATATTGAGAGAGTGGGAGTGGGAGTTATATATATATATATAAATTAATAGTATATAATGTCGAGGTGTAGAATTACGGACCTAATAATAATAATAATGATAAAGTGATCTTGGGTTCTAGAAATAGTATCGTTCACGAAATTTACAGGTTCTGTACTAGTTTATCAAATTTTGTGTGTGAAATCAAAAATTGCAAATAATGAAAAAATGTTGAAAATAGAAGGCTGATAGTAGATATTAACTACTATGTATGGAAGAAAAATTAGCTATAGCTTCTTATAATAGCCCCAATGAATTGCACAATTAGAGATCTGAAATATGAAATGCTTGCTGGCATAAAAAAAGTGTGGCTTCTTGACAGATAAAATGTGGCGTTTTTTTTTTATGCAAAGTTTTTATTCTTTCTGAGAGTCACCTTATTAATTAAATGTCGTTTGGGCCAACTTTCTTTTTGTCAAAATTATCCTGAAGATCACTTTGGTAAAACCTGGGTTGGTAGCATCTGGATCTTTTAGGTATTCTCTTTCTCTCTCTCTCTCTCTCTCGGTCTTTGTCTGTCTGTCTGTCTCTCTCTCTCCCTATATATATATATGTATGTATGTATTTTCGGGTACTCCTCGACTATGGTCGCCAACTTTACTTATGTATTTTACTTGAATAGCGAAAGTTTTAGCATATACATGATGCCTGACAGTTTACGTCACGTGACAAATAGTAAAATATCAAAACGAAAATATTTAAACACATAATAATTTTTTCATATTTGCCTAACTGAGGGTTGTCATTCATGAAACTGAAGTCGTGTGAGTTTTTATATTTGATATTTCTTGTAAATTACTCTACTTGAAAAGTGTAGAACATTTTTTTAGTTTTCATTCTATTTATTCTATTCAAAAGAAAGGAACAAAGAATTCAAACAAATCATTTATTTCTATAAACCACAATACTGTTACAATCAACATGGGTGTACCTCATATGATACACAAAAATAATCACTTCAGCGGTCTTATTTGTCCCCACAAAATAAAAATCAACAGGAAGGCGTAATTAATCAATCCCTTTAAACAAAAAATAAATGACAAAGAGCGGAGATACTTCAAGCAGTATTGGTCTATATGCATATATATATAATTACATACTCACACTGTAACGGCTACAGTCTAAGTAAGAGAACACGGTGATCTGAGTTCAAATCCCGTACAAGGCAGTTTGTATTTCTCATTACGCTTATACGGTTCGGAAAGGTATGATTTCAACTATATTTCCCTTCAGCAATAGGTAAATAATAGGGCAGATTGGGCTCTTTCACCTTAGTATAGCAACCGGTCTAAGAGAAGAAAAACTTTTAATTCAAACCTGTTAAAATTAGCTCATAAATTAACCTCATATTGCGTCCTGTTCGAGCGGAGTTGTTGGTATATATATATATATATATATATATAACTAAGACTTGGGAAGATGTAGCCCCGGAGGTGGCCGTGTCCTCTGTAGGGAATACGTACCTATATGACACATTAGGTCAAGTGGTCACGCAATTCACCATAACTCGTTACTTCGGTATCGCTTATATGTGGAATGAACCAGTGGCCCAGTGGTAGAGTTTCGGCCACTCCATACTGTGGTTGTTGGTCCGATCTCTAGCGGGGGACCTCACGGCATACACTGACTAATAAGGTCGAAACAGCTGTTCATTGCTTACTAAATTCAAACGAATTGCTGTTTTATTCAAGCACTTTTTTAAAATTAAAATTCAGCCTTATATGAGTGAACAAGAAAAGAGAAGACAAAAAATATATGATTTGCTTAATACCAAAACCATTCCGAAATAATTGGATTTTCTTTATGGTCTCCATCAAGCCCAGAGGTTAATTTCCTTGATTACGCAATATGGAGCGTTTTAAAAAACAACAACAAACAAATGCAACTTCCCACCCTTAATATTGGTCTGCTTAAGACTCCTTTTGAGGAGGAATGGAATAAAATGTCTGAAGAATTTATTTTGAAGGCATGCGAATCGTTTCGAAGGCGTGTTGATACAATAATTTAAATAAAGGCAGCCATATTGAGATGTAGTCGGTATATTCTTCAGTCCCAGCCGACTGGGTCGACCAAAAACTGAGAAATAAAAATGCAATCAACTTGTCGTATATGTTTGGAGCGGGTTTGGTTTAGTTTGGTTATGATTAATGGCATATCTACTCTTGTGGGTTATTTAATATCTGATGCTGTTTATTCAGATATACATATATTATATATGGTTTTCAATGGAATAGTTTGTAGGTAATATTTTTAAACGAAACAGAGTTCATTTGTTTTCACACTGTTAAAAGGTTTCAAGTATCGCTATCTAATAGTAATAATTCTATTTAATATTTTGTCTGAACATTACTACTTTGTAAGAGTGAGCGGTTATTCTGGTGTATTGTGTCGCGTTTACTTTTTAAAATTTGTTTCTATAAATAGCGTCAATAGCTAAAGACATTTGAGTACATTAGCACTAGATTCAAAACTAATTCTATTAAGTAGAGGTTGTATATTTCTAATATGTAGCGCCTTGAGAATTTAATAAGCAAACCTTACTCAATACACCAGTATAAATGCTCATTATTACAAAGTTGCAATGTACATACAAAAGTCACATCACTTTTGTAATACACCCTTCCCTGATGATGACCCAAGATTAGGCAGAAAGTACTTAGGAAATGATTAATTATGGAAAGTTTATCAACCTATTCTTGCTGAATATTATAAGATTGATACGGCAACTCAAAAGGATTAACAAAAAATATGTTGGCAAAAATGTCAATAATGTTCAACCAAATATATATATATATATATATATGTATATCTAGTACAATCTAATGGAGACTCAAACTCGGTTAAATCGTCATAATAAATTTATTTCGGCGGAGAATATTATCGCTATACTCTCCGTCACGTCAGATGACTCTTTACATGCTTCCCTCCCGTCGCAGAGTAGCGAATGTGGAGTTACATTTCGTATTCAGAAGATGAAATAAAGGAATTAGAAAATAAAAAATAAAAAATAAAGATCAGAAAATAAAGATAAAAATAAAAATTAAACAATGAAAAAATAAGAATTAGGTGGAAATCAAATTGCAAATTATTTCATTCATAGGCGCGAGCAGAGGGGGTTAACATGTTATATGTTAGAACGATTAAGAAACAGGAGTGGAATTAATTTACTGGACAATCCCTTCTAATTTTGCGTTCTTGTAGTGGTTCCTTCTACTTGGCAGGTGTGATTTTCTAAACTAAGATCGTTTAACTAATGGCTATCCCATACAGGATTTACATTTATTCCTAATATGTCTGTTAATTAACTCAACTGTAGCCATCTTAGATATTCCTCTTGTTTCAATTAGGATCGAGATAGTTAAACCAGATAAGGTGGGGACATTTTTTATAGTCGTCAAGTGTTTTTTTTTTAATTTACGCTAAAAATAGTCAAGGGGAATTAACCACTCCAGAATCACAGGCCCTAATTTTTGTATTAATATTCTACGTTCATCTAGCCCGTATTTATCTTTATCTTTCCTTGTCTTGGTAATATGTGTATCTGTGTGTGTGTGTGTGTGTGTGCTAATCTCAGAGTCTTTTTGTTATGAAATAGCCGAGGGATTTCGGTTCATGCCTTTGAGTTTAGTTAGGCTGAGAACCTTTCGGCTCAGCACATGGGTTGGTTGGGTGTAAGATTGAAGCAGGTGTTAACGCGGATAAGCGGATGGAAGTGTCACTCAGATGTCATAACAGTCCGAGACGATACTGGATGACAAGGTGCGGGTGACGTCACGCACCGGAAGCACGCGGAAGTTTGTGTGAGAATTTGAAGAAAATAAGAGTCGGGTTTTAGACACCAAACGAGAAGGATCGACCCTTGAAGCTCGCAGGCGCGAGGCGAACGTGCGCCCGATGGGGGCCGCTCGAGTTGGGGGCCAAATGAATAAGACAGCGTAGAAGATTGTGTCTCTCCTCCTTACGTCGAAACCTTTAACTCAAAGTTAATAAAAAGGTTTCGTACATGAACAAGAAGTAGTTACGTGTTTTTGAGATTCCTGTTCTTTATATATTCTGTCGTTATGAACATTACATGGCCATATTCGTGTATATGGCTACGCAACATTTTACCTCCTGTCAGTTTTCTTTTTTTTTATGGCGGTGCCCGTGGTGTAATGGTTATCGTCGTAGGAAATGGACACAGCGACACGAGTTCAAACCCTGGACGGAACTGATTGCATTTCACATAGCACTTATACCCTTGGGAAAGGTATGAATCAAATTATTCTCCCGCCAGCTATGGGTAAATAGTAGGCCAGACTAGGTTCTTCAGCCTTGGTGAGGCAACTAGTCTAGGAGAAGGAAAACTCTGATTGCAAACCTGTTAAACTCCGCTTAAAAATTGACCTTGTGTCATATCATGTCCGAACGGAGAGGTTGGTAAATATGGTCAGTTTTCTTTTTCCGGTCTGTCACGTTGACATGCTAGTAACAAGGGTATGGTGAATATGATTGGTGATGGAACCGTGTACGTAGGTCAAGTGATTATTATTTTACACAGTAGCATGTAAGGTCTTTATGGCCAAATCCTTCAGATTCACTCGGATGAAAATGATCAATGCAAAACTACGATTAAACTTTGACACAAAAGAAACTCGCTAAGACTTTCTTTAGGTTTTGCTTTGTTTCGTACTTTTCTTCTTCTTTTTTTAGTGCTTAGAGCTCCACTCTTCCATCGACTCCGCCCTCCTGTAACTGTCGTCCAGGAAAAATATACCTTTTCCCTTAACCCTACCTCCTTCCTGCTTTTTTTTTTTTTTATTTTTGTTTTTCGAGATCGCCATTATCCGTATGACTGGTCTTCTGCGAATGGCTCTCTCTTATCAACTTTCACATGCTGTATTCACAGACTGTTCAAGACGGCCAGTACTATGATTCCGGATTTTGCATGCGTGCCACGGATTTCGTTTGTAGAAATACGAAGCAAATCATTTTCTCCCGGACAAACACTTCCTGTTTTTATTTATTTATTTCGTTCACCGCCCCGGATGGCCTCACCAATCAGTTCTCGGAAGAAAGGGAAAAAAAAAAAAAAAAAAAAAAAAAGAGTCGTGTAATACTGCTCACGTCCAATACCCATAACATTAAACAATGTGGACAGTCGGTGAAAGGGTCAATAGAACGGTTTGTGTTTTAGTCATTCCAATTACCATATTTTCCTTTCACGGGAAAAACAGAGTAGGATACAGTTTGACGAGGCAAACTTTGAACTAGTAAACTTTATTATCGTCTGTACGTCCTCTTTTGTCATCTATTTTATTAGTTTTTCTCATTTCTTTCTTTCTTTCTTTCTATCTTTGTGGTAATTTATAAAAACTTAGCTTAGTTTTACTCAAATCCACAAAAGACAAAGAAACGAACAAACTCTTCCAAAATAGTAATATACATCATCATCATCATCATCATCATGTCGTACCGCTAGCACGGATATCCCTGACTCTCTCTCACCACTTTTCCCTATCGTTCATCGACTCTGGCAGGTCTTCAGGGCTACATCCCGTATCCTCACATAGCTGCTGTATGTATGTTCGAGCTGGTCGTCCTGCTTTTGCTCGGGCATATGTGGGGTCCATAGGAGTACATCACTTATGAGCTCGTCCTTGCTTCTCCAGCAGTGTCCTGTATGTCTGGTTCCTCTAACTTGGATAGTTTTCGTGATGGGAGGTAGGTGGCCGTATAGTTGGTGCTTTGTGGAATATTGCCGCCAGGACTTATTCAATATTGCTCGCAGCATTCTTGTGTAATTGCCGTCTAGCTTCTTCTTCAGCCGTTTTGTTAGCGTCCAAGTGGTGCATCCATACGGCAGTATCGACACGACCGCTGCCTGGAAGTTGGCAGTACGAAGCACCGTTTACTGTTGCCCCTTTTTCAAGGAAATCAATGGTGATGGGTCCTGGAAGACTGTCAGCATGACCTTCTTTACTAACCACTGCGCCTGGAACATTTTCTTTACCGGTGAGTCAGTGTGTTTCGTTTCCCTGGATTGTCTTTTCGATTTAGACTCGTTATGGCAAACCCATGTTTAGCCCATTTGGAAAAAGATTATTTAAGAAATGCTTCTCTGTACACAGGACACATTCTTCTGTAAATTCCACATGGTTTACACTTCTCAGTTTCATCGCAGACCTCTGTTCAAGGCTGGATCACTTTGATTTACCACCATTTTGAATTGCCTCAAAACAAATGTGCTTGCGTGATTAAAATAATCAAAATTTATATTCATAGAAAAAATTCTGAAAAATGTATTTGGCTTTTTTATTTAAATCTATTTATTTATTGACTAAACTTTGTATTGATTTATGAAAGATAAAGTAATGCCTCATACTTATTTTGTAGCCTTGGAAAAGCCATCGATCTAGGTGAAGGGAATCTCCGATTATAAAACTTGTGAAGTGTTTTGTAGAGAATGTGAATTTATAATAATAGCATAATAGCCTAGAAAGAAGAAATTTTTGAATCTCAGGGTAACGGGACTAAAGTATAGCGAAAGTTTTAAAATCTTAAGTTCATAGAACACTTTTTGACTAAAACGTATAAAACTGACCAATCAGCAGAGACTTTCTATTTCAATTCCTCAATTATCTATCGAGCATCCGATGATCGATACGTAACCGTTAAACTGACAGTCACGGAAAAAGCTTGTATCTACTGGCTTATTTTTTACCTTAAAAAATGCAATTAAAATCATTTTAATCGCAATTATCTATTATCAAGCGTCTGACGATCGATACATAACCGTAAAATTCCACATTCTTCTGCTATCAGCTCACTGAAAAGGTGAGGCTCGTCCTACGTAAGTCTTTATCACTTCAAACAATGAAAGCAGTCTGGCGGTTCCGATCCGAATCATACGATTCTCTGACGTCGTACGCGATGGACAGCTGTTATTCGTTTCACTCTTTGTTGGTTTTTCACATCCGTTTTAACTGATTGTTTTTTTACTGGAGTCTGAGTGACTGCAAGTCTCCTCAGGCCTCCAGAACTCTTCTCAGTATTCTAGCTGATTTTAACAGTGCTGTGGTCGAGATGGTCTCAATTCCTCTTCTGATCTCCAATTCATCCAGCCTCGTTTCCCAACCCTTTTGGAACCGTTCCAAGCATACCACCTACAATTGTCATCATAGTCACCACAATGATTCACAATTTTTTCAGTTCGCTGGAAAAATTCAAGTATCTGGCAAACGTTTTGCTTTCTTTTTTTCTTTCACTCTCTAAGAAACGACCAGCTCTTTTCTTCTTTCTAATTAATGGAGGGTCGGGTCTTCTGGCTCGGATCTGATGATTTCTTTGTATCTCAAAGTACAAGGGGATTTTATGCGTTTCATTTTATAGCACAGATTCTACTTTGTCCATTTACCATTTGTTGATATGATGAAATTTCAGTTTCTTGCATAATTCCCAGTGAATAACCTTTTCCACCCATTCGTGCCTGTTCTTGTATACCTTTTATACTAGATTGTTGCGTTCAGTTACTATGGGATTAATTGATTCACTCCTATCCTCACATATCCTCTACTTGCTATTCTAAATCTTTATCATTCTTAATTTTCTTCCTCTTTCTTTTATGGAAACGTAGCATCTCTCTCTCTCTCTCTCTCTGGGATGTAAAGCCCAGTGCATCCTTTTTAATACATACAAATGGATCACCTAATATCGGCCAGATGAGCAGACCTTGTCAACAAAGAAAACAACAAAAATCAACAAAGAAAAAAAAAAAAAAGAGAAACTTAGCTGAATTATAGACTTTACGGTCCCGGCTGACCAATGACTAAAATTGAAAGAAGGCAAAATGAAGGATAAGTATCTGGACCTTGCAAGAAAAAACTTTGGAATATGAAAGTGACGATTATACCACATGTAATTGGTGGTCTTGGTGCAGTCACCAAAAGATTGCTACAAAGACTCGTCGACTTAGAAATAAGAGAACATGTGGAGACCACCCAAACTACAGCATTGTTGAGATCAGCCAAAATACTGAGAAGAGTCCTTGAGACTCGAGGAGACTTGCTGTCACTCAAACTCCAGTGAGAAGTCTTCGGCTAACGCATGGCGTGAAAAGTTTGAAAAGGAGTAATCATATTTACCCAACCCCTCCGCTTGGGCAGGATATGACACCAGGTCAGTTTTTTTAAGCGGAGTTTAACAGGTTTGAATTCAGAGTTTTCCTTCTCCTAGACTAGTTGCCTCACCAAGGCTGAAGAACCTAGTCTGCCCTACTATTTACCCATAGCTGGAGGGAGAATAATTGGGTTCATACCTTTCCCAAGGGTATTAGTGCTATGTGAAATGCAATCAGTCCAAAGGAGTAATAATAATAATTCTACCAGCAAGTAGGTGTGGAGAATGTGGGAATACATACGAAACACTGGATGCAAAGAAAGGATAACAATTTTGGAGCAAAATATGCGAACGGAAAGAATTTAAAAGAAATGTCAAATTGATAAATAGCATGAAAAAACAGTTATAAGACTCAAAGATGACCCTTAGGCAAAAATACCTCTTGATTCACTCAGAGTGACCTCACAAACGTACCAAATTGAAAAATCGCTTAGAAGAAACAGATATACCCGAATGGATGACAAAAGGAAAGAACACTTTGATCCAAAGTAGCCCCTAAAAAGAACCGCCCCAACAACTATAGGCCCATAACATGCCTACCGATGACTTAGAAAATAACGAATAGCACAAATTTGGGGGGATATTTACTACTCGCTAATAAGCCGCAGATAACAGAAATGATGCTACAATGAAACAAGAAGAACAGGTGATCTACTATACATTGATCAAAACGAGACGAAAAATATAGCAATGGCGTGGATTAAGAACAAAAAGGATTCTTATATTGCCCCCAAAGCCTCAGAATGAACAAGATATCCGACGAATTCATAAAGTTTATCGAAAATACTATGAGAAACTGGAGAGAGAAACTGACAGCTGGTGCAAAAAGCTTAACTTAGGCGAAAATCCTGAGTGGGATTTTCCATGTAGATGCGCTATCACCATTATTATTTGTAATAGCGATAAGGCCACACAGTTATATACTTTGGAAATGCACAGGTGGATACAAACTCCACAAATCTCAAGAAAAAAATCAACCACCTAATGTACATGGACGTCATCAAACTGTTGGCCAAAAATGAAAAGGAATTGGAAAATCTAAAACAGTCAGTAAGGATATACAGTTATGATATAGGGATGGAATTGGCCTTAGAGAAATGTGCCATGCTAATAATGAAAAGTGAAAAACGACACAGGATGAAAGGAATAGAATTTCTAAGTCAAGAAAAAATCAGAATGCTCGGAGAAAAGGAAACTTATATGAAGCGGACACGATTACATATGCAGAAATGAAAGAAAAAAGAATACCTCTGGAGAATGAGAAAACTACTCGAAACCAAACTACACAGCAGAAATCTTATCATAAGGAAAATACCTGGACTTTACCCCTCGTAAGATACTCAGGACTATTCTTAAAGTGGACGAGAGAGGAACTTAATCAAATAGACCAGAGAACAAGAAAACTCATGACCTTGAATAAGGCCTTACATCGCTGAGATGACGTAGACTGTATATGTCAAGAAAAGAAGGTGGTAAAGGACTTTCCAGCATTGAAGATAGCGTCGATGCATCGACACAATGACTAGAAGACTATATAAAAAACGCGGAGGAAGACTGATTACAGCGACCAGAAACAATACAGACAACACAAGCATCAACAGAACAAAAATAACCAGGAATTAAAAACGGGAAGAAAAACAATTCTATGGACATTACAAGCAACAAACAAGCAAAATCCCACACAAGAAAACTTAGACATGGCAAAGAAAGGGAAACCTTATGAGAGAAACTGAACCTCTTCTGAAAGCCACACAAAACAACGCTATAATGACTATGTCCAAAAACAAAAATAGACAAGTCGCAACAAAAAAGCAGATGTAGATTATGTGGTGATAGAGACAAAAACACAAATCACATTGTAAGCGAATGCAGTAAATTAGCACAAAGAGAGTATAAGAGTAAACATGATTGAGTGGGCAAGGTTGCTCACTGAGAATTGTGCAAGAAGTTTAAATTTGACCATGCAAACAAATGGTATATGCACAACCTAGAATCCGTCCGAGAAAATGAGACACAAAATTCTTTGGGATTTTGAGATACAAATGGATTACCTAATTTCGATGTTAAGACGAGACAGAGTGATTGTCAAAAAAAAAAAAAAAAAAAAAAAAAAGAAAGAAAAAAAGAGAACCTGCTGAATAGTGGACTTTTCTGTTCCGGCTGACCCCTGGGTAAAACTGAAAAAAAGCGAAAAGAGAGATAACTATGGAACATGATGGTGGCGGTGATACCTATTGTAATTGGCGCGCTCGTTACAGTCTCCAATGGATTGATACAGGGACTAAAGTACTTGGAA
>OY757939.1:56952508-56962508 GCA_963585895.1 Sepioteuthis lessoniana
TATTTTTGTCTTTCGTTCTTTGATTGTTTCTTTGTCTCAGTCTCTCTTTCCCTTTTTATCAAGTGTTCTTTCTTTCTTTCTTTCTTTCTTTATTTCACATATTTTTGTCAAGTGTTCTTTCTTTCTTTCTTTCTTTCTTTCTTTCTTTCACATATTTCTTCTTTGTCTTTTTTTTTGTTTTTGTTTCTTTCCCTGTTTCCCCATTTCTTCCATCCTTTTTCTTCCTCATCCTTTTTTCTTTCGTGTTTTTTTTATCCCCCACTTCTTAAATTTTTGGAAATATTTGGATCCTAATAAACCAATGCAAAGCCCAGGTTAGTATGCAGATTAGGACGTTAAAGCACAGACATTAATGCTGGTTCGCCATGAAATTAAAAAAACAAAAACAATCTCGAGCTATCTTGCGTCAGATTATTTCATATTCCATTGCCAGAGTTCTATCCTCACCGTTGTGATCTGGTGTAACACAAATCTAATCTTATCAAAAAAAAAAAAAAAAAAACATGTTTATCATTGATGGACGATTAACACACGATTTTCGTCAGTCCAATTAGAGCATTTTCGTAAGCTTTGCTTATGGAAATATTGTCTACCGTAGAACAATTGTTCGCAAGCTTCTTTTACTGGCCATTTTTATAGTGTCACACAATTATAAACTTTAGTCAGGTGAGGCTAATTTTTAGTCATTTATATTTGCTAATTGTTTTTGCGAGGTACTAACGCCGACTACGCTGAGGATATAGCGATACTGGCAAATACACCCAACCAAGCCGAAACACTACTGCATAGTTTTTTAACGAACCGCCGCAGGTGGAATATATGTGCTATAATCAAACAGGCGACATCTCCACGCTAGACAGAACCTCTCTGAAACTGGTAGACAAATTCACCTACCTAGGAAGCAGCGTCTCATCAACCGAAAAAGACATCGACACACGGCTAACGAAGGCATGGACAGCTATCGATAGGCTTTCGATCATATCGAAATCAAACCTGACCGATAAAATGAAACGCTGTTTCTTCCAGGCAGCGGTCGTACCGATACTGCTGTATGGATGCACTACTTGGACGCCAACTAAACGGCTGGAGAAGAAGCTAGACGGCAATTACACAAGAATGCCGCGAGCAATAATGGTCCCTCAATGGAGTCTGAGTGACAGCAAATGTATTCAGGTCTCGGACTCTCCTCAGTATTCTGACTGATTCCAACAATGCTGTAACAAAATCGTAGTGTCGTCTTAGCCCTTTAGTCTTGGTGAAACAACTGATTTAAGAGAAGGAAAATTCTAAAATTTCACATCTGGGAGCAGTTGTGTCCGATAATATTTGTGTCCAGTAACATCCTGATCCTATTTACCCAACCCCTCCGCTCGGCCAGGATATGACACAAGGTCAATTTTTAAGCGGAGTTTAACAGGTTTGAATTCAGAGTTTTCCTTCTCTTAGACTAGTTGCCTCACCAAGGCTGAAGAACCTAGTCTGTCCTACTATTTACTCATAGCTGGAGGGAGAATAATTGGATTCATACATTTCCCAAAGGTATTAGTGCTATGTGAAATGCAATCAGTCTCGTCCAGGATTTGAACTCGTGTCGCCGTGTCCAATTCCTACGACGATAACACTACACCACGGGCACCACCAGTAACATCCTGATAACTTATAAATTATCATATCGCTCTTCAAACTGTTATTTGTTGGCAGAAGCCAAACTCAAACCTTTCAAACTTATTCCTTTATCTATTCTCGATGCTTCTCGTTGTAAGATTTGTAATAATTTTTTAAAACTAGCTGTAATCAGAAAGAAAGAAAACTGAGTGGGAGAATCTGGGAATAGGATACAAATGATAATGAGGGTTCAAGATAGATAGGTAGATAGATAGATTGAAAACTGAGAGAGAAAAGCGGGAATATATTGCTAATGATAATATACTTATGAAAAAAGAGAGAACCTTATTAGATTACTTTCGGGTCGTCCCTATTTGATCATTTTGTGCTGGTTCTTGTATTTTGAGATTATATTTTGAATTTATCTTCCTTAGAGTTGTAGCTGTTGTATTGTACAAAACATTCTTTTTCAAAATAACTTACATATTATTTACTAAAATTAAGTTAGTAAACTTGGCAACCGTAGTCGAGGGCGACCCAAAGGCTCCCTTTTCAATAGCTACTACACCAAGGTGTAGAGAATGGTGCTACTCCTTTTCCTGGATTGCTCCACTTTACTCTTGATCCGTACCTTATAATGTTGAGTGTTAAGCAAGGAGGCATCAAGTGCCATTTTTTGAGTCTTTCGTATAACGACCTGGGATTGAACCCCGGTCTCTAGGGCCATTGGCGAACACTCCGCCCACTTGAGAAACCTTGTTATTTCTCGTTGCCGTAGATTAATGATCCGAGTGTGTTCCGGAAATAGCAATTTCGTTTGTATGAAAGACATTTTTGTTCTTGGTCATATTATCTCCACGTATGGATGATTTTTGGTAAGTTGTTTGAGTTGTGTGGGGCCGCATTTGAATCCTGTCTTGTGTTACCATTAAACAAAGAAACAGAAACCAAATACTGTCCTGATGTGTTAAAGATTTAATATTCTCTGTATAGTCTTCGGTATACTTAGGAAAATATGTATATCAATGGCTACAAATTACAAGCGTTAGACCACTGGTGAGGATCGAGCTCACCTCTCAATAATAGTGATCTACGAGACCAGCTTGTTAACCATTACCCAATGGCGAGGCATATTTAATATATTATAATCTTACTTTGTACTCGGCACTAGATTCCTGTGTGGTTATTCTTCTGAGAATCAAATTCATTACTCTATAGTAGTTATCTAGTTGACCAGCTTGTTAACCATTACCCCATGATGAGGCATATTTGATATCTAATAATCTTATTTGGTACTCGGTACTAGATTCTATGTGTGGTTATTCTACTGAGGATCAAAGTCAGTATTCTATAGTAGTTATCTGGTTGATCAGCTTGTTAACCATTACCCCATGACAAGGCATATTTAATATTTGATAATCTTATTTTGTACTCGGCACTAGATTCTATGTGTGGTTATCCTACTGAGGATCGAACTCACAACTCTATTGTAGTTATATGTGTGATCAGCTTGTTAACCATTACAAGAAACATTCAATATTCAACAATTTTAATTTACTCTTGGCAGTAGACTATAAGTGTAAAATCTCTAGTGAGGATCGAACTCGCTACGTGGTATGGATAACGACTACCTATGAAAAAGAATGTTCCCAATCAAACACATATTCGATTTTGAATTCAAAATTAGGGTTATACAATCGAAAATAAAAGCTGAACTTGCCACAATGAAGATATTAACATATACTGTTAGATGCAAATCTGAAAACTGAAGACATTCCATTGTAGATTAATATAAACGTTGAAAGACGGTCGATGGTATAATCGTCATTGAAACGCGCAGGAAGTTATCCATCTTTCATCCAAGCTGGTTAATTAATAATTTATGAACGCAACAGAATCAATAATAATGTATTAGGCTGGATGTGAAATTGATTTATCGATCTTTATAAATCTGTCTTAGGTTCCTGCTTCAACCAAAGTATTTCATACTGACCAAATCTATCTATCTATGTATCTATCTATCTATCTACACCAGTTTGTCAATCTATTTCCTCATATCTCCTTCATCTAACAATCTATTTGTCTGCCTCTCTCTCTCTCTCTCTATATATATATATATATGTATATATATATATATGTCAATCTGTCTTGGACACACGTTCCCATTTGTATTGTATTTATTACTTTTCACTCTCTCGCTCTCGCTCTCCCTGGTTTCTTTCTTTCTTTCTTTCTTTCTTTCTTTCTTTCTCTTGAACACAAACCGTTGTTTACAGTTTGTCCTCACCGTTCTCAGTTTTTTCTTTCTTTCTTTCTTTCTTTCTTTCTTTCTTTCAAAAAATTTCCTATCGATACTGCACATTGAATTGTATTGTAATTACCT
Source organism: Sepioteuthis lessoniana (assembly GCA_963585895.1). Classification (NCBI taxonomy): domain Eukaryota; kingdom Metazoa; phylum Mollusca; class Cephalopoda; order Myopsida; family Loliginidae; genus Sepioteuthis; species Sepioteuthis lessoniana. The sequence goes on from OY757939.1 coordinate 56,956,497, forward strand.
GATTCTTACGATCTTGTTATGAAAAAGAGAGAACCTTATCGTATTACCTTCGGGTCGACCCTATTTGATCATTTTGAGTAAGTTCTTTTATTTCGTTAAGAATTTATCTTCCTTCGTTGAGTCATAGCTGTTGTAGAGTACTAAACATTATCTTTAATAATACCTTACTTACTACTGATAAAATATTAGATCTATCTATCTATCTATCTATCTATCGTAAGTTAAGCTTAGTTTCTTTCTTTGTGAATCCTACCAAGTTTGATAAACCATAAAACACCAACCAACCAACCAACCAACCAACCACCTCTAATTTGTTGAGCAATTATTTTAATTATGTTATGCACACATTCCTGCACACAATTTCATATACACTACCCTGTATACCTATATATGTAGATGTTGTTTGGTTATGACACTGTACTGCATTTGATAGAGGAGGTTCAGTTATGTAGATCTAGGGAGTGTGGAGTACTCCTTCATAGCCATTACTCCCAGGTCCACTCTGATCAGGAGTTGTTGTACATTTCAGGGCTTCATCTTTGAGTCAAATGAATCTGTTTGGAAAATTATTTTGTTTTCGATTGGACCGAGTGCTGGAAATGCCCCTGACGTGATTTGAAGAGTGCCGGCCTCTTCCGATGAAATCTCTTCCTGAACTCCCTTAAAACCTCAACATAGTAACCCTAACCCTAACCCTTTGGCCAATCATCTCTGGTGTGTTGACTTCCTTACACCTCCCACACCTATCATCATCCCTCACAGACTCTCTGCCTTCTTTGAATCTCTTATGCCACTCAAAAACTGATGCTCGATTCATGTAAGATGCTCCAAAAGCAGTCTGAAGCATTCCATACGTTTCTGTGGCACTTTTTCCAAGTTCAAAACAGAATTTTATTACATCTCGTTCTTCTAAAGTGTCAGATTGCATTTTTGAAACTCACCAGCTGTGACAATCAGGCTTTAGTAAGGTGTATTCCAATTGCTGCTGTAGCTGTTCATTTAAAGCTGAAATCATAAAACTTGGTCAGTCATCTCAGATCTAAGATGTATAGCAATAACATACTGAATCTTCAAGAGTGTACCTCATTTTTAAATGCCCGTACAAAAAAAGTCTTGAAACTTATCGTATGCGCCTCGTATGATAATAGTCTTCTGAAACGTGCTGCCGTGCAATAGCACTTGGCGAGTCATCTTTCCTTTTTTTGTTTATTTTTACAGCGAAGTAAAAATACTAATGACGAATAAAATAAGGAAAAAAAAGAGCTAAGAGAAATTAGGATAGACAAAGTCAAGGTAAATAAAATAAAAAAAAACGGTGAAAAGAAAAAATATACGAGAAAAAAGAGAACAGACGACACGGTGTTAAATTTGTCAGGAAAAATAAAAAGATATAAAGGCGGGAAATTGACGAAGTTAAAAAAAATGGCAGCTGTGTCAAAAAAAAAAAAAAAAAAAGAAAAACTGGGAAGCAATATCTCAAGGGAGCTGCAGAAAATAATAATAATGATAATAATAAACTGTCAGTCTTGCATTTTGGCAAATGTGTCAGAAATTGTCACCTTCTTTCTTTCTTTCTTTCTTTGCTCCTCTGCCTCTTGATGTGTATATATATATATATATATACCCCTCATATATCTATACATATATGTTGAGAAGAATACTTGAAAATCTGAAGTTGATTTACGTAAAAAACTTCAGATTTTAAAGGCCTATTTCATACCATCATACCATTTTGTCAGATATCATATTCAATACAATACAATATATATATATATATATATATATATATATATATAGAATACTTAGTCCAGTTAAACCGGAGTTAGGAGTAATTCCATCAGGACAAGAAAATATTCGTGAATATTTAGATCTTCCTGGTAAAGAGCTCAATGTATCAATTATACAGAGCAATAATTTCATTAAGAAAAAAACATATATATATATATATATATATATATATGTGTGTGTGTGTGTGTGTGGTATTGCACAGAAATTAAAACCATATATTCAAAATAATAATAATAATGATAATAATTATCATGACACAAAAATACCCGTATATCGAGACCATCCAGACAACAGCATTGTTGAGATTAGCCAAAAGAGTCCTGGAGGCCTGAGCTGTCTTACTGTCACAGGGACTCAAGGGAAAGACTGTCACTTAGCGTTGGCGTAAAAAAACTCAGAATGGTAAAATAATAATAATGATAATTTGGAAAACGCCAGGCTTTGATGGCATACACGGATACTTGTTTAAAATATTCGCTTTATCCTCCGACAAACTGGCTATCAAAATGAATAAATGCTTGGAAGAAACAGACATATCTGAATGGATAACCAAAGGAAAGACCACCCTGATTTAAAGTGACCCCCAAAAAGGAATTGCCTCTAATGACTATAGACGCATAACGTGCCTACCGATGATGTGGAAAATACTCACGGCACAAATTAGAGAGGAGATTTACAGTTCGTTAATAAGCCACGAACTGTTCTCCGAGGAACAAAAAAGATGCCACCAGAGAATAGGCTATCAACGATACATTGACCAACATATTCTCAAGGAGAGAGAAACGAGACGAAAAAATGTAGCAATGGATTTAAAAAAATGTAGCGTGGATTGAAAACAAAAAGGTATATAATATGGTCCCGCCATGTTGGACCCTAGACTTTCTCAAAATGTACTAGATATCCGGCTAAGTTATTAAACCCATCAAGGAAACCAAGAAAAATTGGAGAGTGGAACTGACAGCATGAGGAAAATGTTTACTTGAAGTGAAAATCCAGAGAGGTATATTCCTATGAGATACGCTATCACCATTACTATTTGTGATAGCGATGATACCACTGAATCACATACTAAGGAAATACATAGGTGGATACAAACTTCTTAAATCTTAAGAAAAAACAACCACCCCTATTTACCCAACCCCTGCGCTCGGGCAGGATATGACACAAGGTCAATTTTTAAGCGGAGTTTAACAGGTTTGAATTCAGAGTTTTCCTTCTCCTAGACCAGTTACCTCACCAAAGCTGAAGAACCCAGGCTGCCCTTCTATTTACCCATAGCTGAAGAAAAAAACAACCACCTAATGTACATGGACGACGACAAGATGTTTGCCAAAAATGAAAAAGAATTGGGAACTATCATACAGGCAGTGAGGATATATCATGATATGGGGATGGCATTTACCATAGAAAAATTTCCCATGCGAATCAGGAAAAGCGGAAAATACATTTAACGGAAGGAACAGAACTATGAAATCAAGGAAAAATCAGAACGATCGAAGAAAAGGGAACTTACAAATACTTTGGTATATTAGAAGCGGACATCATCGAACATGCAGTGATGAAAGAAAAAATTAAAAAAGAGTATCTCAGGAGAATGAGAAAACAACTCGAAACCAAATTATATAGCAGGAAGCTTATCAAAGGGAAACTACATGAGCTGTCCTCCTCGCAAGATACTCGGGACCATTCTTAAAGTGGACGAGTGAAGAACTTTAGCAAATGGACCAGAGAAAAAGAAAACTCTAGACGATGATCCTTAAAATGATAGTTTCTTAATGTTCGTTGTTGTCATATTTCATTTGTTTACGTGCTTGTAAAATTTGTGTTATATTTGTGGTGGAACTAAACGTGAAAGTAATACCCGTAAAATACGGACGCTATGTGAAATTCAAACAGCCTCGTCGAGGATCTGAACTCGAATCCCCGTGTCCATTTCCTACAGCAGTAACCATTACGCCACGAAATATGAACGTATAATGAACGCTTTTCCCTAACCTCTTGGCATGAATAACCCAAGACAGTTTGACACGCCGTTAAAATCAATTAATCAATCAATCAACCACATGTATATACGCTACGGATACTCCTATAAATCCGCTTGCACCTTCGCGCATAGATCAGTGATACAGAATTATGCAAGAAACTGAAATTTGTCCATAGGAACAAGCGGTATACATATTTACCAACCCCAGGATATGACACAAGGTCAATTTTAAAGCGGAGTTTAACAGGTTTCAATTCAGAGTTTTCCTTCTCCAGAGTTTTCCTTCTCTTGGTGAGGCTAGTTGCCCTCAACAGTCTGCCCTACTATTTACCCATAGCTGCCGGGAGAATAATTGGATTCATACCTTTCCCAAGGGTATAAGGGCTATGTGAAATGCTATCAGTCTCGTCCAGGATTTGAACTCGTGTCGCCGTGCACATTTCCTACGACGATAACCATTACACCACGGACACCTCCATAGGAACAAGCGGTATATGCACTAACCAGAATCTATCCTGGAGAAGTAAACGCACAAAGTTCTCTGGGATTTTGACATACAAACGTATCACTTAATCTCGGCCAGATGACCAGACCAAATGATAGTAAAAAAACAAAAAAAACAAAAAAACAAAAAAAACAAAGAAAAAAAAAAACAAAAAAAAAACAAAACGAGAGAACCTGTCAAATAGTAGACTTTGCTTTTCCGGGAGACCACAGAAAAAAAAAATCAAACGAAAGTGAAAAGACAGATAAATATGTCGACTTTCATAGAGACTGAAAAATTATTGTATATGAAGCTGACATTAATTCCAATTGTCATTGGAGCAATTCCTAAAGAATTTATAAAGGTCTTGAAAGACTTCGAAATAAGAGGAAGGGAGACAATCCAGACAACAGCATTGTTAAGATCGACAAGAATACTGAGAAGATTCCTGAAGACTTGAGGAGACTTGCTGTCGCTTACACGCCTGGGAAAAACCATCAGCTAATGCAAGAAAACAACCATAACACACACACACACACACACACACACACACACACACATATATATATATATATTGTAGTAAACAGATCGCTATAAAACTATCAAATCAGTAAAGTACTCTAGTACTGACAAGTAGAACACCGAACTTAAAATGTATTTTCTCAAAATTTCGCGTCAGTTTCATAACTAAAATTGTTTCATGTATTCGGAAAAAAAATCACCTATGTGAAGATTGTTTTTTTTTTTTTTTTTCCAGAAAGCATGAAACTTTTAGCTATAGAACTAACATGAGTACGTGATCGAAGAAAAAATGAATATAATTGATTTTAAGGACCCTAGACGACTTCTTACTACACGTCACGAGTTGATGTTTAAATGTAGACATAAAGGTAAATTTAAAATGTCTTGACTGATGGCTATCGTGGGTCCTACTCAAGATAAAAACCATGATATTGATTTTGGTTGAATGTTAGTTGGTTGGTAAAAAAATAAACACTTATTTCAATAGTTAATAGAATGAATTTACAAGGGGATTTATTTACAGAAGGGTTCTTTTGGAATCTTAGAAATTAGTTCGTAATTAGAATTTTTTAATCTTTTAAATATGTTAATTCCCTTAGACCATTTTTGGGTTAATGCTTGTGTAGATAGCTAATTATAACCCTTATCAAGTACACATAAAAGACGTGATAGCAGTAATTTGAATTTAAGGCGTCTGATGATTGCAAATGGTTTCTCTTTTGTTTTTCTTGGGGTGGTGGTGGAGCATAATATCCTATTTAACTTGGAAGATTCACACATGTACGTTGTGCTTTCAATAAGTTTCCAGACTTCCATTGTACAGGCATTTAAAATTGATGTAGACACTTGAAAATTCAGTATGTTATTGCTATACATCTTTTGAGATGACTGACCAGTTTTTGTGATTTCAGCTTTAAATTAACAGCTACAGAAGCAATTGGAATACACCCTACTAAAGCCTGATTGTCGCAGCTGGTGAGTTTCAAAAATGCAATCTGACACTTTAGAAGAACGAGATGCAATAGAATTGTGTTTTAAACTTGGAAAAGTTGCCACAGAACGTATGGAATGCTTCAGACTGCTTTTCGACCATCTGGCCTGAATCGAGCATCATTTTATGAGTGGCATAAGAGATTCAAGGAAGGCAAGAAGTCTGTGAGGGATGATAAGAGGTGTGGGAGGAGTAAGGAAGTCAATACACCAGAGTTGATTGGCCAAAGGGTTAGGATTAGGG
>OY757939.1:56967508-57087508 GCA_963585895.1 Sepioteuthis lessoniana
CGCTGAGTGGTGTAACTGTTATTGGTGGGGAAAGCAGTATCAATACAATCAAGATCAGATTTGTGTTTGTTCTCTTCATATTCCTAACTTACGGAAAGGCATGAACCCTATATCCTCTATGGATACATGTGTTTATCCAACCCCTCCAACACGGGTAGGTTTTGACATAAAGTCAATTTTAAGCGGAGTAAAGCTGGTTTTGAATTCAGTGTTTTCCTTATTCTAGAATGGTTTCCTAACCAAGTCGAAAGAACCCGGTCTGTTCTCCTATTTACTCATCGTTGATAGGCGAACTGGTGGATTCATGCCTTTGCTAAGGGAAAGTGAAACACAAGTGAAGTGCAATCAGCTTCGTCTAGGATTTGAACTTGGATCGCTGTTTCCATTTCCTGCGACGATAAACGTTACGCTAAGCGCTCCTCTCAGCTTAGTGTAAATAGCGGGAAACTCATCCATGTAAACTAAGATTGGGCAATCCAGAAGATTTACGATGGTCAGCTAATTTGGCTGAAGGCCAGAATCTTACTGACGAATAATGACGTCCTAGTCTAGCATGCTGACCATATAACTAGTGTCCTGGGAATGATACTAAACTGTATTTGGTTGTGAGGGTCCAGTTCTAGAGCTCTAAACTGTGTTGGATCAGCCCTTCATTAACATTATTCCCAGTCCCACCCTCAAATTGAGTGATAATATTTTTAGGATCCAATCGATGGGTCAAATAGATGATTGAAAATGAATTGTATCTGACAAAAATATTTGTGTGTAAATTATTTGTATCAAGAATAGTTACAAGAAAGTACAAATATTTATCAAAGATCATAATTATTATTAGCTACTTGAAACCATATAACTCTTTAGGAATTATTGATATTAGATAGGAATACTTCAAATCATATAATTGCATTTGATTGAGATGATTTTTTGAAACATTTAAACTGGCTTCTAAAAAATTTGCAAATACGTTGGAAATATTTTCTTGTTTGGAATGATTGTAAAATATATTGAATTACTTTCATATAATTTGTATTAGATTAGAATACTTGAAACTGTATATTTGCGTACATATTAGCATTAAACTGGCCCATTGGCATAATGGTTAGAGTGGTCGCAAATGCTCCTGGAGAGCGGGGTTCAATTTCAGGTTAAGTCATACCAAAGACTAAAAATGATACTTGATGGCGCCTTGCTTAACACTTAACACTCAGCATGTTAAAGTATGGATCAAGAGTAAGTTGAGCAATATAGGGAAAAGAGTAGCGCCCTCTCCAACACATCGGTGTAGTAGCTATTGAAAAGGAAGCCTTTAGGTCACCCTCGACTTCGGTCGGCTAACTAACTAGTATTAGATTGGAATAGTTGAAGTCATGTTTGGAACGAGCCGCTTCAGGCATTGGACTCCATGTTAATGCACACAAAACTGAATTTATGTGCTTTAATCAGAAAGGTGACATCTCCACACTAGACGGAACCTCCCTGAAACTGGTTGACAATTTCACCTACCTAGGAAGCAGCGTCTCACCAACCGAAAAAGACATCGACACACGGCTAACGAAGGCATGGACAGCTATCGATAGGCTTTCGATCATATGGAAATCGAACCTGACCGATAAAAGGAAACGCAGTTTCTTCCAGGCTGCGGTCGTGTCGATACTGCTATATGGATGCACTACTTGGACGCTGACTAAACGGTTGGAGAAGAAGCTAGACGGTAACTATGCAAGAATGTTGCGAGCAATAATGAACAAGTCCTGGCAGCAACACCCCACTATACGGTCACCTATCACCTATCACGAAAACTATCCAAGCTAGACGAACCAGACATGCCGGACACTGCTGGAGAAGCAAGGACGAGATCGTAAGTGATGTACTCCTGTGGACCCCCGCATATGGCCAATCAAAAGCAGGACGACCAGCTCGAACATTCATACAGCAGCTATGTGATGATACGGGATGTAACCCTGAAGACCTGCCGGAGGCGATGAATGATAGGGAGACGTGGAGAGAGAGGGTCAGGGATATCCGTGCTGGCCGCACGACATGATGATGACGATGATGAACTGCGTGCAATTTATTTAAAGTAAAAACAATTGCATTGAGAATAGTGACCTGAAATAATTATTCTTTTCGAATAGTTATGCTTATTAAACAAATGATGAAACAAAATAAAAACTGACTCGGCAGAGAACTCCCCATGACGTAATGTCTAATTGTTGTATTGCCACATAATAAATATGTATATATACATATATACATGCAGAATACATATTGACACAATGAATAAAGACGAGCGAAGACTTCTTTAAAAAGAATATACCTCTCACTTTATTGGAAAGGTTTGTTGTGTGTGAGAGGGAGTTGGAGACCGAACAGAACTGCAACATATTGACCCCCACTCTTATGGCCATCAGCGTTGTGTCTTTCTCGTTCTCCAGGGCTGCTCAACCGGAGACCCGGGGGCTCAGCTTTCTGCTGAGTGCTGGCTTTCTCTACCACATCTTTCTCCAACTTCTCTGGTCTCCAAACTAACTGACTTCCTGTCTTCAATGAGTTTTATAATAGTTCCATCGCCAACTCAATCTTTGGAATGGCATGTTTGATCGTCATCAAGCGGAATTATCTGTCATGCAGTTCACAGGTCACTCTCTTCCGGTGCATCAGTCTATGACTGTACAACGGGATTTTACCTTGTCCCATTTTGTCAGCCAAGCTCGCCCACGTCAATGGAATATGCACTTCCGCCGTCTTTGGAATGGTATGTTTGGCCGGGTCGAAGGTCAATATACAACATAATGTGCTGAACTGCGACATCACAGGAAGTGAGTTCGAGCTCCAGTAGTGGTATTACGTTCACTTTTGGACAAAACCCTTGGAAAAGGTATGAAACCCCTTTTACCTCTACCTATTCCTTAAACTACTATTCTTCGACAAGGATGGCTTTAATAACCCACGAAGGTTGATATACCTTTAAACATTGAAACTAAACACATACACACATGCCCATACATACACACAAACATAGACACAGGCACATACATCCGTGCAAACATATGCGTATACGGGGAACGGATCCCAGTGGGGTTATGGCTAACGTGCTTGACTGTGACTTTGCAGGAAGCCCGTTCGAGCCCCAGTCATGTTATTACGTGCACCTTTGGACTAATATCCTTGGGGGTGTCCTCGTGTTGTAATGGTTAAAGCGATGGACTGCGGAATCGTAGTAAGCGAGTTTGTACTCCAGTCGCGTTATTACGTTCACTTTCGGGCAAATACCCTTGGGAAAGGTATGAACCCCCTTATCCTCCCAGCTATGAGTTAAATAGTACCACTACTGTTCTTCAGAGAGAATGGCTTTGGCGTTAGATAACCTACAAAGGTTGATATGCCATTAAACAAAGAAACCAAACTAAACCAAACCAAACTCATGTCCTTAGGTAACGTACGAATCATTTTATAGTCCACTTATGATTTAAATAGAACAATTAACGTTCCTCTAAAAAGATATCTTTGACACTAAATAACCCACGAAGGGTGATATGTCATTTAACAAAGAAACCAATGAAAATTTGCAGCATTTTGAAGTTGATAGTTTTATCGAAAAATCAATTATAATTTTAAGATGGTACATAGAGGGCCAAGTTGGCCGTTTTGTGGGCTTTTGTACTGAACATCGCAAATTTGTATAAAGATATGATAAACCATACAATGAAACATGTTTATGGGTCAGAATTTCATCGGAAATCCAATTATCATATTTACCAACCCTCCCGCTCGGGTAGGATATGACACAAGGTCAATTTTTAAGTCTAACGGGTTTGAATTCAAAGTTTTCCTTCTATACTAGAAGCTGAAGAATTCAGTCTGCCCTACTATTTACCTATAGCTGGAGGGAGAATAATTGGATTCATATCTTTCCCAATGGTATTAGTGCTATGTGAAATGCAATCAGTCTCGTCCAGGATTTGAACTCGTGTCGCCGTGTGCATTTCCTAATACGATAACCATTACACCACGGGCACCTCCTAAGAAATTCAATTATGATCAAAATAAATGAGGCATTGCATTCAGATTGACCCTCTTCGATTGTGGTAGGCACACCCTTGTTCATTCCTTGCGCAAATTCATTGCTACTGGTGACAAGTAACTGTAAAGATAGTATGTGTTTACCCTCGTAGATTGGTTTGGTTTGGTTTTATGGCATATCAACCATTGTAGCTTATTTAAGGCCAAAATCTTTTTATACATACATATTAAATATATAGGATTTGTGAACACATTTTGTAGATACACACAGTTAAATGATTAAACAGTTAAGATTTTAACAACCCAATTCAGCATAAGTCATTTCTTTTCACACAGTTTAAATGTCAAACAGTTCTATTTCTAACAATTCAATTTAGCATAAGTCAACAAAGCTAGATGGTTCCAAGTATTACAATGTGTCACTAACAATTTAATTAATCATCAGTCATTTGTTTATTTACAGTTAAATGATCAAACAGTTCTATTTCGAATAATTCAATTCAGTATCAGTCATTTGTTTGCACTCAGTTTAAATGTCAAACAGTTCTATATGACAGATAGATAGGACCCTATCAGGTGTTACCATTCCGAGCCTGTGTGAAACTGAAAGCAATGAGGTCACTCGTTGTTGAGGGGTGGGTGTTACACCTCTGCAGAGGTGCAGTCGGTGTATTCTACAGACTCAGCCGACTGGGCCGTTATCCACATAGAAGATGCACAACAAGTTCCCTTTTTAAACAGAGATGGGAAAAGATTGTATTTTGTATTTGATGACTTATTCGATCAACAAAAATTTGCTGAATTACTTTTCGACAAAAAGATGATATAAACAAAATCCCCCCCCAATACCCCAGTGTGTGCCCCAAAATTTACGTTTAAGAACATGCATATGTCCTGTTATAATAACAATCTTTAAAAATATCCAATGTCTGGCCCCAGTATAGTATTTTGTTGCTGATGACTTGATATATCTAACAGAATTATTGGTCGTAGTTTCTATGGGAATAAATAGGTGGCGCTTTTTTTTTTTTTGGAGCGTCCCTCGTAAATTGCGTATAAGACAATTAGAGGAGTCAATCAGAAAAAAAAACAAAAACAAAAAAAAAGTATAACGATAAATCTTTGGAGCAGAAGAAAGAACACCAAAAGAAATTAGAAGGCGTATTTATCTTTCATATGTATGGAGTGTCTGCAAATCTTGGGTTTTCTTACTTTCTCACCAGTGAAAGAAGAAGAAGAAGAAGAAGAAGAAGAAGAAGAAGAAGAAGAAGAAGAAATATCAAAGCATCGTGAAAAAGCCTACAAAAATAAGATCACCAAAACTAATTAATGCTTACTTCAGATTGAATCAGCTGGTTTGGCACAATGGTTCCAACAGATAAAAGATCGCACCTTAATATCTTAAAGATGACGTATATATATATATATATATATCATTATTATTTTTGTTATTACTCATTAGAGTTTTTCACATCAGCGTAAGCTGATTGTCTTTCACTGTAGTTTGAGTGACAGCAAGTCTTCGCAAGTCTCCAGAACTCTTCTTAGTATTCTGGCCGTTTTCAATATTGCTGTTGTTTGGATGGTCTCCTCTCGGTCGCCAACTTCTAAATCTTCGAGGCCCTTTAATAATCCTTTAGTTACCGTGCCAAAGGCACAAATCACAATTTGTATAATTGTCACCATCATGTTCCATCGTTTTTTCAATTCTCTAGCAAGGTCAAGGTACTTATCTCTCTTTTCACATTCTTTCATTATTATTATTAGTATTATAGATACGTACACTTTTACCAAAAAAATTTAAAAAATAAAGAAAATTTCCTTCTCATCAAATATATCAGTATTCTATTATTTATACTGGAACATTCTACTATCAAAACAGATATCATTAGGTACTATTTTTTGCCAAACTCTATAACTTTGAAACTCTGTAATCACAGAATGTAGCCGCACTGTTGGCGGGGGTTTAGAATATGCAGACTGTGTGTCCAGCAGGGAAGTAAGAACCCCCAAAGAAGTATCCTGAGTGTGACAGTAAATTGTATCTGATGGTGAGACTCCAATTCCGGAGATCTTCAGAGTGTAAAGTACTTCTTCATTGACATTACTCCCCGTGGTCGTATCTGCTAAGGTCCCCTCTTTGGTTCAAATAGATCAGTTTAAAAATTATTCGTAATTGATAGAATCGCTTAAAAAGAATCTATATAAAAGAATCTCGATAAAAATTGTAAATAAACGTTCTATGAATATTATTTTGGTTGTGATTTTTCGGATTGTTGAAAGACAACGTTTCGGTCGCTGTATTCTCCGGGCTTCTTCATTGTTTTTCATGCCTATCAATTCTCAGATTGGTAGGCGTAAAAAACAATGGCATCATTATTTGAATAAGATCTTCATAGTTCTTGAACGTTTTGTTTAATCAACAGTCAAATTAAAAAAAAAAAAAAATTAAAAAAGATTTCCCTGGTTGAATCATTTCTATGGCCAGATAAACAAGAGACACCTGAAGGAGGCCGGAGGATACAGTGGCCGAAACGTTGTGTTTCAACTCACCACAATAAAGATGAGGACAACTGTCCGAAAAATTACAATAAAAAAAAATAAGGTGGACGTCAAACAAAAATATAACCAGGACATGGTTTGAGTCAGTTGGAGATAGGATGACAGTGGTGTGAGAACCAGCTCCAGACAGAGGGCTTTGGGCCCTCAGTGACCCATGGTTGAGCAACTCCAGCCAAGATGAGAAAGAAGTGCTGCTATGGTCAGAAGAACTTTGGATCAATATGTAGCAGTCTGTCCCCGTCTCCAACTCACAGACAACCAACATCAAACCTTACGTGAATAAAGTGTGAGAGATATATTTTTATAAAGAAGTGTATTTGTTCGTTCATTGAAGTCGTCATTATGTTTGATTATGTTCCGCATATATTTATCTTTGTATATGTATATGTATTATGAGTACACAACACTAACCTCTGCGCATAAAAAAAAAAAAACAAAACAACATGAATTAAAAATATCAATCAGTCAGTTAATCAGTCATATTAAAAACACTCTCAAAATACAATTTATCGAGTAAATATCTCTGTATTCAGTCAAAAAAAAAAAAAAAAAAGAAAAAAAAAGAAAAGAAAACTGTTCAAATTTCCTTGTTCAGCACTTCGTGGGAAACGAGAAGAGGAGTTATTTAATGGTTTGGTTTGTTGGGTTTTATGGCATATCAACCTTTGTAGGTTATTCAACGCCAAATCCATTTTTATGTAAATAATCTGCTCTATTTCAAACAATTCAGTTTAGCATAAGTACACAGTTTAATTGTTAAAAACATTTCCATTTCAAACTATTCAAGCAGTTATATGTAACAATTCAATTAAGTGTAAATAGAGTTTTAATGTCGAAAAACAGTTCTATTTGAAATAATTCAGTTAAGCATAAGCACGCAGTTTAAATGTAAGTACGGTTTAATTGTCAAAACCATTTCTATTTCAAACAATTCAGTTTAGCATAAGTATGCTATTAGTTCTATTTAACCCATAGACAGAGCCCTATCAGGTGCTACCACTCCGGGCCAGAGTGGACCTGGGAGCGATGGCAATGAAGGGGTACTCCGTATTCCCCAAAGCTCCAGCACTGCTGGAACCTCACCATCAGATTGTTTAGTGTCACATCTAGGACACTCGTTGGTGGGGTCTTATCCCTCTGCAGAGGTGCAGTCAGTGTATTCAATAGCCCCAACTGTATCAGACTACAGTCTTATTGATCCTACATAGATAAGAAGAAGAAAGGCAGAAGCAACAGAATGCAACAGTTGCAGTAGGAGCAGAGAATTCGTAAGAAGCAATGTAAGGTTACTAGTGAAGGGGAAAGTTAGCTACGAGCGGAGCGAAGAGATATTCGGAGGAAAAGCGTCATTACAGTTTGTGGTTTCCTAGATGCAAGTTTATATATATGATTTTCTTCTAAAAAAAAGATACCCAGATTTTAATATTTCTCATGGAACATAGCAAAACACACACACACACACACACACACACACACACACACATATATATATATATATATATATATAAATCTAACAGCATATATATATATATATGTATGTATATATGCTGTTACAGAGGAAAGATGGAACAAATCCTACTAGCGTACGGCATACCTAAAGAAACCGTAGCGGCAATAACGATTCTCTATAGAAACACTAAAGTAAAAGTACGATCACCAGATGGAGACACAGAATACTTCGACATAGTAGCAGGAGTACTACAAGGGGACACGCTGGCTCCGTATCTCTTTATCATTTGTCTAGACTACGTACTTAGAACATCGATTGACAAAATCAAAGAGAATGGCTTCGAACTGACGAAGAAAAGAAGCAGAAGATACCCCGCAACAACAATTACCGACGCCGACTACGCCGATGACATAGCGATACTGGCAAATACACCTGACCAAGCCGAAACACTTCTGCATAGTTTGGAACGAGCAGCAGCAAGCATAGGCCTCCATGTTAATGCACATAAAACGGAATATATGTGCTATAACCAAACGGGGGACATCTCCACTCTAGAAGGAACCCCTCTTAAACTAGTAGACAAATTCACGTACCTAGGAAGCAGCGTCGAATCAACCGAAAAGGACATCGAAACGAGGTTAACGAAAGCATGGACAGCTATCAATAGGCTATCGACTATATGGAAATCAGACCTAACCGATAAAATGAAACGCAGTTTCTTCCAGGCAGCGGTCACATCGATACTGCTATATGGATGCACTACATGGACGCTAACAAAACGGCTGGAGAAGAAACTAGATGGCAATTACACAAGAATGCTGCGTGCAATCCTCAACAAGTCCTGGCGGCAACACCCAACAAGACACCAACTGTACGGCCACCTGCCCCCTATCACGAAAACTATTCAAGTTAGGCGAACCAGACATGCAGGACATTGCTGGAGAAGCAGAGATGAACTCATAAGAGATGTACTCTTATGGATCCCCACACACGGCCGCGCAAAAGCAGGACGACCAGCACGAACGTACATTCAGCAGCTATGTGAGGATACAGGTTGTTGTCCTGAAGACCTACCTAGGGCGATGAACGATAGGGAGGAGTGGCGAAAGAGGGTCAGGGATATCCGTGCTGCCAGCACGATATGATGATGATGATGAAGTAAGTAAAGTTGGCGACGATAGTCGAGGGTAACCCGAAGGCTCCTTTTCGATAGCTACTACACCAATGTGTAGGGGAGGGCGCTACTCCTTTCCTGGATTGCTCTACTTTACCCTTGATCCGTACCTTATAATGCTGAGTGCTAAGCAAGGAAGCATCAAGTACCATTTTTTAAGTCTTTGGTATGACTCGACCTGGGATTGAACCCAGGTCTCCCGGGCCATTGGCGAACACTCTAACCCCTAGGCCAATGTCCGGTATACACATAAATAAATCTAACAGCAAATATATATATATATATATATATATATAATATATATATATATATATATATATATATATATATATATATATATATATATATTATATATATATATATATATATATATATATATATATATATATATATATATAATATATATATATATATATAATATATATATATATATATATATATATATATATATATATATATATATATATATATATATATATATTATATATATATATATTATATATATATATATATATATATATATAATATATATATATATATATATATATATATATGAAAGTAAATTAAGTCAAATGACTTAATTTAAACAAACGCTGATTCACCAATTTAAACGGCCAATTTTTTCTTATTATTAAAATTTTCCCCTAGGTTTTTGTATTTTTAAACATCCATCGTTGACTTAACATCACTAATATCACCCACATTATCCTGATGATGGTCCTACCAATCTGGACCATCATAGAACTGGGAGCGATGGCAATAAAGGGATACTCTGCATTCCCCAAAGCTCCAGCATTACTGGAGCCTCACCATCAGATTATTTAGTGTCATATCAGGACTCTCGTTCGGTAATTCATACCCCTCAGCAGAGATGCAGTCGGTGTATTCTACAATCTCAGCCGACTAGGCAGCGGTATCTTTTTTTAGCCGAAAATGTACGTATTATATATATATTGTCATCTACAGATAGACTGTTTCGTTGTATCAGAACTCTTCAGACACGCTAGATTCTCGAAGCTGGGATCGAAACCCAACTGACTCAAAGGCCAATCCAAGATTCTACCACTCAGTCACGAGGAAACTAGCATAAACGAAGGAATTTTAAACGCTTATGTATCACATTTGTTATATATATATATATATATATGTGTGTGTGTGTGTGTGTGTGTTAGAATATTGAGACAGATGTTGAATTTACCAAGACAGAAATGAAAAATAAATGAAACCTTAATTTTCTTCAAAATACGAGGTGTATTCAATAAATCTATATGACAGATCTGACAAAAAAAAAAGGAAGCATAAATAATCTTTGAAATAATCTCCTTGTCTTCCAACACATGTTTTCCATTCATCGAAGCGCCTTTTGCAACAGTTTCTTGCTTTTTGCTGGGTTTGATGTTTCATTGCGAAGATTTGGATGTTAAGAAAAACATGAAACTAACTCACTTCAACTTCTTCTTCGATGCCTCTTTTTTATGCGTTTAATGTAAGGAAAAAAATCCCCTTTACCATAAAAATGAAATGAAAAACTGGTCAAAGAAAATAGCTTTTTTTTTTTTGCTTATATACATTGTGCAGAAGAAATGCCTCCCAAATTTTAAACTGTCATCTGTGTGTGGTGCAACTAAGGTCAGGCAAGTAATAATGGTAACTCCATCAAGTTGATATCTTATCACTTTTGATACTGTCATAGTTTCGACCGTTTTTTTTAAAGACTAGTGAATCTGTAATTACTACGCTCTCTGAGCTCATTTCATGTTACTTCAAAATGATGCTGTTCCGGATAGATTTTTTAATCCATAGCAGTACTGATTTTGTATCTGCGAACCGTTCTAAGACATGATTGTACCAGAAGAGAAATGGTAAAATAATAGCTAGATGGAGTTACAGTGGCCCCTTGCCTAAATTTATTTGCACCAACTGGTAACAGTTTACAATTTGGAAGGTAATTCTGTATCTACTGAAGGTTACCCTTCTCAACTAGAAATCCAATATGTGTCAACATAAACGCTTTCCATTTGATTTTAAGTCCCCGATAACTAGATATAGAAAGCATATTATGGCTGTGATTCACAGCTGTCAACATCAATAAACTAAACTAATCTGCCAACGCCCGTCTATAAAAAAGAAGAAGAGTACATCAAGCGCTACATGAATAAAAAAAAGAAGCACTTTTCATTATTTACTGGACTGAGTCGAAAGCTTTGTGATATTTTGGCACATGCTTGCTTGCCTCGCATACATAACGTGACAGAAGCAGTTAAAGCAGTGATGAAAGGTATCCACTGTCGTTAGTAGTATCGTGTTTGATTGTGCGCTAACAAGTTGTTCATTGTATGTAATTTGAAAGCTGTACAGATGAACGTATATCTTATGCTTTCCGACTTCGAATTGGGCCATAAAACAACCGAAATCATTTGTTGTGTGAAAGACGAAGATACAGTTTATCATAGAATCGTGAACAAATGGCTCAAGGAATTTCTTTCGGTTTTTAAGAACCTCGATGATCTAACAAGGTAAGGTAGGCTTAAAAACGTGAATTTCAAGGCTGTGCTCTAAGCCAGAGAGGCAAATCTGGGGAGTAGTAAAGGGAGAGTATCAGGTGAGTTCGTCATTTTACAGTCCAGTGGGGTTCGTCATCTTCACGACCTCCTCAAAGCATCTTGTGCTGCCGAATTGTGTCTCACGCACTGTCATAATATTGCAAAACTTTTGACTCATCAGCGTATTTTATTTATTTTATTTTTTTCTCACTTTCTTTCGGTGAACAGTAGCTAAATGACGCATTGTACGAAAAGACAACAGTTCTCAGTAAGAATCGAACTCTTTATTTTCTTTTAATGATGTATGAGATCACCTTGCTAACCATTACAGCAGAGCGAAACATCCAAATATATCAGAGTAATTCTTAAAGTAATTATTATCCCGTGAACCTGAAGAAATTTCACGGATTGATTATTAGGTTGTTTTTTAAAAGAATCCATTCTTAGGTTGAGTGATTAGCGTGTACATTTTATTCTTTCTTTATTCAAGGGCATATCAACCTTTTGGGGTTATTCAGTGCCAAAACCATCCTTGCTGAAGGACTGTAGTGGGACTATTTAACCCATAGTTGGAGGAGTATAGGGTTTCATACCTCTCCCAAGGGTATTAGACCGCAAGTGAACGTAACTGTGACTGGAATTCGAACTTACTTACTACGATATCGAAGTACAGCGCGTTAGCCACGATGCTTCTCTTTTGATTAATCATCATCATCATGATGTCGTGCTGGTAGCACGGATACCCCTGACCCTCTCTCGCTACTTTTCCCTATCGTTCATCGCTCTAGACAGGTCTTCAGGACAACATCCCGTATCCTCACATAGTTGCTGAATGTATGTTCGTGCTGGTCGTCCTGCTTTTTCACGGCCATGTGTGGGGGCCCATAAGAGTACATCACTTATGAGTTCGACCCTACTTCTCCAGCAGTGTCCTGCATGTCTGGTTCGTCTAACTTGAATAGTTTTCGTGATAGGAGGCAGGTGGCCGTACAGTTGGTGTCTTGTGGAGTGTTGCCGCCAGGACTTGTTCAATATTGCACGCAGCATTCTTGTGTAATTGCCGTCTAGCTTCTTCTCCAGCCGTTTTGTTAGAGTCCATGTAGTGCATCCATATAGCAGTATCGATGCGACCGCTGCCTGGAAGAAACTGCGTTTCATTTTATCGGTTAGGTCTGATTTCCATATAATCGATAGCCTATTGATAGCTGTCCATGCTTTCGTTAACCTCGTGTCGATGTCCTTTTCGGTTGATGCGACGCTGTTTCCTAGGTAAGTGAATTTGTCTACTAGTTTAAGAGGGGTTCCGTCAATAAAATAAATTATCTGCATAAAAAATCAAATGTTTTACCTTTTTTATTATAAGGAGGTTTTTAGTTACAGAAAAAAAAATCAGGTCATCAATTTTGTTAATCGATTTATTGTTTCATCTTGTTTATGAACAAACGACATTAGCAGCTGGTTCATGATATGAGAAGAAGCCGGGAAAAATATCGAAATCGTTCCCGGTTTTATCGATCTTTAAAAAAAAAGTTGATTTAACTGGCTTGGATGACCAAGTGGAAAGCCTGTGTTGCGAATCAGTTACATTTTGTTATAAGATCGTTCTGAATCTCCTTTTTCTGTATTTAAAATAACTCGATTGGGAGAGAAAAATACGTTAATATAAAACGAGAAAGAAGATAAATGAATAAAGAGATAAAATAAGGAATGAAAAATAAATAAAACAACCAATAGATTCAATAATGTAGGTACGTAATAATTAGCTTTGCATATATGAAAAGATGTTAAGAACAAGAAAGGAAGGGAAAAAAATGGTCAAAAAATCGTTACGAAATAAGTAAAAAAGATTAAAAGAAATGTATTGCAATCGATAAAAAAAAAATTAACATATGTTGTTGAAGGTCGAAAGTCGAAATGTTTTCAAGGAACGAAAAAATTCCCAACGATAAAACGAACTGTATTTTTAAGAAGTAAATAAGTATCACTTTCAAAAATGGTTTCGAAAATAGATCTGCGTTTTTATGCAAATTGTTCAGATCAAGAATTGGGTCTGGGTTAGCTAAAAGGCAAATGGCGATCCCAGTGTTGCTCATTTATGCTTGCTACAACAAGTCGTATAACGGCAGGAAAAACGGCACATCATAGCCAGATATTTATTAGGGCAATACACTTAAAATGCTTTAGCAGTGATAATAAAGCCATCTTTTGTTCAATTTGCAACTGAAAGAAATCTGGCGGGCTTTTTATATGCGCTAAAAATCACATTATACAATGACACCGCCGTCATTGCCAAGAAGAGGAGGGAGGAAAAACGCTATCGAATAAACTTTTCTTACGACAGCCCGCTGTAGCCCCGATGAATAAAAGTGACTACTATTTTCTTCCTTGAAATTCGAGTTTTGAGTGTTTCTTTTCTGCAAATTCCTTCCTTTCAGACACAACGTATTTTGGTCCTATGCTACAGAAAGAAGATTGTGTGAAGTGGAGCTCAGAGGAGGAATCGAAACCATTCAGACCACAGCGCAATTAAAATCGGTTTGAATACTTAGAAGAGTCCTGGAGACTAGAGGAGACTTGCTGTCTCGCAGAATTAGAACAATCTCCAAAAACCTAAGAAAAAGACTGTGTGAAGTGAAGATCAGAGGAAGAATATAGTCTATATAACGCATGGGCATTCGAATTATATAGTCTATAGTCTTAGAATAGTCTTATATAGTCTATATAGTCTTAGAATTATATAGTCTATATAACGCATGGGCATTCGAATTATATAGTCTATAGTCTTAGAATAGTCTTATATAGTCTATATAGTCTTAGAATTATATAGTCTATATAACGCATGGGCATTAGAATTATATAGTCTATAGTCTTAGAATAGTCTTATATAGTCTATATAGTCTTAGAATTATATAGTCTATATAACGCATGGGCATTAAAATTATATAGTCTATAGTCTTAGAATAGTCTTATATAGTCTATATAGTATTAGAATTATATAGTCGATATAATGCACGGGCATTAGAATTATATAATCTATAGTCTTAGAATAGTCTTATATAGTCTATAAAGTCTTAGAATTATATAGTCTATAGTCTTAGATTAGTCTTATATAGTCTATATAGTCTTAGAATTATATAGTCTATAGTCTTAGAATAGTCTTATATAGTCTATATAATCTTAGAATTATATAGTCTATATAACGCATGGGTATTATAATTCTTCACTCTTTCTTAAACAAAAGCATTAATATAATCATGGACAGCTGTTCACTCTGAAATACTTATTAGAATCCTTCACTCCTTCCTAAATAGTTGGGTCAATATAATCATTGACCGTTTTTAACAATCAAATGATAAATAAAATCATTTACGGCTTCCTAAATAGATGAAGGTATATAATCATGGACTGCTGTTAACTGTGAAATACTTATTCGAACCTTTCGCTGTTACCGAGATAGAAGGATGAATATAATCATGGACAGCTGTTAACAATGAAATGATAATTAGAATCGTTCACTCCTTCCTAAATAGAAGCATCAATATCATCACCGAAAGCTGTTAACTATGAAATGATAAGTGGAATCCTAGTGTGTTTCCTAAATAGAAACATCAATATCCTCACAGACAGCTGTCAGCTATGAAATGATAATTAGAATCCTTGTCTGCTTCCTAAATAGAAGCATCAATATCATGATGGATCAATGTTAAAACGGGGACCCAATATATTCAGAAGACATATCGTTTCATATAATGATAGACAGTAATCTGAAACACCTGTAATGCTTCAGACATGACTATATACTACTACTACTACTACTACTAATAATAATAATAATAATAATAATAATAATAATAATAATAATAATAAATAAGACAGGAAGAACTGGAAATCATGGGAAGAATTAAGACAACAGAATTCTTGAGATCGGCCAGAATATTGGGAAGAGACCGGGAGACCTGAGGAGACTTGCTGTTACTTAGATTCCTGTGAAAGACCATCATATAATAATAATATTTAATTCGACCATACAAACAAATGGTATATGCACAACCCAGCACCTTTCCTAGAAAATGACTCGCATAAACCCCGATTGGACTTTAGCATACAACCAGATCACCTAATACACGCCAGAAGACCAGACCTCATAATAATCAACAAAAAAAAGCGAATCTGTAAAATTGTCGACTTTGCTGTCCCAGCGGACCACAGAATAAATCTGAAGGAAAGTGAAAAGAAGGATAAGTACCTCGACCTTGCTAGAGAATTGAAAAAGCTGTGGAACATGAAAGTAACGATTGTGCCAATTGTGATTGGTGAGTTAGGTACAATAACTAAAAGATTATTAAAAGGCCTGGAGGACTTGTAAGTTGGCGGACGGGTAGAGACGATTCAAACGACAGCATTGCTAAGAACGGCCAGAATCCTAAGACAAGTCCTGGAGACTTGAGGAGACTTGCTGTCACTCAAAATCCAGTGAAAAACCATCAGCGTTAGCTGATGTGAAAAACTCTAATGAGTAAAATAATAATAATAATAAATAAGACAGGAAGAACTGGAAATCATTGGAAGAATTAAGACTACACAATTCTTGTGATCGGCCAGAATAATGAGAAGAGACCGGAAAACCTGAGGAGACTTGCTGTCACTTAGATTCTTGTGAAAGACCATCATATAATAATGATAATAACAACAACAATAATAATAATAATAGATAAAACTATTTTCTCTGTTAGATTCAAATTACATCAGGAGGAATAGAATAAAGGAAGGAGAAACTTGAATATGTTATCAAATTTGAACTGAATTATTCAAGTCTTCGATTTGATATTTTTAAAGAGGAATTTTTCTAATATTATTTCAAAGAGCAGATGGAATTGCAACTTGATTGAACTTGAATGATTGAATTTTGTGATATACTGCTTTGACTGTGAATATAATTATATATATATATATATATATATATATATATATATGTAGGTATGTATGTGTGTGTGTGTGTGTGTATCTGTACAGGTATCTTGATTATATCATACGTAAATATATGTATGAATGTGTGCGTTTGTTAAATGTTTAAAAATCAACCATCAATAGCAATTGACAGTTTCACGTTTTCACGATCGTCAAGCAATAAGGAAAGGTTTTTTTCTTCACCTCGAATTCACAGCATTCATTAATTTCTAACCCCTCATATATTCACTTTAAAACTACCACCTGTCGATGGAACTTTGAATACGCTAACTGCATCCGCTGGTGAGAGGTAAGACTCCCCATCAAATGTGTGTCCTGAATATAACACTATACAGCATCAGACGATGAGGCTTCAAGAGGGTGGAGTACCTTCTCAATGCTGTTACTTCCAGGTTCACTCTGACATGGAATAATAGTACCTATTAGGGCCTCATCTATTGGTCTAATAGATCTGTTTGAAGATTATTTGTATTGTATATGAATTTTTGCATAAAGAATAGGTATTTGAAGTATTGTCTACGAAGAATAAATATTAGTATTGGATAAAAATACTTGAAACCATAAAACAGTGAGCAAATTTTTAGTAAATAGATAAAGTTGGCTTACAGTAGTTGAGGGCGATCGAAGGCTCCTTTTTTGATAGCTACTATACAGAGGTGTAGTGGAGGGTATTACTTCTTTCCCTGGATTGTTCCACTTACTCTTGATCCGTACCTTATAATGTTAAGCAAGATAACATAATTATAAGCAAAAGACAAAGAAAAATCTTTTAAGAAACAAAAATCTTTTAAGAAACAAAGCAAAAATGTAAATATAAATGTATAATGAACGCAATTCCATAACCTTTTGGCATAAAAAGCCCAAGAAGGGTTGTAATTATGGTAAAAGAAAACCAAAATCTCGTCGAATACATGGAACATGAGAGAGAGCTAAAAAAAAGTTGTTGTTGGATCTCTTAGAACAATCGCCAAAAATCAGAGAAAAAATCGAAACCATCCAGTCCACAGCACTATTAAAATCAGTTTGAATACTAAGAAAAGTCCTGGAGACTAGAAGAGACTTGCTGTCTCGCAGAATTAGAACAATCTCCAAGGACCTGGAAATGTAATATTACGGACGGGCGCTGTCGTTGAGTTGCGGCAGCCACAAGGTTGGATAACGCGCAAGCACATCAGCTGGCATCAATCATTGGTTACATAGGTCTAACGATAAAAATATCATGAACCTCGCTCGTGCAGGCATAACGACCTTTAGAGTTCAAGCGTGATTTTAATATAATCACGCGTGAACTTTCACGTGCTACACTATTGTTTTCACTGGTGTTCATCGAGCCTTCTGGAACCTTCGATTTGATCCATCAAATCGCTATATAAGGAAACCAGGTAGCGATATTTGGGGAGTTCAAGGCAAGTTTATAAACAGGTTCAACTGAGGTCCATGACACCCCGACCCATGCCATACCCGGCCTATCAGCAATACAACTGATATGAAAGTATCAACAAGCCAGTTACAACGACACCGCCGTCATTGCCAAGAAGAGGAGGGAGGAAAAACGCTATCGAATAAACTTTTCTTACGACAGCCCGCTGTAGCCCCGATGAATAAAAGTGACTACTATTTTCTTCCTTGAAATTCGAGTTTTGAGTGTTTCTTTTCTGCAAATTCCTTCCTTTCAGACACAACGTATTTTGGTCCTATGCTACAGAAAGAAGATTGTGTGAAGTGGAGCTCAGAGGAGGAATCGAAACCATTCAGACCACAGCGCAATTAAAATCGGTTTGAATACTTAGAAGAGTCCTGGAGACTAGAGGAGACTTGCTGTCTCGCAGAATTAGAACAATCTCCAAGAACCTAAGAAGAAGACTGTGTGAAGTGAAGATCAGAGGAAGAATCGAAACCATTCAGACCCCAGTTAAAATAAGTTAGGTCACTTAGAAGATTCCTCGAGATCTGTCATTCAGATTATCACGAAAAAGCAGGAGTTCGAGCTTTTAAGAAAACTCAATTCGTCGACGAGAATGTGGAGGACGTCAAAAGAATTATAAATAACACCGCTTCCCACCATATCAAGAGAGAAGTACGTGGGATGGCTTGACCAAAGCAAACTCACTGGCATAAAGAAAACTGATTGGTTTCGTTTGGTTGGGTTTTATCGCATATTAACCATGGTAGGCTATTTAATGCCAAATACACTTTATATATATACATATATATATATATATATATATATATATATATATGATATGGTGGGAAGCGGTGTTATTTATAATTCTTTTAACGTCCACCACATTCTCGTCGAGATATTTCGATCGAGATGAATTTTCTGTCGGGTAAATAAGACCAAAGTCGCGAGGGTCTCGGCTAGGTAGTGGATCATTCAATAAGTTTCCAGACTTTTATTGTATGGGCACTTTTATTGATAGTACACACATGAAACTCTAGTCTCCTTCGAAGTAATCTCCTCCGACTGCAATGCACTTGTTGTACCGTTCCAACAACTTCTAGATGGCCCATGGAAGTCCTCTTGTTTGAGGGTGTCAATGACCTTCGTCACAGCCTCTTTCATCTCCTCATTCCTGCATTCCTTGAATCTCTCATGCCATTCATGCAAGATGCTCCAAAAGCAGTCTGAAGCATTCCATACGTTTCTGTGGCATTTTTTCCAAGTTTAAAACAGAATTTTATTGCATATCGTTCTTCTAAAGTTTCAGATTGCATTTTTGAAAATCACCAGCTGAGACAATGAAGCTTTAGTAGGGTGTATTCCAATTGCTGCTGTAGCTGTTCATTTGAAGCTGAAATCATAAAAATGTGTCAGTCATCTCATAAGAGGTATAGCAATAACATATTGAATCTTCGAGAGTCTACGACAATTTTAAATGCCTGTACAAAAAATGTCTGGAAACTTATTGAAAGCCCCACATAAATATGAGGGATGTTGCACTTGCACTCGCACTTTGCCCTATTCTGTGTTTTAGCAAAAGAAACTGCTGATACAAAATGTATTGGCTCTGACTCGTTTAGAAATCATTCTACCCGTCTAAAGATCTTCACTTTATTATGTCCCTTTGAGGATGAAAAGAAAAAACGATTTTCTCAAGATATTTATTTTTCACGTTCCCTGCATACATACGGACAAACATGCATACGTACACATCCAAAGGTGCATTCTATCTCTCTCTCTCTCTCTCTTTCTTTCACTCTCTTTCTTTCTTTCTTTCTCTCTCTCTCTCTCTCTCCCACTCTCTCTCTCTCTCTCTCACACACACACACACACACACACAGACATTTATATATTTACATATACAATGAGAGAGAGTGAGAGAGAGGAAAGAGAGTGAAGGTGCATGTCTCTTACTTACATGTGTTTGTGTGTACATATATATGTATATATAAGAAGAGAAAGTGTGTGTGTGAGAGATTATATATATATATATATATATAAAGATGGTTGTTGTATGTCCAAAGAAAGAATTAGGATATATTTAAAATAAGATGGTCCACAGAGAGATTTGTATTTGTTGAATTTATTTATTTTGTTCTTACGTGTTATATACATGTATTACATACGTGTTATATATATGTATTTTTCCAGCTTGTTGCTTTCGTGAGAGAACATGTGTGGCACAAGGCCTTATATATATATAGTATAATCCCTCAGCACGAACTGGATGCGACACAATGTTCTTTATAAGCAGCGTTTACCAGGTTTACATTCAGAGCTTAAATTCTTCTGGACCGGTTATCAATTCTTGGTTACTGAATTCAATCAGCTCGACTATTCACTCATATCTGGAGGGAGATTTTCAGGATTTATACATTTCCCAACGGTAAATAGATGAATATATATATATATATATGAAGAGAGAGAGAGAGAGAGAGAGAGAGAGAGAGAGAGAGAGAGAGAGTCTAAAAGCGTTTGTCTCTGGCATATATATATATATATATAAGGTGAGATAGAGAGACTGACAGAGATGACTGTAAAGATGTATGACTCTCTCCTATATATATATATATATATATAGTAATAAGATGAATATCCAGTCCTGTTTCGTTTTGAATTCTCTAGGGTTCACCCTTTCTCTCCATTCTAGAAAATGGCTTTTGTCTTTTTCCTTTCTTTCGCAGTCATTGAGTTCACTGTCAGGCTTAAATAAAAGTCAATATGAAATGTTGAATGTCAACTGATATTAAAATGAGGTGTCGCGCTATTTATAGAAAAAAAAATTGCCAAGTTGTTGGAAGACTGCAGAAATATTCTGATAACCATCAGTTTCACATGGCATTCTTGTTTTCTTTTTATTCTTCCTTTTTTTATCTAAGCTCCTCGCGATCGATTCTCTTTTCAAGTTACGCATTCTAGTTTCTTTCTTCTCTTCATGAATCTAAGATAATCTGTTTGCTCGCCGAGGTCATTAACCTTTTTCCAGGAAGTGACCTGAAAATTGCTTGCTTTCAAGAAAAAATGTCCAGAACTGGATTCGTCACAGAAATATACCAGTTGGCAAGTAACGTCTACCTTGTTGTGACGGATGAATTAACACTGATAGAAGCGAGTGAATAAGCTCAGCCCTTCCGTCACGAGATGATTGGAAGGGTTAGGAGAGCGGGTTGCAAAAAAACATCGCATCATCTAAGTTGGTCACCCACCCTATATTCCAAATTTGACTCCTGGGGGATTCCCTTCCAAAATTCTTCAAGCCACTTTTACACACACACACACACACACAACACTTGATTCAACTTTTCTAAAATTGCATTTTATCTCTTCCTCTCTTACTCTCTCTCTCTCTCTCTCTATATATATATATATATAAACCAGTCAGATGGGGCTGTAGAATACATTAACTGCATCTCTGTAGAGGAGTAAGACCCACTCCAACGAGTGTTCTGGATATTGTTGTATAATGCTAACACAGGCAATTACAAATACAGGCGGACTCCATTGCTCAGGTGCGAACAGTTTTATTAACTTCTTGACTTTGGTTCTTCGACACGAGTAGAGAGACTCGATTCTTACTATGCTAAACCCATCCCAACGCACGGCGCATCTTGTGATGTCTAAGATCTCTGCCGGTAGAGATCTGCAAACCCCCAACTACATAATGACAGAAACTCAATTGTCTGTCTGCATGGTCCAATATCAACCTTCAACTGCTGTGATTTTTAAAATCCTCAAATTCTCAGCCCATCTTTTCTGGGCATGACGTCATCCACACTCCAGCTCCATTTCCTCTCTGGGGTTTATTACAACTATGGTTATTGGCATATCCTTTGCGCGCTAGTGTAAAACTGTACCCAATGGCTATGCACCTGAACTCTTAACCCGAATAATTCAAAGCCCAACCAAACTGAATGATAAAATATAATCAACGAAAAATGATTAATATAAAAAACCATTCCTTAATTATACAACAATATGACATTAAACAATCGTATGGTGAGGCTCCAGTCCTGGAACTTTGAATAATGCAGAGTATACCAGGTCCTCAGACCCGATGTGATAGCATCTGATAATGTCCTATCTATGGGTCAAGTAGAACAGTTTGACATATAAACTGTGTTTAAACAAATGACTGATGTTTAATTGATTTACGGGGGATATATAGAAAAACACGGACCCATTAAACTGTGCAAAACAATAAATGCTGTTGAATATAATAATTAATGTTAAATAACAATACTTGTAACCACTTCACTGTTGGCAAACAAATGATAAGGTTGTGTTGTTTTGTTTAATGGCATATCAACCTTCGTAGGTTATTTAATACCAGAGCCACCCTTCAAGAAGAACAGCGGTGATGTTATTTAACCCAAAGCTGGGAAGATAATGTAAAGTTGGGCGGGTTTCGATTCCAGCTTCAAGCACCCTACGTATCTAGCCACACTGAAGAGTTGTGACACAACGAAACAGTGTGTCTGTGGATGACAATATATATATATATATATATATATATATATATATATATATGCATATATATATTTGTATATATATGTTTATATATATATATATATATATATATATATATATATATATTCTGGTGTCTCTGTAATTGTTATACTGAGAACTTTTTGTGCTCATTTCATGCTGCATCGGAATAATGCTATTCCAGATCCAATTTTCAACCCATAGCAATATTAATTTTCTATCCGTAACAGCATTATTCTGATATGATAA
Source organism: Sepioteuthis lessoniana (assembly GCA_963585895.1). Classification (NCBI taxonomy): domain Eukaryota; kingdom Metazoa; phylum Mollusca; class Cephalopoda; order Myopsida; family Loliginidae; genus Sepioteuthis; species Sepioteuthis lessoniana. The sequence goes on from OY757939.1 coordinate 56,990,407, forward strand.
TATTGACACTTTTACGGTTGAACAAGTGGCGGATTCCTATTAGCATGATGTCCTGTACATTCACAAACTTCTCAAATGCATCATTTATTTGTCAAATAGAGCGAAATTTGTTTTATTCTCCTAGTTGGAGTAGTTTAAGTGTATTGCTCAGACAAAAATCACGGTATGGAGTGTCGTTTTTGCTGTGTTACATAGTTATAGATATGTGTGTGTGTATGTTTGTGCGTTTGTGTTTATTTTAACACACACACACACACAGAGACTTAAATTAAACGTATGTGTTTTTCGTGTACTTTTTTCTCTCTATATTTATCTCAAGTTTATACTCACGTAGAACATTGTTTTTCAAGTTCCCTTAAGACCTTGAGCCTTGAGGTTTGGCTGAAAACTTTCCACCTCATCGTATATATATATATATATAGGAAGCCGGTAAGTAGTTTCCATTTTGAATTATCACAGTCTGTGAGGAGGTGCCCGTGGTGTAATGGTTAGCGTCGCAGGATATGGACGGCGACACGGGTTCAAATCCTAGACCTGACTGATTGCATTTCACATAGCACTAATTCCACATAGCACTAATACCCTTCGGAAAGGTATGAATCCAAAATATTCTCCCTCCCGCTATGGGTAAATAGTAGGGCAGACTAGGTTCTTCAGCCTTGGGGAGGCAACTAGTCTAGGAGAAGGAAAACTCTGAATTCAAACCTGTTAAACTTAAAAATTGACCTTGTGTCATATCCTGCCCGAGCGGAGGGGTTGGTAAATATGATCACAGTCTGTGAGGAAAGCAGTCCCATAGCGTAATTCCCTCCTTTAGAAATTTGGAAAACCCATGCTATGCTGCTTGCCATTCACGGCGGTGACACCGATACGAAGATTTCAGAGTGTTTGGGTGTCAACCTGAGGAAAGATTCATATTCATACTAATGAAAACTAAACACCAATCTACATCACGGTGTCTTGTGTGGTCACTGGAGATTGTAACGTTATTCCTCCACTCATCTAGCAACATGACCTCATACTCCACACGGTGGTCTACATCAAGCGCCTGAAGGAAGTAGTGCTAGCTTGAATTGAGATGGCATGCTTCTCAAGCAGGAGAAGCCTGTTTTGCCTGTGAGAAAACTTCTGCAACCACGTTACCCTTAATATCTGGTCACCTGACTCTTCAGATTGTAATTCTCTTAATTATGATTGGGGCTCGCGGTTAAACGAAAGACCAACAAAATTCCATTCAACGCCAAAGATGAACTGAAGGCAAAGATATTTTCATGTAGTTTTGATAAATATATTCTATAATAAGAAATGTCGGTTATTTTCATTTTTACGTAATTTAGATGACAATCTATCTATCTATCTATCTATCTATCTATCTATACAAGCGTACACACATAGATACATGCACACGTATGTGTGTGTGTGTGTGCGTGTGCTTATTATATTTAATATTTTTGGATTTAGCGGTATTAACCCTCTCTTTTATTTAATGAATAAATCATTTATTTTCTTTCATTCATTGCATTCCAGTATTTAGTATTTAGTCATTTCTTTCTTTCATTCATTCAATCGTTCATTCTTGTATTTCTTCATTTATTCTTTCTTTCTTTCATTCATTCATTCATTCATTGTTTCTTCCTATTTAATTTCTATTCGACATTTACTTTTTTTTATCTTTGCATTGTCTTCTTTCTTTCTTTCTTTCTTTCTTTCTTTCTTTCTTTCTTTTAGCATTTTCTATTTCTCGTTTATCTTTTTTGTCTTCCTTTCTTTTAAAAACTTTTCTTTCTTTCTTTTTAAAACTTTCCTTCCTTCCTTCCTTCCTTCCTTCCTTCCTTTTAAAAACTTTTCTTTCTTTCTTTCTTTCTTTCTTTCTTTTTAAAAACTTTTCTTTCTTTCTTTCTTTCTTTCTTTCTTTCAACAATTTTCTACTTCTCGTTTCTTTCTTACTTTCTTTCTTTTAACATTTTTCTACTTCTCATTTCTTTCTTTCTTTCTTTCTTTTTTCTTTCTTTCTTTCTTTCTTTCTTTCAACATTTTTCTACTTCTCGTTTCTTTCTTTCTTTCTTTCTTTCTTTCTTTCTTTTAACATTTTTCTACTTCTCGTTTCTTTCTTCCTTCCTTTCTTTATTTTTTAAACATTTTTCTACTACTTCTTTCTTTCTTTCTTTCTTTCTTTCTTTTAACATTTTTCTACTTCTCGTTTCTTTCTTTCTTCCTTTCTTTCTTTCTTTCTTTTAACATTTTTCTACTTCTCATTTCTTTCTTTCTTTCTTTCTTTCTTTCTTTCTTTCAACATTTTTCTACTTCTCGTTTCTTTCTTTCTTTCTTTCTTTCTTTCTTTTAACATTTTTCTACTTCTCGTTTCTTTCTTCCTTCCTTTCTTTATTTCTTTAACATTTTTCTACTACTACTTCTTCTTTCTTTCTTTCTTTCTTTCTTTCTTTTAACATTTTTCTACTTCTCATTTCTTTCTTTCTTTCTTTCTTTCTTTTAAAAGCTTTTCCTTCTTTCTCCTTTCTTTTTAAAAACTTTTCTTTCTTTCTTTTTTCCTTTCTTTCTTTTGTGTAGGTAACAAAGTCACATGCCCAGATCAGTTTGACCTATTTATTCTTCCATTTTAACTTATTCTTTGTAATTCCTTCTGTATCTCTTGTAATTTGCTTCTCAATCTAAATCGTGATCTCGTGAAACAAACAAACAAACAAACAAACAAACAAACAAACAAACAACCGAAACTTTTGCCTCATTCTCTTGTATCCATCTTGTTACTTAAAAAAAATTTTTTTTTCCAATTTTACAAATCCTCCATTTTACTTTTCTCTGCCTTCTCAAGTAAAGTCTGTTTTCTTCATTTTTGTTGTTGTCGTTGTTGTAGTTGTTGTTTTTATCAGCTCTCTGCATTTTTTTCCTCAGAGATAAAAAAGCAAATAGTGTAAAATAAAAAAAAAAGATAGCCAACGTTTGTATTATTTAAAAGAAAAAAAATCAGATATTGATCAAGATTTTTGAAAAGAAACGAAAAAAATTAATTTGAATAAGATCTGATTTAAATTTAGCAAAAAGTAAGAAAAAAAATCGAAAATCTCATCTACTTCCCTCGAAAAAAAGAAATTGTGACTTATAATACTTATACAGAAAATACGTGACGCCATATATGTACATATGACTATCAGTCACGCTATCTGGTCTCGCTACAGAGTAGTGAAAAATTATGTTGCTCGGGTGACATGGTATATTACTCGACTTACAGTAAATATATACATATATTTTAAGATATTACCGTAAATTGCGCTATATAAGTCGATCTGGCCTACAAATCAACCTCCAGACTTTTAGCAAAATATTTTGGGATAGACCTGTACCTTTTGTATAGGTCGACAATCTTTCATAAAAAAAATTGGGTTAAACCTATACCTGTGATATAGGTCGACTCCCCACTCAAAATTATGGGTAAGACCTATACCTGTTGTATAGGTCGACCTCCAAAATATACAGTAGACTGCTGGTAGAATCAAGGATTTAATCGTCAAATAATCTTCATTTAAAATGCTGTGCCATATATATATATATATATATATACAGTAATAATGCCAATGTGTGTATGATATTTATCGCTGCCTCCCACCAGAAAGGACTTGACACAAGGTCAAAAGCCCGAAGGACGATTAAAGTGGGGATAAGGGGGAGGGGAAGGTTGGGAATGAGCCGAGACTCGAACCCTGCTTGTCTGTGCTGCTCATCGAACCACTAAGTGCAATGTGGGTCTAATGAGGCAAGCAGTATCACGAATCCAAATTTGGATCCGGGCACGTATGCCAGATTATAGCTTCAACTAGACAGCAAGGTCTAGTGCTATACATAGGGGACAACGGTTGCAGCTCGCCCACCCGAAGGTGGCCCAACTGAATTTGGGAGCCTTTCGGCCTCGAATCTGCCATTGTTTGATACCCCATCCAACACGAATGCCAGACGGCCCAGCCAAAAGGCCAGGTGAGTATATACAATAAAGTACCATTATTTGACTATTGGGCAGGGTGTTAGCCAATATTCCGGGAGACCTGGGTTCAATCCTAGGTCACGTCATACCAAAGACTTTAAAAAATTGTATTTGATACCTTCTTGTTTAAAACTCAGCAATTTAAGGTACGTATCAAGGGTAAAATAGAGCAATCCAGGGAAAGGAGTATTAGCTATTGAAAAGGGAGCCTTCTGGTCGCCCTCGACTATAGTCGCCAACTTTACTTACTTTTTATGTCTCAACAAATTATTAAGTTGTGTATGGTGTACGTTATTTTCCTTTGAAAGCAGAATTACATCAGTCATAAATGAAACATGTAAATCTTACATATTGGAACTTATATCCATGTGAATTCCCTATCCATTGTGCTATCATCAAATCGTGTTGATAAAAAACATTCTGTAGTTTCCTGGCTGGCCACCGGAGTGCTGTGACGTTCCTGTTAGTGTTTACCGCCCGTGCATCAGTTATTGGAAATGGTATGTGATATAGCGTTAATATAATAATTTGTATTAGAGTTTTATTATTCCATATTAATGCCTGTGTTAATTTGTTAGATATGTTCACCAAACACGAGTATAAATTGAAAATATTTGTGGCAGACTGTTGGAGTTGCAGTTAATGGCAACTACAGAATATTGTTTATCAACACAATTTGATGATAGCACAATTGATAGGAAATTTACATGGATATAAGTTCTAATATGTAAGATTTACATGTTTCATTTATGGCTGATGTAATATAGAACTGCTTTCACATTTAAACTGCCTAACTGAGTTGTTTGAAATGGAACTGTTTTCTATGCTATACTGAATTGTTTGAAATAGAACAGTTTATTTGTAAAAAAATGGATTTGGCATTAAATGACCAACAAAGGTTGATATGCCATACCCCTCCCAAAAATTTTTAGTCAGTTCTATTTGAGCCATGCTAGTACCAAACAGCATGTAACTAAGAGTAATGGTAACAACATGGATGCTCCACACTTAACGGATCTCTAGAACTGGACTCCTGCTGCAGGATATAGTTTTGCACAATACGTTGGACATCCCCTTTGAGGGTGCGTCCTACGCCTCTACAAAAGAAGTACTTGTCGCATTGGAAATATGTAAAATATACAAATATACGGATGTATAAAACGTTCATATGCATAGGAATCCGAAAAACACTCGAAACACTGACGACTTTCGGTAGTTCAGGTACGAAACTTTTATTACCTTCTTGACTTTTAGGTTTTCAACACGAGGAGAGAGAGAGACAAAATTTTTACTATGCTGACTGTTCCATCTGACCCAACAACGCGCAGGCATCCCATAGTCCATAACTGGACTGGCCTCGCCCAGGTCCAAAAATCAACTCGTTTCGTCCAGCTTCAAATCTCAACTCACTGCTTTTTTTCTTAAAATCACCCAAAATACTCAGCCCATCGCTTCCAGGCATGACGTCATTCACATCCCCAGTCCTATTTCCTCTCCGGGATTTTTATTATGACATCTGTGATTGTCACATCCTCCCCGCGTGAGCGTGAACACCTGCGCTCAATGTGTGCCCCTACCCGTGCACTAAGCCGAATAGTTCTAAGCCTAACTAAATCGAAAGATAAGATATAACCAACGACAAATGATAATATAAAAAAAATCCTTCAGAAATTATATAACAGAAATTGGTTGGGCAAGTTCAAACTCCGACTAGAGCAGTTTGCTTTGAATCAACTCAAGTTCCTTTCACAAAGGCATGAAACACATCTCCGACATCAGTATATTTTAAAGCGAAGAGGAGTCACAGAAAAGCATGTGGGGATGAAACGTTTGGGATAAAACTTTAATCATATTTACCAACCCCTCCGCTCGGGTAGGATATGATACAAGATTAATTTTTTTATCAGGTTTGAATTCAGAGTTTTCATTCTCCTAGACTAGTCGCCTTACCAAGGCTGAAGAACCCGGTCTGCCCTACTATTTACCCATAGCTGGAGGGAGAATAATTGGATTCATACCTTTCCGAAGGGTATTAGTGCTATGTGAAATGCTATCAGTCTCGTCCAGGATTTGAACTCATGTCGCCGTCTCCATTTCCTACAACGATAACCATTACACCACGGGCACCTCCACAAATAAAACTTTAATAGATGTAAAGACATTTTCTGTGTAAACAAATATCACGAAACGTTAAGAAAATGAAAAACATTAAAAAACAAAACGAGAGAGAGAGACAGAGAGAGAGAGAAATAGTCAGAATGATAGAGTGAGTGAGACAGAGGGTTTTTTGTTTATGTCATATCAACCTTCATGGGTTATTTAATACCAAAGCTATCTTTATTGAAGAACAGTGAACTTGTTATATAATGGCCGAGGGGTTTCGTTTTATATATCCTGCCGTTGGGTTAAGTTAGGCAGAGAACCTTTCGCTTAGCGCATGGGTTAGTTAGGTGCAAACTTGAGCGCAGGTGTTGACGCGTGTGCGGGGAGGATGTGTTGTTCACAGATGTGAAAATAAAAATCCCAGATAGAAGTATGACCAGGGGATGTGAATGACGTCATGCACCGGAAGTGTGCGCGGAGGATTTTGGGAGATTTGAGAAAAGTCAGTTAGTTGAGTCTTGCCGTCCGAAGAAGAAGGGTGACTTTCGCTTGCTCACCGAGGCCTTGTGGCAGGTGTCACACGTGATGGGGGGCAGATGGAAAAGTCAGCATAGAAAGATTGTGCCTCTCTCCTTATGTCGAAAAACCTTTTAACTCAAAGGTAATAAAAAAGTTTCGTACCTGAACTAAGAAGTCGTAAGTGTTTTTCGTGTTTCGGGATTCCTATATAATATATGAACATTTTATGAACATTATATGTACGTTTCACATATTCATGTATGGGTATGTTACCAACTTAATAGCTCTAGTTATTGCTTACGATAATGTCACAGTTCAGCACATTAGTGATTACGCCACAGCAACTTCTTTAATAACGTTTGGTTCTGACGAGAAAATGTTTAACTAGATGTCTACTTCATACGGTAAAGCAAATAGAGAAAAAACATATATATATATATATATATATATAGAGAGAGAGAGAGATAAACACACATAAGCAGACAGTGAAAAAGAAAGAGATATAGTCAGAGATAGAGAGTGTGAGAGAGGTTAAGGGACTGTGTTGGTGAAAGAGAGAAAGAGAAAGAGAGTGTGTGTATGTGTGAGAAAGAGAGAGAGAGAGAGAGAGGGGGGGTTAGAAAAAGTGTGTGTGTGCGTTTGTGTGAGAGTGTGTGAGTGTGTGAATGAAAAAGCGAGAGAGAGAGGGGGGAGAGAGGGGCTTCTTTGTTTAATGGCATATCAACCATCGTGGGGTATTTAATGCCAAAGCCATCCTTCTAAAAGAACAGCAGTGATGCTATTTAACCCATAGCTGGTATGAGAAGGATATTGCCAGAGAGAGAGAGAGAGAGAGAGAGAGAGAGAGAGAGAGAGAGAGAGAGAGGAAATGGAAGAAAAGGGTTGTTTTCCTTTCAATTCGGGGAAAATAACTTTTACCGAAAAAAAAAGCTTATAAAAAGCATTGGAATTTTACAAACACGGATTAGAGTTTGAAGAAATGGTAATTATCAAAACTATAGAACAGAATTCACCAAACTGGAAAAGGATTTTTGGATCTTTTTCTTTTTAATGAAATCGAATTTATTACGAGTCGTATTCCTTTCCCCTATTTTCTACCAGAGATAAGAATATACTTAAATAGATAGATAGGTTTTGTTTGGTTTATTTAACGGCATATTATAAGGTAATATAATTATAGGGTAATATGATTATAGGGTATTTAATGCTGAAATTTGATTTATTTGCTAATATTTAATAGCAATCATAACTAATTATATTTCCAACTTTCAGTTGAAATCTTTTAAAAATCGCCCTTTTTTATTTGACTATAAGCTCAATAGACGTAAAAACAAAAGTAAAAAACAAAAATTAAAAAGAAAGCAAAACAAAAAAAAAACAAAAAACTAGGTTAAAGAAGAATTACAACTGCGCAGTTTTATACTATATCAAAAAGGAGTTTAAAAGGTTCTTTTGTAAAATACAGCTTGGCTCACAATATGAGACAAGGTAAAAATTCTCATTGTGCCGTAAAAAAAGTGATGCGCCGGAAGAGATTGACCTATGAACTGCATGATAGTTATTTCCGCTCGATGATGATCACACCTGCAATTCCGAAGATAGCGGATGTGACACATCCCAATAGCCAATAATCGAAAGAAAGCTCGCAGGTGTGCTCGGCTGATAATATGGGACAAGGTGAAGGTCCCACTTCAATGAAGCACCGGAAGAGAGTGACCTGTGAACTGCATGACAGTTATTTCCGCTCGACGACGATCACACAGGCCATTCCAAATGAGCGGAAGTAACACATCCCAATCGCCTGAGATCGGGAAGATTGCAGAGGCGTAGAGGCGTGTCTTTATCTCTGCGTGGGAGTTTGAAGGTAATATAAGGCCGACGAATTGAACAGAAGAAGATAGAGAAAAAAGGATACCGCTGTTCACGAAACCTCTCTCGTCGTCACGCAGTGTGCGTTGTCTCGGCCATCGTCTCCTGACATCGAAAAGTTCAAGCCTCATCGACGAACGATCCTAATTCCTCTCCTGACTGCTCCTACTTCACACAAGCGTCCGTCGAGAAAATAAATATATATTGTTATATACAAATTCCGTGTTGTCGTTTGTTTGACCAGAGGGCGGAACGTAACACTTTCACCAATAGAAAACCCAGCAGAATTAGTGTGTTCGATGGGAAAGGAAGCATTTAATTTTAAACAGTGCGCACCGGTAGAAGAAACTCATCCACGAAGAAGTTCGGACAAACGAAACCGCCCCCCCAAAAAAAACAACATAAATAAACAAAAAAACAAAAACAACAACAACAAAACAAAACAAAACAAAACCTAAAAGAATCTTTACGACAGAGGTTTTCAAACATTTTGGAGTTGAGACCCCTTTCTATTTCAGGGTCTATTTCGTGGAACCCCTTATAAAGAAAAAGGAAATCTCGTGAGCCCTCATGTAAATAAAAATGAAATTTATTGAAAACATTCAATGAAAATTACATCCATTATTTGCACTGTGCGATGTCACTTAGTGACAGGGATATGCTTGCCTTGCTAGGCACTAATTGTCAATTCTTGGTGATATTTTTTGACAAAGATACAAACAATTCAATTTGCATATGTTTAGATTTGTATTTACTATCATATATGGAATTGCTAAAAATGCTGCTTCGTATCAATATGCTGTTGCAAAAGGTAGCAGCATTTTGCTCACTTTTTCAGACAACAATGGATTCTCAGATGCCATGCTAAGCCAAAACTTTTGGGGAGTGGTTGCTGTTTTAAGTGAATTTTCTTGAGAGTGTACTGGTAACAAGAAATACAAATGCACATTTCTGTCTCTAATCGGATAATCTAAAATTTCAAGACTCTCTCGTAGAGTCTACGGACCCCAACTGTTGACGTTGTCGGCCACCAGTGTTCCTTGTTTGAAACCACAGCTTGTGGTTATGAAGTAAAGAAGAGGAAGACGTTAAAAGATTTACGACTACGCAGCTTGACACTATATGAAAAAGAATGTTTTAAAGGTGCTTCGACCAAACTCACAGGAAACAGTTTTTCAACATTTCTTCTCTTTCTTTTTTTCACATTGCTTTCTTTCTTTCTTTCTTTCTTTCTTTTCGCACTGTTCTTTCTTTCTTTTCACACTGTTAGTTCTTTCTTTCTTTCTTTCTTTCTTTCTTTCTTTCTTTCTTTTAACACTGATCTTTCTTTCTTTTCACACTGTTCATTCTTTCTTTTCACACTGTTAGCTCTTTCTTTCTTTCTTTCTTTCTTTCTTTTTACACTGTTAGTGCTTTCTTTCTTTCTTTCTTTCTTTCTTTCTTTCTTTTAACACTGATATTTCTTTCTTTTCACTCTGTTCATTCTTTCTTTTCACTCTGTTCATTCTTTCTTTTCACACTGTTAGTTCTTTCTTTCTTTCTTTCTTTCTTTCTTTCTTTTCACACTATTCTTTCTTTCTTTCTTTTCACACTGTTTATTCTTTCTTTTCACAGTGTTAGTTCTTTCTTTCTTTCTTTCTTTCTTTCTTTCTTTCTTTCTTTTCACACTGTTTATTCTTTCTTTTCACAGTGTTAGTTCTTTCTTTCTTTCTTTCTTTCTTTCTTTCTTTTCACACTGTTAGTTCTTTCTTTCTTTCTTTCTTTCTTTCTTTCTTTCTTTCTTTCTTTCTTTTAAGACTGATCTTTCTTTCTTTTCACACTGTTCATTCTTTCTTTTCACACTGTTAGTTCTTTCTTTCTTTCTTTCTTTCTTTCTTTCTTTTCACACTATTCTTTCTTTCTTTCTTTTCACACTGTTTATTCTTTCTTTTCACACTATTCTTTCTTTCTTTCTTTTCACACTGTTTATTCTTTCTTTTCACAGGGTAAGTTCTTTCTTTCTTTCTTTCTTTCTTTTCACACTGTTAGTTCTTTCTTTCTTTCTTTCTTTCTTTCTTTCTTTCTTTCTTTTAACACTGATCTTTCTTTCTTTTCACTCTGTTTATTCTTTCTTTTCACAGTGTTAGTTCTTTCTTTCTTTCTTTCTTTCTTTCTTTCTTTTCACACTGTTTATTCTTTCTTTTCACAGTGTTAGTTCTTTCTTTCTTTCTTTCTTTCTTTTCACACTGTTAGTTCTTTCTTTCTTTCTTTCTTTCTTTCTTTCTTTCTTTCTTTCTTTCTTTCTTTCTTTCTTTCTTTTAACACTGATCTTTCTTTCTTTTCACACTGTTCATTCTTTCTTTTCACACTGTTAGTTCTTTCTTTCTTTCTTTCTTTCTTTCTTTCTTTCTTTTCACACTATTCTTTCTTTCTTTCTTTTAACACTGTTTATTCTTTCTTTTCACAGTGTTAGTTCTTTCTTTCTTTCTTTCTTTCTTTCTTTCTTTTCACACTGTTTATTCTTTCTTTTCACAGTGTTAGTTCTTTCTTTCTTTCTTTCTTTTCACACTGTTCGTTCTTTCTTTTCACACTGTTAGTTTTTTCTTTCTTTCTTTCTTTCTTTTTCTTTCTTTTCACACTGTTCTTTCTTTCTTTCTTTCTTTCTTTCTTTCTTTTCACACTGTTTATTCTTTCTTTTCACAGTGTTAGTTCTTTCTTTCTTTCTTTCTTTTCACACTGTTCTTTCTTTCTTTTCACACTGTTCGTTCTTTCTTTTCACACTGTTAGTTCTTTCTTTCTTTCTTTCTTTCTTTCTTTCTTTTCACAATGTTCTTTCTTTCTTTCTTTCTTTACCAGAGTGACTATTTTGTAGAGAATTAACGTTTCATCAATGGTTCCTTTCTGTCTTTAGTCACTATTCAATTTGACTTTTTACCTCGGAATAGACTTGACAATAAAAAGGAAGCGTTAGTTTTGCATTTAGTAATGCGATTATGCCACTGATTAATAAAGAATTAAATTTAGTTACATTTAAATCTGTTTGTATTTCGCTAAGAAAATGTGACATTCCGAACAATATAACATTATTCTCGAATCTTCAAAAAAAAAAATCCTTCCTTCTATTGTTCCAGGAATGAAAAGCTCATGCGAAACTATCATGGTGCACACAGCTCCGTCGACTGACTTCAAAGTCGAAACAAAAACCCGCCGAGTTAATGCAATGGACTCGGAGTTGTTTGATAATGTTCAACACGTCAGACGGAATTCGAAAATGAGGCCAAGAAATAGCAGCAAAGAAAGAGTGAAGCAAGTGCATAGAGAATAAATCGTTTGCCTCGGAGTCGACACAGAAAAACAAAAACAAAAACAAAAACAAAAAACTGCACACGCAGCTTCGGGCGTTTGGTAATCTTTAGAAAAAAAATTCTTTGCTTTGCTCACTTATAACCCTAACCCATAGAATAAAATCAAACCTTATTAGATTATTTTAACTTTAACGACAATCGTTTCATTTTCTTCTCTATTCTTTCTTAAAGAAAACCTTTTTTTATGATTATTTTTTTCCCACTTTTTTGAGATCTTATTCCTTGTTTTTATTGCAGAGTTCAAAAAAAAAGTTTTCTTTCTTTCTTTCTTTCTTTTCACACTTATCGTTCTTTCACTTTTTACCTACTAGCTTTCTTTCTTTCTTTCTTTCTTTCTTTCTTTCTTTCTTTCTTTCTTTCTTTTCATGCTTATCGTTCTTTCACTTTTTACCTACTCGCTTTCCTTCTTTCTTTTTACACTTATCGTTCTTTCCGTTTTTATCGACTCGCTTTCTTTCTTTCTTTCTTTCTTTCTTTTCACACTTATCGTTCTTTCACTTATCACCTACTAGCTTTCTTTCGTTCTTTATTTCTTTCTTTCTTTCTTTTCATGCTTATCGTTCTTTCACTTTTTACCTACTCGCTTTCTTTCTTCCTTTCTTTCTTTCTTTCTTTCTTTCTTTCTTTCTTTTCACACTTATCGTTCTTTCACTTTTTACCTACTCGCTTTCTTTCTTTCTTTCTTTCTTTCTTTCTTTCTTTTCACACTTATCGTTCTTTCACTTTTTACCTACTAGCTTTCTTTCTTTCTTTCTTTCTTTCTTTTCATGCTTATCGTTCTTTCACTTTTTACCTACTCGCTTTCTTTCTTTCTTTCTTTCTTTCTTTCTTTCTTTCTTTCTTTCTTTTCACACTTATCGTTCTTTCACTTTTTACCTACTAGCTATCTTTCTTTCTTTCTTTCTTTCTTTCTTTCTTTCTTTCTTTCTTTTCATGCTTATCGTTCTTTCACTTTTTACCTACTCGCTTTCTTTCTTTCTTTCTTTCTTTCTTTCTTTCTTTTCACACTTATCGTTCTTTCCCTTTTTACCTACTAGCTTTCTTTCTTTCTTTCTTTCTTTCTTTCTTTTCACACTTATCGTTCTTTCACTTTTTACCTACTAGCTTTCTTTCTTTCTTTCTTTATTTTCATGCTTATCGTTCTTTCACTTTTTACCTACTCGCTTTATTTCTTTCTTTCTTTCTTTCTTTCTTTCTTTCTTTCTTTCTTTCTTTCTTTCTTTCTTTTCACACTTATCGTTCTTTCACTTTTTACCTACTAGCTTTCTTTCTTTCTTTCTTTCTTTCTTTCTTTCTTTTCATGCTTATCGTTTTTTCACTTTTTACCTACTAGCTTTCTTTCTTTCTTTCTTTCTTTCTTTTTTTTCACACTTATCGTTCTTTCACTTTTTACCTACTAGCTTTCTTTCTTTCTTTCTTTCTTTCTTTCTTTTCACACTTATCGTTCTTTCACTTTTTACCTACTAGCTTTCTTTCTTTCTTTCTTTCTTTCTTTCTTTCTTTTCACACTTATAGTTCTTTCACTTTTTACCTACTAGCTTTCTTTCTTTCTTTCTTTCTTTCTTTTTTTTCACACTTATCGTTCTTTCACTTTTTACCTACTAGCTTTCTTTCTTTCTTTCTTTCTTTCTTTTCACACTTATCGTTCTTTCACTTTTTACCAACTCGCTTTCTTTCTTTCTTTCTTTCTTTCTTTCTTTCTTTCTTTCTTTCGTTCTTTCTTTCTTTTCACACTTATCGTTCTTTCACTTTTTACCTACTAGCTTTCTTTCTTTCTTTCTTTCTTTTCACACTTATCGTTCTTTCACTTTTTACCAACTCGCTTTCTTTCTTTCTTTCTTTCATTCTTTCTTTCGTTCTTTCTTTCTTTTCACACTTATCGTTCTTTCACTTTTTACCTACTAGCTTTTTTTCTTTCTTTCTTTCTTTTCACACTTATCATTCTTTCACTTTTTACCAACTAGCTTTCTTTCTTTCTTTCTTTCTTTCTTTCTTTTCACACTGATCGTTTTTTCACTTTTTACCTACCTAGCTTTCTTTCTTTCTTTCTTTCTTTCTTTTCACACTTATCGTTCTTTCACTTTTTACCTACTCGCTTTCTTTCTTTCTTTCTTTCTTTCTTTCTTTCTTTCTTTTCACACTTATCGTTCTTTCACTTTTTACCAACTCGCTTTCTTTCTTTCCTTCTTTCTTTCTTTCTTTCTTTCTTTCTTTTCACACTTATTGTTCTCTCACTTTTTACCAACTCGCTTTCTTTCTTTCTTTCTTTCTTTCTTTCTTTTCCCACTTATCGTTCTTTCACTTTTTACCTACTAGCTTTCTTTCTTTCTTTCTATCTTTCTTTCTTTTTTTCTTTCTACACCTATCGTTCTTTCACTTTTTCCTACTCGCTTTCTTTCTTTCTTTCTTTCTTTCTTTCTTTCTTTCTTTACATTATTTTTGCTTTTTTCATATTTTTTTCCTAATCTTTCTGGTGCATCTTTCATAATTATTTTTCTCTTTCCTTGAATCACACCTTCCCCCATTCCTCCTTTCATTTTCCCACTTTTTCTTTTCTTTCTGTTTTTACACCGTTGGTTTTCTTTCTTGCTTATATTTCATAAAATTCTTTCCCTTCCTTCTTTATTGCTTTCCTTCTCAATTGGGAATTTGCATTTCTTCATTCTCATCTTTCATTTATTTTCCTTCGCAGACAACCACTAATTTTTCCTTTTTCTTTTCTTTCAGTTCGGAAATTATATTTCTATTTTTCTTTTCTTTTTTTTTTTTTTCTTTTTTATTTAAAAAAAAAACAACAACTTATTTTCCTTCCTTCCTTCCTTCCTTCTTTCCTTCCTTTTTTTCTTATTGCCCTCTTCCCGGCCACCTCATTCTCTCAGGCGACAATTCAGTTTGTTATCAAAATTCGTTTTTCAAATCAAATTTTTCTCAAGCTATTTTTTCCTTATTATTTAAACGTGAGTTTACTTCATCTATTCGAATTTTCAATTTGATGCTTATTTTTCACATTATTTTTATTTTCATTTTCGTTATTATTTAGTCACGAGATTTTTTTATTATTATATTTCTATTTTCATTTTTATTTTTATATCCGATCGTCGTGTGTGGGCGTGGATGTGAGTGCGAACGTGTTTGAATGGGGTTTGTATGAACATGTGTGTGTGTTAGAGTTAGTGTGAACATGCATATGGATGTGTGTGTGTGTGTGTGTGTCCACTGTGTGTGCGAATATACTTTTATGCCAGTGGCGCGTGTGTGTAAGCGCGCGTGTGTGTGTGTGTGCGCGAAATATACTTTTATGCTTGTGGCATGTGTGTGTAAGAGCGTGTGTGTATGTGTGCGTGAGTGTGTGCGTGTGTGCTTCTGCTTAGATGTGTGTGTGTGTGTGTGTGTGTGTGTGTGTGCTTCTGCTTAGATGTGTGTGTGTGTGTGTGTGTGTGCTTCTGCTTAGATGTGTGTGTGTGTGTATGTGTGTGCGTGTGTGCTTCTGCTTAGATGTGTGTGTGTGTGTGCGTGTGTGCTTCTGCTTAGATGTGTGTGTGTGTGTGTGTGTGTGTGCTTCTGCTTAGATGTGTGTGTGTGTGCGTGTGTGCTTCTGCTTAGATGTGTGTGTGTGTGTGCGTGTGTGCTTCTGCTTAGATGTGTGTGTGATTGTGCGCACGCGCGAATATACTTTTATGCTTGTGGCATGTGTGTATAAGAGCGTGTGTGTATGTGTGCGTGAGTGTGTGCGTGTGTGCTTCTGCTTAGATATGCGTGTGTGTGTGTGTGTGTGTGTTGTATTCCTGCTTGTGTTTATGTATGTTTATTTCTTGATGTGCATAAATGTTTGTGCATGTTTAAAAGTGTGCAAGTTCTTTTGCATGTTTATTATGACATGCATGTTTTGGTGTAAGTGTGTGCATGTGTACGTTCCTAGGAGTATGAACATGTGTGTGATAGTTTTTATCAGTATGGGAGAGATTGGGAGTGGTGATATTCTTAGTGCCTATTATGAACATATAAAAGATTAGAAACATTACCACTATTCTTTCTCTTTCTACTTTCCTCCTTCCTTCTCCCTCTCTCTCAATATATATATATATATATATATATATATACACGTTGTGTGTGCATATGTGAGGGTGCATGCGTGAACATGGCTTAAGAAAGGATGGCCTTTGACTTCACCTTGAAGATTTCAATGGGAAGACCGTTTCGAGGAATTACTCTGATGGATAAAAAGAGCTCAATATTGATCAGAAATCAAATCAAAGTAAAGCACATTGAAGTTATTCTGCTTCAAAAAGTTGGAATCGAAAATAAAAGATAGTATAAGATTCACTGAATGTTGCCCAAGAAATAAAAAGCGTACGAGGAAAAACCTGACAGAAAACAGTGTGAAGAAACAGTGAAGTTGTCACTTAATTTAGCTTAGCACAAGACCAGAATTATGAGCCACCCTGAGAGAATCGAACCTAACTCTATAGCAATTGTTTTCACATTAATCGTTTTCTATTGTTTGTTTTTTTTTTTTTATATATTTTTTGTTTTCCTAAGACATCTGAAAATGCAAAATAAATTCTACACAGATTGGCGTCATATAAGATGTATGGCAAAACCATACCGTGATTGAAGCTTTGTTTAAGAAGATAAAAATAAACAATGAATAAAACATTAATTTTTTTCAAAATATGCAAGGTATCTAGGCTGAAGCTGCATTTACCGAGAAAGAGATGAACAATGAATGAAAGGTTTATTTTCTTCAAAATACGATGTGTGTTCCAAAAAAGTACTGACACTGAAGCTGTATATACCGAGAAAGAGATGAACAATGAATGAAAGGTTTATTTTCTTCAAAATACGATGTGTGTTCCAAAAAAATACCGACACTGAAGCTGTATTTACCGAGTAAGAGATGAACAATGAATGAAACGTTTATTTTCTTCAAAATACGATGTGTGTTCCAAAAAAGTACTGACACTGAAGCTGTATATACCGAATAAGAGATGAACAATGAATGAAACGTTTATTTTCTTCAAAATACGATGTGTGTTCCAGAAAAGTACCGACACTGAAGCTGTATATACCGAGAGAGAGATGAACAATGAATGAAACATTTTTTTCTTCAAAATACGATGAGTGTTCCAAAAAAGTACCGACACTGAAGCTGTATTTACCGAGAAAGAGATGAACAATGAATGAAAGGTTTATTTTCTTTAAAATACGATGTGTGTTCCAAAAAAGTACCGACACTAAAGCTGTACATACCGAGAAAGAGATAAACAATGAATGAATGGTTTATTTTCTTCAAAATACGATGTGTGTTCCAGAAAAGTACTGACACTGAAGCTGTATTTATCGAGAAAGAGATGAACAATGAATGAAAGGTTTATTTTCTTCGAAATACAATGTGTGTTCCAAAAAATACTGACACTGATGGTGTATTTACCGAGAAAGAGATGAACAATGAAGGAAACGTTTATTTTCTTCAAAAGACGATGTGTGTTCCAAAAAATACCGACACTGAAGCTGTATTTACCGAGAAAGAGATGAACAATGAATGAAACATTTATTTTCTTCAAAATACGATGTGTGTTCCAAAAAATACTGACACTGATGGTGTATTTACCGAGAAAGAGATGAACAATGAATGAAAGGTTTATTTTCTTCAAAATACGATGTGTGTTCCAAAAAAGTACTGACACTGAAACTGTATTTACCGAGAAAGAGATGAACAATGAATGAAAGGTTTTTTTTTTTCAAAATACGATGTGTGTTCCAAAAAAGTACCGACACTGAAGCTGTACATACCGAGAAAGAGATGAACAATGAATGAATGGTTTATTTTCTTCAAAATACGATGTGTGTTCCAAAAAAATACTGACACTGAAGCTGTATTTACCGAGAAAGAGATGAACAATGAATGAAAGGTTTATTTTCTTCAAAATACGATGTGTGTTCCAAAAAAGTACCGACACTGAAGCTGTATATACCGAGAAAGAGATAAACAATGAATGAAACGTTTATTTTCTTCAAAATACGATGTGTGTTCCAAAAAAGTACTGACACTGAAGCTGTATTTACCGAGAAAGAGATGAACAATGAATGAAACGTTTATTATCTTCAAAATACGATGTGTTTTCTAAAAAAATACTGACACTGAAGCTGTATTTACCGAGAAAGAGAAGAACAATGAATGAAAGGTTTATTTTCTTCAAAATAAGATGTGTGTTCCAAAAAAGTACTGACACTGAAGCTGCATTTACCGAGAAAGAGATGAACAATGAATGAAAGGTTCATTTTCTTCAAAATACGATGTGTGTTCCAAAAAAGTACTGAAACTGAAGCTCTATTTACCGAGAAAGAGATGAACAATGAATGAAACATTTACTTTCTTCAAAATACGATGTGTGTTCCAAAAAAGTACCGACACTGAAGCTGTATTGACCAAGAAAGAGATGAATAATGAATGAAAGGTTTATTTTCTTCAAAATACGATGTGTGTTCCAAAAAAGTACTGAAACTGAAGCTCTATTTACCGAGAAAGAGATGAACAATGAAGGAAACGTTCATTTTCTTCAAAAGACGATGTGTGTTCCAAAAAATACCGACACTGAAGCTGTATTTACCGAGAAAGAGATGAACAATGAATGAAACATTTATTTTCTTCAAAATACGATGTGTGTTCCAAAAGATACTGACACCGATGGTGTATTTACCGAGAAAGAGATGAACAATGAATGAAAGGTTTATTTTCTTCAAAATATGATGTGTGTTCCAGAAAAGTACCGACACTGAAGCTGTATATACCGAGAGAGAGATGAACAATGAATGAAACATTTTTTTCTTCAAAATACGATGAGTGTTCCAAAAAAGTACCGACACTGAAGCTGTATTTACCGAGAAAGAGATGAACAATGAATGAAAGGTTTATTTTCTTTAAAATACGATGTGTGTTCCAAAAAAGTACCGACACTAAAGCTGTACATACCGAGAAAGAGATAAACAATGAATGAATGGTTTATTTTCTTCAAAATACGATGTGTGTTCCAGAAAAGTACTGACACTGAAGCTGTATTTATCGAGAAAGAGATGAACAATGAATGAAAGGTTTATTTTCTTCGAAATACAATGTGTGTTCCAAAAAATACTGACACTGATGGTGTATTTACCGAGAAAGTGATGAACAATGAAGGAAACGTTTATTTTCTTCAAAAGACGATGTGTGTTCCAAAAAATACCGACACTGAAGCTGTATTTACCGAGAAAGAGATGAACAATGAATGAAACATTTATTTTCTTCAAAATACGATGTGTGTTCCAAAAAATACTGACACTGATGGTGTATTTACCGAGAAAGAGATGAACAATGAATGAAAGGTTTATTTTCTTCAAAATACGATGTGTGTTCCAAAAAAGTACTGACACTGAAACTGTATTTACCGAGAAAGAGATGAACAATGAATGAAAGGTTTTTTTTTTTCAAAATACGATGTGTGTTCCAAAAAAGTACCGACACTGAAGCTGTACATACCGAGAAAGAGATGAACAATGAATGAATGGTTTATTTTCTTCAAAATACGATGTGTGTTCCAAAAAAATACTGACACTGAAGCTGTATTTACCGAGAAAGAGATGAACAATGAATGAAAGGTTTATTTTCTTCAAAATACGATGTGTGTTCCAAAAAAGTACCGACACTGAAGCTGTATATACCGAGAAAGAGATAAACAATGAATGAAACGTTTATTTTCTTCAAAATACGATGTGTGTTCCAAAAAAGTACTGACACTGAAGCTGTATTTACCGAGAAAGAGATGAACAATGAATGAAACGTTTATTATCTTCAAAATACGATGTGTTTTCTAAAAAAATACTGACACTGAAGCTGTATTTACCGAGAAAGAGAAGAACAATGAATGAAAGGTTTATTTTCTTCAAAATAAGATGTGTGTTCCAAAAAAGTACTGACACTGAAGCTGCATTTACCGAGAAAGAGATGAACAATGAATGAAAGGTTCATTTTCTTCAAAATACGATGTGTGTTCCAAAAAAGTACTGAAACTGAAGCTCTATTTACCGAGAAAGAGATGAACAATGAATGAAACATTTACTTTCTTCAAAATACGATGTGTGTTCCAAAAAAGTACCGACACTGAAGCTGTATTGACCAAGAAAGAGATGAATAATGAATGAAAGGTTTATTTTCTTCAAAATACGATGTGTGTTCCAAAAAAGTACTGAAACTGAAGCTCTATTTACCGAGAAAGAGATGAACAATGAAGGAAACGTTCATTTTCTTCAAAAGACGATGTGTGTTCCAAAAAATACCGACACTGAAGCTGTATTTACCGAGAAAGAGATGAACAATGAATGAAACATTTATTTTCTTCAAAATACGATGTGTGTTCCAAAAGATACTGACACCGATGGTGTATTTACCGAGAAAGAGATGAACAATGAATGAAAGGTTTATTTTCTTCAAAATATGATGTGTGTTCCAGAAAAGTACCGACACTGAAGCTGTATATACCAGGAAAGAGATAAACATGAATGAAACGTTTATATTCTTCAAAATACGATGTGTGTTTTAAAAAAGTACTGACACTGAAGCTGTATTTAACGAGAAAGAGATGAACAATGAATGAATGATTTATTTTCTTCAAAATACGATGTGTGTTCCAAAAAAGTACTGACACTGAAGCTGCATTTACCGAGAAAGAGATGAACAATGAATGAAAGGTTTATTTTCTTCAAAATACGATGTATGTTCTAAAAAAATACTGACACTGAAGCTGTATTTACCGAGAAAGAGATGAAAAATGAATGAAAGGTTTATTTTCTTCAAAATACGATGTGTGTTCCAAAAAAGTACTGACACTGAAGCTGTATATACCGAGAAAGAGATGAACAATGAATGAAAGTTTTTTTTTCTTCAAAATACGATGTGTGTTCCAAAAAAGTACCGACACTGAAGCTGTATATACCGAGAAAGAGATAAACAATGAATGAAACGTTTATTTTCTTCAAAATACGATGTGTGTTCCAAAAAAGTACTGACACTGAAGCTGTATTTACCGAGAAAGACATGAACAATGAATGAAAGGTTTATTTTCTTCAAAATACGATGTGTGTTCCAAAAAAGTACCGACACTGAAGCTGTATATACCGAGAAAGAGATGAACAATGAATGAAAGGTTTATTTTCTTTAAAATACGATGTGTGTTCCAAAAAAGTACCGACATTGAAGCTGTATTTACCGAGAAAGAGATGAACAATGAATGAAAGGTTTATTTTCTTCAAAATACGATGTGTGTTCCAAAAAAGTACTGACTCTGAAGCTGTATTTACCGAGAAAGAGATGAACAATGAATGAAAGGTTTATTTTCTTTAAAATACAATGTGTGTTTCAAAAAAGTACTGACACTGAAGCTGTATTTACCGAGAAAGAGATGAACAATGAATGAAAGGTTCATTTTCTTCAAAATACGATGTGTGTTCCAAAAAAGTACTGAAACTGAAGCTCTATTTACCGAGAAAGAGATGAACAATAAATGAAACATTTGCTTTCTTCAAAATACGATGTGTGTTCCAAAAAAGTACCGACACTGAAGCTGTATATACCGAGAAAGAGATGAATAATGAATGAAAGGTTTATTTTCTTCAAAATACGATGTGTGTTCCAAAAAAGTACTGAAACTGAAGCTCTATTTACCGAGAAAGAGATGAACAATGAAGGAAACGTTCATTTTCTTCAAAAGACGATGTGTGTTCCAAAAAATACCGACACTGAAGCTCTATTTACCGAGAAAGAGATGAACAATGAATGAAACATTTATTTTCTTCAAAATACGATGTGTGTTCCAAAAGATACTGACACCGATGGTGTATTTACCGAGAAAGAGATGAACAATGAATGAAAGGTTTATTTTCTTCAAAATACGATGTGTGTTCCAGAAAAGTACCGACACTGAAGCTGTATATACCAGGAAAGAGATAAACATGAATGAAACGTTTATATTCTTCAAAATACGATGTGTGTTCCAAAAGATACTGACACTGAAGCTGTATTTACCGAGAAAGAGATGAACAATGAATGAAAGATTTATTTTCTTCAAAATACGATGTGTGTTCCAAAAAAGTACTGACACTGAAGCTGCATTTACCGAGAAAGAGATGAACAATGAATGAAAGGTTTATTTTCTTCAAAATACGATGTATGTTCTAAAAAAATACTGACACTGAAGCTGTATTTACCGAGAAAGAGATGAACAATGAATGAAAGGTTTATTTTCTTCAAAATACGATGTGTGTTCCAAAAAAGTACTGACACTGAAGCTGTATATACCGAGAAAGAGATGAACAATGAATGAAAGGTTTTTTTTCTTCAAAATACGATGTGTATTCCAAAAAAGTACCGACACTGAAGCTGTATATACCGAGAAAGAGATAAACAATGAATGAAACGTTTATTTTCTTCAAAATACGATGTGTGTTCCAAAAAAGTACTGACACTGAAGCTGTATTTACCGAGAAAGAGATGAACAATGAATGAAAGGTTTATTTTCTTCAAAATACGATGTGTGTTCCAAAAAAGTACTGAAACTGAAGCTCTATTTACCGAGAAAGAGATGAACAATGAATGTAACGTTTATATTCTTCAAAATACGATGTGTGTTCCAAAAAGTACTGACACTGAAGCTGCATTTACCGAGAAAGAGATGAACAATGAATGAAAGGTTTATTTTCTTCAAAATACGATGTGTGTTCCAAAAAAGTACCGACACTGAAGCTGTATATACCGAGAAAGAGATGAACAATGAATGAAAGGTTTATTTTCTTTAAAATACGATGTGTGTTCCAAAAAAGTACCGACATTGAAGCTGTATTTACCGAGAAAGAGATGAACAATGAATGAAAGGTTTATTTTCTTCAAAATACGATGTGTGTTCCAAAAAAGTACTGACTCTGAAGCTGTATTTACCGAGAAAGAGATGAACAATGAATGAAAGGTTTATTTTCTTTAAAATACAATGTGTGTTCCAAAAAAGTACTGACACTGAAGCTGTATTTACCGAGAAAGAGATGAACAATGAATGAAAGGTTCATTTTCTTCAAAATACGATGTGTGTTCCAAAATTACTGACACTGAAGCTGCATTTACCGAGAAAGAGATGAACAACGAATGAAGTGTTAATGTTCTTCAAAATAGTTTATGGGTTAAGAAATTCTCGAGATTGAAGCTGTATTTAGTAAGATAACAAAGAACAATGAATGAAAGGATTTTTCAAAAATACGTGGGATGTTAAAAAAATTCAAGACTGAAGCTGTACTTACTTAGATAGAATTTACTAATGAATGAAACAAATTTTTTTCATTATATACATGATGTATGATTAAAAATATTGAGACTGAATCGGAACTTACCAAAATAGAAATGAACAATGATTGAAAAGTTAATTTTTTTTCAAAATAGCTACCTCGGTACGTAACACACTTGCTTCAGAAAGTGTTCTGTTGGAAAAAATACTGTCGTATTTGTTCACATCCTATATTCTTTATTTAAACGATATATATATATATATATATATATATATATATATATATATATATATATATATATTAGAAATTACCATGATAAGGAAATCTGAGAAACACCTCCATACGGAGCATTGAACGAGCGTTTCGACCTTATTTGGTCTCATCAGCAGTGCACACCGTGATCTCCACCACTGAAGATCGAACCAACAATCACAGCCGAAACTCTACCTCTAGGCCACCGGTTCATGCCACATATAAGCGATGCCGAATTAACAAGTCAAGGTAAATTGTGCGACCATTTGACCTAATGTGTCTTTTTTTTATAGGTACGTATTCCCTACAGCAGACACGGCCACCTCCAGGGCTACGTCTTCCCAAGTCGGCGTTATGATTCCTCATAACATAAGCCTCATGGGCAGGAAATATAATTATGTAATTATAGGTGTTGCCGGATTTTCTTGTCATGGTAATTTCTAACATAATATATCAATTCCTCCATTCAAAATTATATATATATATATATATATATATATATATATATATATATATACAAGAATGAAAGTGATAAGATGAATAGGAATATTTCTTTTATGATATAAACTGTTCTCAACTAGTTTCGACCTTAAGTCATCTTCAGGGAAATTTTTTGTGTAAAGAAAGATTTTAGAAAAAAATTTAGATACATTTTAAAAGGTAGGGAGGCTATACAACAAGCGACAAAAATGAACTGGAGACGTAGCATATCCATTCTTCGAATGAAAATTATTTTTTGGTATTCGAATGTCTTCACTTGAACGTTGTTCGACCTTTATTATTGTAGACACCAGGCATTGAGTTCTCCATTTGGGAGATATTTGCTAAGAAGGAGCGTAACATGTTTTAAATTAGACTTCTAGGCTCTGGTCTAGTATTTGCTTCCAGGAGATAATCTATATACATTGAGTGAATTCCTTTATTGGTAAATTATATAATTTTTTATACAATCCTTCCTAAAGTGTAGAATGGAATGAATTGACCGGAAAAGAAAGAAAGAAAGAAAGAAAGAAAGAACAAGCATAAAGAAAGAAAAAATGGAATGGAAAAGAGAGGAAAAAACTGAAGTGAAAAGAAAGAAAGAAATGAAATGAATGAAAAAAAAACGAAAAAAAGAATGAAAAAAAACAACAAAAGAAATCAAAATGTAAAGAAAGAAAAGAAGGAAGAAAAAAGAACTGAAATAAAATGAATGAAAGTGAAATGAAAAGTAAGAAAATAATCGAATTGAAAGGAAGAAATAAATGAATAGCTGAATGAAAAGAAAGAAAGAAAGAAAGAAAGAAAGAAAGAAAGTTCTTAAATAAAAAAGAAAAGAAAAGAAGAACCGAATAGAAAGAAAGGAAGTACTTAAATAGAAAAAAAGGAGTGAATAGAAAGAAAGAAAGAAAGAAAGAAAGAAAGTTCTTAAATAAAAAAGAAAAGAAAAGAAGAACCGAATAGAAAGAAAGGAAGTACTTAAATAGAAAAAAAGGAGTGAATAGAAAGAAAGAAAGAAAGAAAGAAAGAAAGAAAGAAAGAAAGAAAGAAAGTTCTTAAATAAAAAAGAAGAAAAAAGAAGAACCGAATAGAAAGAGAGGAAGTACTTAAATAGAAAAAAAGGAGTGAATAGAAAGAAAGAGAGAAAGAAAGAAAGAAAGCTTTTTGGGGTTGATGATTTAAAAAGTTTTTTCCATTTATTTTCGCGTGTTTCCATTATCGCTATAATATTGTCCAATGTGTTTTTTAAAATTCAAGATGGTGACTTGGATTCTCTGTATAAATTGTGACCGTTTTAGTCGAAATGTTTTTCTACTTGTATTGCTTTATTGTAATCCATAGATTTTGGTTGGTTGATTTTTTTATGGCATATCAACCCTTGTAAGTTATTTAATGCCAAATCTTGTTTATACATATATGCTACATATATAGGATTTTTAAATGAATAGTTTGTGGGTAATATTTCTAAAAGAGCTCGAGATCATTTTTTTGCACTCAGTTAAATGGTTCCAAAACTTGCTATGTAATATCAATAATTCAATTTAACATCAGTAATTTGCTTGCACACAGTTAAATGGTTTCAAGTTTAGAAAATGATTACATATTTTTTTCTCTTCCATAGATGGAACCTTAAAAGGTATTACAACTGTGGATCAGAGTGGACCGGGGAGTAATGATAATGAAAAGTTACTTCATATTCCCGAAAACTCCAGATTTGAAAATCACCACCTTATGATTTAGAGTCATTTCAGGACATTCGTTGAGGGGGGGAGAATCTTACCCTTCGTCACTGATGCAGTTGGTGTATTCTTCTGCTACAGCCGACTAGGCTGTGTATACACTTTTTTCAGTATGTGCATTGTTTAGTATATGTATATATATTAATGCGTGTGGGAGTATGGCTGCAAGAGCACATTTGTATGTGTACATGTGAGTGTGTGTGGCTGCAAGTGCACACTTGTATGTGTATGTGTGTGTGTGTGTGGCTGCAAGTGCGAACTTGTATGTGTATGTGTGTGTGTGTGTGTGGCTGCAAATGCATACTTGTATGTGTGTGTGTGTGTGTGGATGCAAGTGCATACTTGTATGTGTATATGTCTGTGTGTGTGTGTGTGTGGCTGCAAGTGCATACTTGTATGTGTATATGTCTGTGTGTGTGTGTGTGTGGCTGCAAGTGCATACTTGTATGTGTATGTCTGTGTGTGTGTGTGTGTGACTGCAAGTGCATACTTGTATGTGTATGTGTGTTTGTGGCTTCAAGTGCATACTTTCTTGTGTATATGAGTATGTGTGTGGCTGAAGGTGCACGCTCGTATGAGTGTGTGTGTGTGTGTGTGTAGCTGCAATTGCAACCTTGTATGTGTATGTATGTGTGTGTATGGCTGCAAGTGCATGTTTGTATGTGTGTGTCTGTGTGTGTGTGTGTGGCTTTAAGTTCTCACTTGTATCTATATAAATGTATATGTGTGGCTGCAAGCACATACTTGTATACGCATATATGTGTGTGTGTGTGTGTGTGTGTTTGTGGCTGTAAGTGCATACTTTTTTGTGTATATGTGAGTGTGTGACAGCATGTGCACGCTTGTTTATGTGTCTGCAGCTGCAGGTGCATACTTGTATGTGTATTTATGTGTGAGTGTAGCAGCAAGTGTACACTTGTATTTGTATGTATGTGTATGTGTTTAGCTGCAAGTACATACTTGTATATGCATGTATGTAAGTTAATGTGTATTTGTGGCTGCAATTGCATACTTTTGTGTGCATATGAGCGTGTGTGCCTGCAAGTGCACGCTTGTATGTGTGTGTGTGTATGACTGCAGGTTCACGCTTGTATATGTGTGTGTGGCTGCAAGTGCACACTTGTATGTGTGTGTGTGTGTGTGTGTGTCTGCAAGTGCACACTTGTATGTGTGTGTGTGGCTGTAAGTGCACGCTTGTATGTGTGTGTGGCTGCAAGTGCACACTTGTATGTGTGTGTATGACTGCAGGTGCACGCTTGTATATGTGTGTGTGCTGCAAGTGTATACTTGTATGTGTGTGTGTGGCTGCAAGTGCACACTTGTATGTGTACGTGTGGCTGCAAGTGCACGCTTGTATGTGTGTGTGTATGACTGCAGGTGCATGCTTGTATATGTGTGTGTGGCTGCAAGTGCACACTTGTATGTGTGTGTGTGGCTGCAAGAGCACACTTGTATGTGTGTGTGTGTATGACTGCATGTGCACGCTTGTATGTGTGTGTATGTGTAGCTGCAAGTGTAACCTTGTATGTGTATGTATGTGTGTGTGTGGCTGCAAGTGCACGCTTGTGTGTGTGTATTTGGCCCAAATGCACACTTGTAATATATGTATGTATGTATGCATGTGTGTGTAGCTGCAAGTGCATGTATGTGTGTGTGTGTTTGTAGTTGCAAATGTATACTTTTTTGTGTATATGTGTGTGTATGTGGCTGCAATTACACACTTTTTTGTATATGTGTGTGTGTGTGTGTGGCTGCAAGTGCACACTTGTATATGTGTGTGTGTGTTCATGGCTGCAAGTGCATACTTGTATGTGTGCGTGTGTGTGGCTGCAAGTGCTTACTTTATGTGTATGTATGTGGCTGCAAGTGCACACTTGTATGTGTGTGTATGTGTGAGTGTAACTGCAAGTGTATACTTGTATATGCATGTACGACGTGAGTGTATTTGTGGCTGCAAGTGCATACTTGGATGTGTATATGTCTCTGTGTGTGTGTGTGTGGCTGCAAGTGCATACTTGTATGTGTATGTCTGTGTGTGTGTGACTGCAAGTGCATACTTGTATGTGTATGTGTGTTTGTGGCTGCAAGTGCATACTTTCTTGTGTATATGAGTGTGTGTGTGGCTGAAGGGGCACGCTCGTATGAGTGTGTGTGTGTGTGTGTGTCTGTGTGTAGCTGCAATTGCAACCTTGTATGTGTATGTATGTGTGTGTATGGCTGCAAGTGCATGTTTGTATGTGTGTGTATATGAGTGTGTGTGTGTGTGTGGCTTTAAGTTCTCACTTGTATCTATATAAATGTATGTGTGTGGCTGCAAGCACATACTTGTATACGCATATATGTGTGTGTGTGTGTGTGTTTGTGGCTGTAAGTGCATACTTTTTTGTGTATATGTGAGTGTGTGACAGCATGTGCTCGCTTGTTTATGTGTCTGCAGCTGCAGGTGCATACTTGTATATGTATTTATGTGTGAGTGTGGCAGCAAGTGTACACTTGTATTTGTATGTATGTGTATGTGTGTAGCTGCAAGTGCATACTTGTATATGCATGTATGTAAGTTAATGTGTATTTGTGGCTGCAATTGCATACTTTTGTGTGCATATGAATGTGTGTGCCTGCAAGTGCACGCTTGTATGTGTGTGTGTATGACTGCAGGTTCACGCTTGTATATATGTGTGTGGGGCAAGTGCACACTTGTATGCGTGTGTGTGTGTGACTGCAAGAGCACACTTGTATGTGTGTGGCTGCAAGTGCACACTTGTATGTGTGTGTGTGGCTGCAAGTGCACACTTGTATGTGTGTGTGTATGACTGCAGGTGCACGCTTGTATATATGTGTGTGGCTGCAAGTGCACACTTGTATGTGTGTGTGTGGCTGCAAGTGCACACTTGTATGTGTGTGTGTGTGTGTGTGTATGACTGCAGGTGCGCGCTTGTATGTGTGTGTGTGTAGCTGCAAGTGTAACCTTGTATGTGTATGTATGCGTGTGTGTGGCTGCAAGTGCACGCTTGTGTGTGTGTTTGGCCCAAATGCACACTTGTAATATATGTATGTATGTATGTATGTATGTGTAGCTGCAAGTGCATGTATGTGTGTGTGTGTTTGTAGTTGCAAATGTATACTTTTTTGTGTATATGTGTGTGTATGTGGCTGCAATTACACACATTTTGTATATGTGTGTGTGTGTGTGTGTGTGGCTGCAAGTGCACACTTGTATATGCGTGTGTGTGTGTGTGTGTTTGTGGCTGCAAGTGCATACTTGTATGTGTGTGTGTATTTATGGCGGCAAGTGCTTACTTTATGTGTATGTATGTGGCTGCAAGTGCACACTTGTATATGTGTATGTGTGTTTATGGCTGCAAGTGCATACTTGTATGTGTGCGTGTGTGTGTGGCTGCAAGTGCTTACTTTATGTGTATGTATGTGGCTGCAAGTGCACACTTGTATGTGTGTGTATGTGTGCGTGTAACTGCAAGTGTATACTTGTATATGCATGTACGACGTGAGTGTATTTGTGGCTGCAAGTGCATGCCTTTTTGTATATACGAGTATGTGTGTGGCTGCAAGTGAACACTTGTATGTGTGTGCGTATATTTGGCTGCAAGTGCACCCTTGTATATGCATGTATTTGTGTGTGTGCTTGTGGCTGCAAGTGTATACTTTTTCGTATATATAAGTGTGTAAGTGGCAGCAAGTGCATACCTGTATGTGTGTGTGTGTGTCCCTTTATAAGATACTATCGCACAATGATTGTCAGAGTGATATCGCCTAAATTTTCTTTTGCCATAAATGAGATCTTGGAGTTTGTTTTTGATCTATTCGTCTTTGAAAAATTAATTCCTTTTAAGTTTTTTTTAAGCCAGTTCGGCTGGAGCTGTAGAATATACCGACTACATCTCTACAGAGAGGTAAGACCCCCAACATCAACGAGTTTCCGGGATATGACACTAAACGATCTGGTGGTAAGGCTCCAGTAATGTTGGAGCGTTGGGGAAAACGGAGTACCCCTTCATTGCCATTGCTCCTAGGTCTACCCGAATCCGGAGTGGTGAGTACCTGACAAGGTCGAATAAAACTGTTTGACATTCAAGCAAATGACTTATGCTTAATTGTATTGTTAGAAAAAGAACTGTTTGATCATTTAACTGTGTGTAAACAAAGGACTGATCTTTAATAGAATTGTTTAACTATGTGCATCTTCAAAATGTACTAACAAGTCGTATATTCAATATATATGTAAAAACAGGATTTGGCATTAAATAACCAATAATGGTTGATATGCCATAAAAATAAAGCAAAACAAAGCAAACTTTTAGGTTTAACGTGGGGTTTGATTTAGAATGTAAATATAATCATAGACTATATTTTATATATTAACCGGACATTGGCCTAGCGGTTAGAGTGTTCGCCAATGGCCCGGGAGACCTGGGTTCAATCCCAAGTCGAGTCATACCAAAGACTCAAAAAATGGTACTTGATGCCTCCTTGCTTAACAATCAGCATTATAAGGTCCGGATCGAGGGTAAAGTGGAGCAATTCAAGGAAAGGAGTATCGCCCTTCCCTACACCTTGGTGTAGTAGTAGCTATCGAAAAGGGAGCCTTCGGGTCACCCTCGACTATGGTCACCAACTTACTACTTATATTCTATATAATGTATTAGTTGAATATAGCTTATAAAGTAAAAAAAACTATTCAATTGTGCTTGCTTTTTGACATAAACTCCATGACCTGATAAGATTCTGAAACAAATTTAAACCAAAAAAGTAGTGAATCAATGTCAGAACACATAACTGAAAAAAGTAAATGAAATATAACCTTGGGTGCCTCAGGTGTTGTAATGATTAGCAAGCTAGAGCAGCAAAATTTCACGGGAGAGTTCGAGTCTCATTGGGTGCCTCATGCATACTGTCTTGTGCCACATCTAAGGAATAAGCTAAGTAAATTACTAAAAGTTCTTAAGTACGGTGCTTCGAGTGGTGTAATGGTTAGCAAGCTATACTTGTAAACCTACCTGAGTGAGTTTGTCTCATTGGGTGCCCTGGTCATATGGTCTTATGTTACATCTCGGCAAAAAGCTGAGTAAATCACAAAAACAAGTTCATAAGTAGGGTGTCTCGGGTGGTTTTATTGTTTTAACACTAGTTTATTGCGTTTGTGATGATATACGTCCTGGATGTGTAGTGGCTGGAAGAGTGTTATTGGGGGACGTTTTGCTCAAGTGACACCGATGGCTCATAAATATGCATATTTACACACACACGCATGTTCTATGCAAATATCACCACATAGCACACATATAGAGGAAATATTACAGGTATTTAACAGCAGTTAGTTGACAAGCACATACAGGCAAGTGAGTAGGGCACATCTGGTGGTGTAACAGTTAGCAAGCTAAACTTGCAAACCTACACGAGTGAGTTCGAGTCTCATTGGGCGCCCCATTCATTCGGCCTTGTGCCACATCGAAGCAAAGAGCTTTGTAAATGACTAAGATCATACTTTTAAGTATCGGTCTCCAGTTGTTGGGTCGTACTTCGGCCGGACGTTTTTGATCTTGGCACGGTCATTTCCTTCGGCCTCAGGGGGCCGCTTCCCCAGGCTTTACCCCATTCGGGGGTTGGGTTTATTGCCTGGCGCCTGAGGCACATTAATAAGGGGAATGCCGACGCTGCCGCAGGTATTTTTGGCAATGCTGGGCGCGTGTGGACTTTGCCCTGCGAACGGACCCACCTTAAAAAGGCCTTCTGCCATATTCGTTCGGTGGTGGGACGGATGATAAATACACAAGCACATACAGTCAAGGGAGTTGCGCCCCACTGGTGGGCTAACGGTTAGCAAGCTAGACTAGCAAACCTACACGAGTGAGTCCGAGTCTCATTATGTTGTATATTGACCTACGACCCGGCCGGGCTGTCAAAATAGGAAATGCACCTTTGTAAATTACAGGTGCATCCGGTCGATCAGGATATTTTAACCTTGACCGTGGATGGGTTGAATGAGTGCAATTTGTGACGCCCACAATAAGGTGGGCGTTGAACTATTATATAACTCGGTGTAGCCAGGAAGTCAGTTAGTTTGGAGACCAGGCCAGTTGGAAACAAGATGCGGTAGAGAAAGCCAGCACCCAGCAGAGTTGGCCCCCAGGCCCTCGGTTGAGCAGTCCAGGAGAACGGGAAAGAAAGGCGGTTATGGCTAATAGAGTGGGGGTCAATATGTTGCAGTTCTGTTTCTTACTCCAACTCCCTCTCAAACACAACCCTTTCAAATAAAGTGAGAGGTATATTTTTCTAAAAGACTGTGTGCTCGTCGTCTATGATTGTGTCGTCGTTATGATTTTGCATGCATATGTAGATGTATATATATTATGTGTTTGTATAGTTGGTCATGGTTGTGGTTATACAACAATTAGGCCGCCCATTCATTCGGCCTTGGGCCACATTGAAGCAAAGATCTTTGTAAATGACTATACAGTCAAGTGAGTATCTCTGGTGGTGTAATGGTTAGCAATCTCGACAAACAAGTGTGAGTTCGAGTCTCATTTGTTAGACCATTCATACGGCCTTGAGCCACATCTAAACAAAAAAGCTTTTTGCCCAGTCGGCTGGTGCTGTAGAATACACTGACTGCACCTCTGCAGAGGGGTAAGACCCCCCTAACGAGTGTCCTGGATATGACACTAAACAATCTGATGGTGAGGTTCCAGCAGTGCTGGAGCTTTGGGGAATGCGGAGTACCCCTTCATTGCCATCGCTCCCAGGTCCACTCTGGCCCGGAGTGGTAGCACCTGATAGGGCCCTATCTATGGGTTAAATAGAACTAACAGCATACTTATGCTAAACTGAATTGTTTGAGTAAACAGAATAGCTTGACATAGAAATGTTTTTGACAATTAAACCGTACTTACATTTAAACTGTGTGCTTATGCTTAACTGAATTATTTGAAATAGAACTGTTTTTCGACATTAAAACTGTATTTAGACTTAACTGAATTGTTACATATAACTGCTTGAATAGTTTGAGATGGAAATATTTTTGACAATTAAACTGTGTACTTATGCTAAAGTGAATTGTTTTTTATAGAACAGATTATTAACGTAAAAATAGATTTGGCGTTAAATAACCTACAAAGGTTGATATGCCATAAAACCCAACCAACCAAACCAAAAAAGCTTTGTAAATTTCTAGAAGAAATATAACGTGAGTAAAGAAAAAAGAAACTTGAATGCAAAATTTAAAGATTGTTTTTTTCTTTCATAAAAATTTGATCACACTATTTTTCACTCTAGTAAACACTTATAAAGCACCATAAAAACAATATAAGAAAACTAATTTGAAAACAAATAATAAAACAGAATTATTGATTTTTCAATCAAATTCTTTAATAAACTGTTTCAATAAACAAAATAGGCAATCCAACTGTTAGAACAGCGCGCCAACCTTTGTCAAATCGTAGAGTGTTCAATCCACTATATAATTTGTTGCGCAATGGTTATTGTCATTGGAAATAGACATGGTGACCCGAGTTCAAATTCCGGACAAGGCTGTCTGCATTTCACAATGTACTAATACCCTTGGCAAAGGCATGAATCTAATTATTCTGCTTCTGGCGAAAAAGGGAAAAGTGCCAAAGTCCAGATGACGACGAGCATTTCGCAGATGAGCTGTGGCAGAGCCATCTCATTGGGCGAGATCTGTTAAGCTTCATAGATTAAACGCTTTCACAGTCTCATCTAATAATATCCTGGGAATTGATAAATGTACACACGTACATACAGAGTAGAGGCACTCGTAGTGTAATGTTTATCGTCGTAGGAAATACACACGTTGACCCGAGTTTAAATCCTGGTTGCTTGCATTTCACGTAGCGCTAATACTCCAGAGAAAGGTGTGAATCTAATTATTCTCCGTCCAGCCATGGGTTAATAGTAGGTCAGAGTGGTCTCTTTAACTTTGGTATGGTAACCGGTTTAGGAGGAAGAAAACTCTTAATTCAAACCTGTTAAATTCCGCTTAAAAATTGACCTTGTGTCGCATCCTATCCACGGTGGAAAGGGTGGGTAGATACCTATATTATTAGCGGGAAAATCAAGCACGAGCTTCTTAATGATATATTGATGAGTTTGGCTTCAAAGCGCTCCCTCCCCGGCAGCTCTTACATTCTCCCCTATTTTCGTTCCTCCGCCATAGAGTCACTTTTAGCTCTTCTTCGTCCATTCTAATTCATTATTTATTTTAGGTTATATACGGCTCTAACGGTCAGTATTTGAGTACTTTTTTGATTCTAGAAAAACGTTTTTACAACGATTTATTCAATATATATATATATATATAACTAATAAGTAAGCAAGCCGACAGTAGTCAAGAACAACCAGAAGGCTTCCTTTTTAATAGCTAATACACTGAGGAGGAAAGGAGGGCGATCCACTTACCCTTGATCCGTACCTTGTAATGCTGTGTTAAGCAAGGAATCATCAAGTACCATTTTTTAGTCTTCGGCATGACTCAACCAGGAATTAAACCAATGTCTCCTGGACCATCAGCGAACACTATACCATTGTGCCAGTGGGCTGGTGTATATATACATATATATATATATATATATGTAGCTATTGACAGCTTAACGACCGATGGAAATCTGATCTCTCAGATAAAGTAAGATGAGGGGCAAGGATAAATTCCTTTGCTGATATCTGACATGCCCACAAGGAGAGAATTCCAATGGAGACCAAGAGAGTTTTAATATTACACTCAAACATGTACTCGGGCGCCAGAGAGCCATCGCCCCGAAAATTGACCTTATGTCACATCTAGACCCTGAGAGACCGGCTTGATTTATACTGTGGCAAAAATAAGCGGTCATTGTGGTGACACAGTAATTGCAATGAAGAGAAACTTTAGACTTCCCAGAGGCTCAGAAATTAAGCCTCAACACCAGACGTAGTTTTGCGTCATACCTAGGACGCCACTTTTTAGGGTGGGAGGTGATTTTACCTCATTGCAGTGGATAGTCAGTGCATTCTAAGCGCTATCTTTTAAGAAGAAATTCCTGATTAGTTTGCTTGTAGCTGTTGGTTAACCTTTCAACCATCCAACCAATAATTTCTTTTCTCTTTTTCTATCGCTGTCGCGTCGGCACTGTGCATATAGCTACATCGATACCAACCCGATCGAGACATTGATGGTGTGGATTAAGATTTTCAAGAGCTGAAAGTCTCGCGTGAGAAAGCGATACTTTATAAAGGCCGAAGCTGCACGGGATGTTTGCGTATGGCCAACGTTCTGCAGTAGCGTTTATGATAGGCTTAGAAAGTTTCAAACACGCAAGGTTTCTGGTTTTGCCAAAATCTACACATATGTGCCCACCTAGTTCAACGGAGTAGAAGTAAAGAAATGTTTCTCTTGGAAAAAGGTGATAATAAAGAAATAATTTTAGAAGCTTTTGCACAAACGTTGGATATCAAATACAAGAAAGAGATTAGATCACTTTAAACCAGACAGCATTCTGACTCTCTCTCTCTCTCTCTCTCTCTCTCTCTCTCTATCTATCTATCTATCTATCTATTTAATAATCTATCTATTTCAGACAGTATGTTTACCTCTCTTTGCGGTTTCCTATCTATCTATCTATCTATCGCAAATCCCAGTGGCGTAATATTTAACGTACCGGACAGGGTCTTCGAGGGAAGCTGGTTCGAACTCCAGACATGCTATTACATTTATTTTCAGACAAATACCCATAAGAATGGTATGAGCCTCCTCATTCTCCTAGCCAGGGGTTATATCACTGCTGTTCTTCTACAAGAATGGCTTTGGCATTAAATAACCAACGAAAGTTGATATGTCATTAAACAAAGAAACCAAACTGAAATCAAACGAATACTGTTTGGAAAGGCATGAATCCTCTTATCCCCTAGCAATGGGTTAAACAGTATAACGGCAGTTCTTCTTCAAAGATGGCTTTGACATTGAAATAACCCAGGAAGGTTGATATGCCATTAAACAAAGTTACCAAAACTGAAACATTATCTATCTATCTATCTATTGATCTATCAACCTGAATCTATTCATATCTATCTGAAGCATGTAGCATAGACAACCATGGGATGCAGCATGGTGAAGCAAGGGGAATGAGTAAAAAAGCAGGTCAACCGTGTGCTTCACTTGATGCTGGGCAAAGAAACTTCATAGGACAAATAGTTCAGTCAGGAAACTACTGATTCTTATCTATAAGGGTGACGTTTAATCAAATGTTCAAATCACATCGTCCTTTAAGGTTGTGTAATGGTTAGCAAGCAAGTTGTGTAATGGTTAGCAAGCTCGGCTAGCAAACCTACACGAGTGAGTTCGAGTCTCATTGGGTGCCCCTTTCATATGGCCTTGTGCCACATCTAAGCAAAAAGCTTAGTAAATTTCCACATCGTCCTTCAAGCCAGTCAACAAGGGGTACGTTTGTACCATAGACAGATACGGATATGCGAAACGGACATAGAATGTTCATAACATATATACATAGAACATAGGCATCCCGAAACACGAAAAACACTTACGACTTCTTAGTTCAGGCACGAAACTTTTTATTACCTTTGAGTTTAAAGGATTTTCGACTTAAGGAGAGAGAGGCACAATCTTTCTATTCTGTCTTTTCCATCTGCCCTCCCCAACCAACACGTGTGGCACCCGACACAAGGCCATTGGCCTGGCTTCGGCGAGCAAGCGAAAGTCAACCCTTCCCGTTCGGAGTCTAGTTCTTAACTGACTGACTTTTTTCAAATCCCCCCAAACCCTCTGTGCACGTTTCCAGTGCATGACGTCATTCACATCCCCTGGTCCTGGGATTCTTATTTTGACATCTGTGAACGACACATCCTTCCTATGCGTTCGTTAACACCTGCGCTCAAGTTTTCACGTAACTAACCCATGTGCTGAGCCGAAAGGTTCTCAGCCTAACTAAACCCAAAGGCAAGATATATATAACGAAATCCCTCGGCCATTATATTACACGTTTGCTTGAAGTAGGAACTCTGGCCCTAGTGTTTGAAAAAAAAGCTATATTGCCCAAATCAAACATACCTAAGAGCAAGAACACTTTCAACATCGCAGCTTCTCACATTAAATATAACAGCCTAATCGGCTAGGACAGCAGTATGCACAAACTGCATTTCAGTAGAGGGGTAAGATACCCCGAACAAGTGTCCTGTATATGACACTAAAAAATCTGACGGTGAGGCTTCAGTAATGCTGGATTGGTTGGTTGGTTGATAGGGTTTTATGGCATATCAACCTTTGTAGGTTATTTAACGCCAAATCCATTTTTATTTATTTTTGTCAAAACAGTTCTATATATATAACAATTCAGTTTAGTGTAAGTACAATTTTATTGTATAAAGCAGTTCCATTTCAAGCAATTCAGTTTACCATAAGCATGCAGTTTAAATGTAAGTATGGTTTAACTGGCAAAAACTTTTCTATTTCAAGCTATTCGATTTCGTCAAACAATTCTGTTTGGCATGAATATGCAGGCAGTATAAATCATTGTATTTACTTTTCCTCATTTGTTTGCACACAGTTAAATAGATACGTATGATATGTAAAAGATTAACAATTCAAAAAAGTGATTGAGCTTATATGTTTGCCGACAATTAAGTGGTTTCAAGTATTGTAGTTTTCTTCACGATTAAAGCTGAGAACTACGCGGTCTGTGTCGCTATCCATACTTTCTATACTATACGTCCTTTGTAGGGGTTTTGTTGGTTGCTGAGCATTGGATTGTTTGGTTCTTATAGGCCACTGTGTTGTTGTGGGGGCTGTCCTCGTGGTGTAATGTTTAAAGCGGTGGACTGCGGAATCGTAGTACGCGAGTTCGTACTACAGTTGCGCTATTACGTTCACTTTCGGGCAAATACCCTTGGGAAAGGTATGAACCCCCTTATCCTCCCAGCTATGGGTTAGATAGTACCACTACTGTTCTTCTAGGAGAATGGCTTTGGCATTGAATAACCTAAAAAGAGTTGATATGCCATTAAACAAAGAAATAAACCTTTGTTGTTGTGGGTATTTTGAGTGTGCTTCCTGGTATTTCCTTATTCACTTCGGTGTTCATCTGTATTTTCGCAGTTTGGCTAATGGGGAGTTATGATTTTTGTTTCAGTTGTTCAGGTCTTTTGGGAGACAAGTTTTTTTTAGTCTATCTTTAATGCTTTTTGGTGGACGGATTGGTGATTTATGTAACGGCTGTTTTGATGGAGATTTTGCACTTTTAGGATTAGTTTGTGTTGGAGTGATATATCCTACTTGTGTTTTTCTTTGGACTACAACATTGGATCTCTCTCCATTCGCAACTTGTTGCTGAACTGGTGCTTGGTAAAATTCAACCGAGTTTAGTTTTCTTCGGGTGCTCCTGAAACTTTGGCCAATCATTGGCTTTCAACTTGATCAATTTCTCTACGAGTATTCTATATTTGTAGTCGTCATTGGTTCTATCGTAACTGCTTTCTCCCATATAGCTCCCTACACTTCTAGCTTCCAGAAAGGAAACATTCCTCTTGTGTTTAACCTCAATTATTTCTTTTTCTTTTTGGTAAACGGTACAAGTTCTTACGTAAGCCGGATGATCTTGTTCGCAGTTTGCACATCGAATTTCTTTCAAACAATCTTCTTCTGCATGGTCCGGGTCCTTTTCACCGCATTTGGCACATGTCTGTCGTCCTCTACAGGCTTCCCTGTGGTGTCCAAATTTTTGACATTTGAAGCAACTCAGGGGAGCTGAGACGTACTGCTCAACTCTCGCAAGACAATAGCCGATCTTCTCTTCTTTTGGAGTTTGGGGTTTATTAAATGTTAGGATGTAAGTGTTGGTCTGTATTCGTTGTTCACCTTTTCTGATAGAGATTCTCTTTATATTTGTAACTCCCTGTTTTCCCAGGGCTGATGCTATCTTGTCTTCTATAGCCAATGCTAACTCTCTACTCCTGATAACTCCCTTGGAAGTGTTGAGTTTCTCCTGCGGGTACACTCTGCATTTGATCGTATGAAACGTTTTTATTTTTAATATGTTTTCTGCCTGTCTCCGGCTGTCTACCTCGACAAGCAAGTTATCATTCCTTGTTTTCTTAACATTTTTCGGACTAGCTCTTGTAGATATTACTTTTTCTATTAGGAAAGGCGAGAATTTGGCTAGGCAGACCTCCTCAAAAGATTCAATAATTATGAATCTGGGGAAGTTTGCTGCCTCATTCTCTGAGTCCTGATTCTAAAAGGTTTCGTTTAGATTTTTTGTTTGAAGACACCGTATATGCTGTATATTTTTCTCTGGCCCTGCGCTCCACCAAACACCATGGAGTCCAACTTGTGTTGGGAATGAACCAAGGGGGTAACCCATTCGCCTTGGTTGAGGCGGGGGATACGCGACCAGTATACTCGAGTTGAGGGTAGGCTTCCGAGTCGTAGCCAATTACAAGTCCTCAGTATTGGTCAAATTCCTATCCTCAAAACAATTGACCCTCAGTCACCGCCTTCTAGCAACTAACAGATAAGGGTTGGGAACTTTCTGCAAGTGCAGATTTAAAAGTACGGTCGGGATAAAATATATAGGTGCTAGGGCTTGACATGACCAGCCGATTGATCGGATCCGGCCCAATCCGACCGCCCATCAGACCAAGTGAGGGCCAAAGTGGTGTGTTGCAAGCCATTGACCACTCTGTAGGCCGGATCAATGATTGCTCAACCACCAGGGATCCATCCTAGCGCCTTACGGCTGGCCACCCACGGTCAACAGGTGGCCTCATTGGTGGGGGGTCTTACCCCTCTGCAGAGGTGCAGTCGGCGTATTCTACAGCCCCAGCCGACAGGGCGGAGTAATACTGGAGCTTTGGGGAATGCGGAGTACCCCTTCACTACCATCGCTCCCAGGTTTACACCAGCCCGGAGTCGTTGCACCTGATAGAGTCCTATCTATGGGTCAAATAGAACTGTTTGACATTTAAACTGAGTGCAAGTAAATGAATAATGCTATATTAAACTGTTAGAAATAGAAATGTTCGATCATTCAACTGTGTGTAAACAGATGACTAATTTTTAATTGAATTGTTAGTAATACACAGGAAATATTTGGAACCATTTAACTGTGTGCAAACAAATGGATAATGTTGAATAGAATTATTTGTGATTAATAGCAATTCTTATAACCAGTTCACGATGTGCAAACCAATAATTAATATTGGATATAATTATCAGTTAGATAGCAATAATTGAGACTATTTAACAGTGTAGAAACAATAGCAATACAAGTTTGCAACTAAATTAGTTCTAATTCCATTCAAAAAAGAAATTACCTGGAAAATTAATCGTTTACGTATTATATGTATATTCATTTAAATGTACAAACAAATACACTTATGTGGGGCATTCAATAAGTTTCCAGACTTTTTTTTTGTTAGGGTATTTAAAATTGTCTTTGACTCTTGAAAATTCAGTATCTTATTGCTATATATCTTATGAGATGACTGACCAATTTTTATGATTTCAAGCTTAAATGAACAGCTACAGAATGTCAAGCTTCATGGTTTATTTAATACCAAAGCCATCCCCGTAGAAGAACAGTGTAAAAAGTGAACTTAAAACATGAGATGATTTCTGAATTACTTACAATAATGTCACAGTTCAGCACGTTAACGATTGTGCCACGGGAACGTCTTCAAAAACGTTTGGTTTGGACTCGAAGATTTTTAACTAGATATCTACTTCATATGGTAAAGCAAAAAGATCATGATTCGGTTTAGCTAACCTAATGGACATAAAGTAGATCATAATTTCTGGCTTGCTTCTTTGTTTAATGGTACGTAAAACGTCGTGGATTATTTAAGGTCTAATCCATCCTTATTGAAGAACAATAGAACTGCAATTTAAACCAGAGCTGCGGGGAGTGATAAGGGGGTTCATAGCTTTCGCAGGTGTATTAGTTCGAAAGTGAATGTAATAGCGTGACTGGAGTTCGAACTCGTTTGCTACGATGCCTCACTCCAGCACTTGAATCATTACACCATGAGGACTCCCCACAAAAATGCTATGAATCCGGTAATGGATGGACATTCGTGTCGGCATCTGTATAAAAAAACTCCGTCAATGCCACCCATGCAGGTGTGACTATTTATCATAAATTTTCCCTGAACATTTAAACATTCAATGATAAATAAGATTTTATTTGTAATAATGTTTGAAGAAACCTATATGAGTGAGCATGTTGCCCAAGTTCACAAATGGAGGCATCGGAATACTTCCCAGGCCACGTGTTTTAAAGTTGCAAAATTGCATAGAGAAAATCCTACAGAGAATGGTGTATGCTGCATTTAATGACACATCTCCTGCACAACAACTGTCTTATGCCACGGCCAACTACTAGATACAGCTCCGTATGTTACATTAACAGGATGACTTCTAACAGGCCAAAGAAATGTAAAAAAAGAATCCCTTCATGGCCACAAATGAAATTAAGCTAAAAAGAGAATTAACTTTAAAAATTGAACAGAGAAAATAATATCATCCTGTTTGTAGAATTTTATCTTTATTCCTTTCAACCTTAAAATGCATATTTACACTTGGTCTTTTACTAACCCACGAATTATTAACGGCTGTGACTTACCTTGCTTTTATGATTTCAAAATAACGTTGGATAGATTCTACCTACGTGATTATATTATTTTCTCTGTTTAATTTTAAAAGTTAAGACTCTTTTTAGGTTAATTTCATATGCGACCATGAATGGACTTTTTTTTTTTGCTTACATTACTTTGGCCTTTTAGAAGTCAGCCAATTAATGTAACATGTTGGGTCATATTTACTAGTTGGCCGTGCTCATGCTAATATCAGTAATAAAACAGAATCACCACTTTCCATAATGAGCCATCTTTCCTTGTCCGACACATTCTAAACACAACGTTCTGATCATCGGTGGAGACATGAATGCTGATAAAGGCAAAGATAAAAAAAAAAAAAAAAAGAATTGTTCAGAGAACACTCCAAACAGAAATGGAGATCTCGAGAACACTAAAATGACTAAACAATAAAATGCCGAAACTCTAAATTTAAAAAAAGAAGGGAAAACTACGAGCTTATATCTACCCGAGTAATTTAAACGTACAGCTGGATTATATATTTATAAGCAAGAAGTGAATACACAACTATGAAGCATACACCTATTTTGAAAGAGTATCTTTCGATTACAGCAGTTTGATACTCTTTAGGAGACATCTGAAATACATAATCCAAATGCCGAATATGAAAACTTTCATAAAGTAAATAGATCTAAGAAAAAAGAACGGCTTCACACCAAATAAGGCAAGAAGCAGACTATATTACTGTTGTGGCCCCGGAAAGGGTCACTAATGAAAACGCAAACACGGATACTAGATAACAGATTATATTACACAAGAAATATAGAGGTATATAGAAAAGGTAAGAAGTCTCGTACTGTTCAGATAACACCAATATTGATCTGCCTCTCTGGCAGCGAAATCTCTCAGTACTAATAACGGTGAGAAGAGTCCATTATGGTGAGAGAGGTAAGGCTCCCACAGCAATTACACAGAAACTATTACGAATACAGACTATGCAGATGATCAAGCGCTTTTAGCCAATACACCAGCTCAAGCCGAATCTCTGCTGGGTATCACGGAGCAGGCAGCAAGAAACAAGACTTCTGCGTGAACTCAGAATATTGTTCATTAGTTTTAGACAAAATGGTGCCATCGCCACATTAAATAGTAAGCATATGAAATTTGTGAAGTGTTTCTGATACTTTGGTTGCAATATCTCATCTACTGAAAGCGATATCAACAAAAGCATAGTAAAGGCATGGGCTACTGCTATATATTTGACCTTTGACAAGCCATGTAAGTTCTTGGATTTCAAAAACAGGACACACCTGTGTCTTACGGTAAACAAAAGACTGCGGAAATGCCACATGAATTGCGTGAGTGGAACGCCAGAGAGAGAGTGTGACCACAAGGTGCGTGGGCGCCCGAAAAATATGTAACGACGGAAGTTTTCAACCCCGGAGCAGTGGATAGAGAGCAGAGCAGAAGAAACACTTGATATCACGCTACCCTGGGCGCTGAGCCGGGGTGGGGACCCGATGGCTCTGGGTTGAGCGGAGGAGAAAAGTCTAAATGTACAAGACTCGCTAATGTCGAGAGGTGAGTAGGATCCCAAAAGACATAGGTGAGTCTAGCGGAGGCCTCTGTCTGACTTCTACCAGCCTCGAAGAGGCAAAACGAAGAAAAAACGAAGATTAAATATTTTAAGTCGGCCGTGTGCCGGCCTCGTCGAAGCAGAGCAAAGAAGTAAATCTCTCTGAAGATATGGTCTCAATCTTAGCAGTTCTTGACTCTCCTCGTCAACCATTTTGACTATTTCGTAATAAACAAGAGAAGAATATTTTTTATGGATGAGTATTATTGTCGTTCTTTTTACCCCTCCCTGTATTTAACATTTCTATTGACATGCTATCGGCCATACAGGAATCTGATCTCAGAAATAAAATAAGACGGTAATTCTTCCAAGCAGTAGCAAGGATCATTACTACTGTAGAGGGGCACCACTATAACGAAACGGTTGTAAAAAAAGGCTAGATGTGAACTACAAAAGGATGCTTCGTGCTGTTTTCAACATCATTGTTCAAAACAGCAACTGCACGACCACTTACCTCCCATCTCACAAACTAGCCTAGTTAGATGAATAAAACATGCAGGCCACTGCTTAAGAAGCGTTGTTTTTCTGTAGCTTCTTGCACATGGACCCACTAGTGTTGACCAACCTGCGAAGACAAATATTTATCAGTTCTGTGTCGACTTAGGATGCCGTCAAGAGAACCTGCCCTTGAACGATAGGCAGTTGGGGGAGATAGCGAAAAAAATGATTTAGTCACGGTTTAATGATGATGATCTATCTGCTTGCTGGCATCTATCTATCAATCTATCTATCTATCTCATTCTGTTCATATCTATCTATCTATCTATCTCATTCTATTCCTTTCTATCTATCTATCTATCTATCTATGTCGGTCTATCAGTCTTTTTTGCCTTATCATATGTTAAACTTTCTTCTCTTTTTTTTTTTGTATCTGTTTTTTCATATCTGTTTAATTTCTCTTCTTATCGAAATCTGAAACTGAGGATTTCTTGTTACCAGTAATCACATTCAACAAAGATCACTGTCGCATACATTAGTCTCAAGTATTTAACTAAAACAACACTCATATAGCTGGTGTCATTGTCAGCGTCTTTTGTGGAAACAAATGGTCTTTTTCCCAGCAATCGACTCAAGTTCTCGTTTCCTCCTTTCTAGTGGAGGTCTCACGAGATTCACATACCAATCGAACTCACTAAATGACTGAATGAGTTCCTTCGAATGGCGAGGGAGTCGTCGCACAAAAGATTGACAGGTGAAGCCAGCGTGTTTTCCCCTCTCCACTTTTTTTTTCTACACAAGGACGTTGTCTTCTAAAACAAACTACAGAAATGTCGTAGACTTGAAAACTTATTGTTTTGCTGTCTTCAGTGTTGGGTCCCACATGGTTTAAAGTTCTCCATTGTTCTGTTGGTTGAGCTTTATTACTTCACCGTGCGCAGTTCCTCTGTGGGTTTCGGAACCTCCAAGTCTTACATTCTATTACAGTGACCTGGGGTGACTTTGAGTTTAACGGTTATTAGCACGAAACAGGGATCGGGTGAGCCGAGTTTAAAATCCGACCAATGGCATTTGTATTCACTTTGCACCAATACCCTTGCAAATGGCATTAATACAGTT
Source organism: Sepioteuthis lessoniana (assembly GCA_963585895.1). Classification (NCBI taxonomy): domain Eukaryota; kingdom Metazoa; phylum Mollusca; class Cephalopoda; order Myopsida; family Loliginidae; genus Sepioteuthis; species Sepioteuthis lessoniana. The sequence goes on from OY757939.1 coordinate 57,034,816, forward strand.
TATTTTTCCTTGTCTTTAATTGGAATCATTTTCAGATGAGGCTTCTTAATCTGAGAATTAATTTTTATTTATGGCGGACTTTTTGTCCTCATCTAGGTAGTTTTTTGTGTTGTTTCTTCTTTCACTACGTTTCGGCCAAATTTTACCGCTGGCCTTCTTTAGGTGATTTACCGCGACCTCGGATAGGAATGCTGAGTTTTGTAACTGTATCCCCAGTAATTACTTCCTTCCATAGTTGTTGTCTATCGCAACACGTTTTTGACTAAGTAAACCTCTGGCCGGTTTGGGTAGGATTTGAAACCGCTATCTTCTGACAATGCTCACCTGGAACCGTAGAGGCTCAATTTGGCCGAAACGTAGTGAAAGAAGAAACAACACAAAAAACTACCAAGATGAGGACAAAAAGTCCGCAATGAATAAAAATTAATTCTCAGCTTATTTTTCCTGTTTGTTTTTACCGTTTTTTTTTGTTCATTGATATATATATTTGTGTGTGTGCGTGTGCGCATACATATATGCATGTGTGTGTGTGTGTGTGTGTGTGTTCGTTGAACGTTTACAAAGTCAACGGCATTTGGTCAATTTTTCGTTTACGCGTACATCAGGTCATCAGATTTTAATTTCTTTCAGTATATATATATATATGCAAGTTAGACGAACCAGACACGCAGGTCACTGCTGGAGAAGCAGAGACGAGCTCATAAGTGATGTACTCCTATGGACCCCCACATATGGCCGAGCAAAAGCAGGTCGACCAGCTCGAACATACATACAGCAGCTATATGAGGATACGAGATGTAGCACTGAAGACCTGCCAGAGGCGATGAACTATAGGGAAAAGTGGCGAGAGAGGGTCAGGGATATCCGTGCTAGCGGCACGACATCATGATGATGATGGTGATATATATATATATATATATATATATATATATCATTCTGTTCATATCTATCTATCTATCTATCTATCTATCTATCTATCTATCTATCTATCTATCTCATTCTGTTCATATCTATCTATCTATCTATCTATCTCATTCTGTTCATATCTATCTATCTATCTATCTCATTCTGTTCATATCTATCTATCTATCTATCTATCTATCTATTTATCTATCCATCTCATTCTGTTCATATCTATCTATCTATCTATCGATCTATCTATCTATCTCATTCTGTTCTTATCTATCTGTCCCGTATTCTGAACTTGAGCCAAACTTATCTAAGTAAGTTATGATTTAACTTAGTCTATTCCAATTAAAATTGTATCAGCTAATTTACCTTTTGGGCTTTTCTTTCTTTCTTTCTTTCTTTCTTTCTTTCTTTCTTTCTTTCTTTCTTTCTTTCTATACTTATTTGTCTTACTTCTAATTTATTTTGAGTTATTTTCTTCTTGATGTTCAAATAGTCGTTATTGATTAAAACTGGCCAACTTAATAAGAGAACGCCTTGGAAATTTCGTCTCCGAAATGGTAAAGAATTATTGCATCTTATCAAAATCAATTCAAGGCTAGGAAATGTTTTTTTGATATCAGGCAAACTTGTTAACCACACAGACACACACACACACAGACACGCGCATATATATATATATATATATATATATATATATATATATATATATATATATATATACATGGGAACTCAACTGAATTCAATACAAAAAAATGTTTATTTTTGTGCAAAAATTAGGCTTAAGACGCTGTAATTTTTGTATATTTATTTTTGCATCTATTAACCAACCAGGGAATTCGCGCTAGTTTTTAAATTTCTTGATATTTCACTGACGATAATATTTGAATTGTCGCGAAAACTTTGAAGAATCAAAATTCAAAATAATTTTAGAAACCTTTTCCCCACAAAAATATTTAATTAAAACGAAATTCTTTTAGCCAATCAGAATCAAAGATTAATCATTAACTTTTATTGAGCTAATTTCGAGCCTATCAAACTCGTATAAATAAGCGAAGAAATTAATATTTTTTTAGTAAGTATGGAATTATTACTTTCTCAACCACATTTCGGTTTATTTCTTTTGAGTAAAAATTCATTACTTTTTTCTTATAAAAATACATTTTATTTTATCTTAACTTGAGTGGATATGCTAATAAGATGTAATTGATACTGATCCTCCAGCATAAACTTTCCGATAGAAATACCAGCAGCAGCCACATATACGTTAAGGCATAAATACGTTTTCCCTTTCACATACTGACACACACAAAGAATTTTTACACACAAAAAATAAGTCACTTTACTTTAAACAAATAATTACTGCTATACTTTATACATGAATCATTATTATATCTATTAAGGAACGGAATTTTATTCAATCATTTGACACCTTTTTTCGCTAAAATATTAGTAACCAGGACGTGATTCGGCCTTCTGGTGTGGAGCTTCCGAAATCTTTTTTTTGCTCAGAAATTAACACTATTTTTTGTATGGAAATTAACTGAGGTCCCATATGTACATATATATATATATATATATATATTGAGAGAGAGAGAGAGAGAGAGAGAGAGAGAGAGAGAGATAAAGATAAAGACAGAGGCAGAAAAATTAAGAAAGGTTCCATATAAAAACTTTCCAATTTTACAATGTCTGATAGAGAGATGGGTATTTACCCATCTCTCTATCAGAGACACAAGCCCTCCACTACGGGGAGAATATGCCATTAAGTCAATTTTTACTAGGAGAAGGAGTAAATTTGGGCATTCCAGATGTTGAATTCAAAATCAAGTTTCTCCTAGAATGCTTGCCTATCAAGGCTAAATATCCGAGTCTATTCCACTATTCTACCTTCATAAAAGAAGGACAAACCTATATTTTCATATTTAATTAACTTCTCCATGACAAATTTGTAGATTTACACAAAGCACAAACCACCCCCACATATATATGCATATGTATTTCATTTTCATCAATATATACCACTTTCTTAACACACACACACACACACACACATATATATATATACATTCAAATTTTATGAATATACATGCCTCTTTCTAAAAACAGAAATACGTGGATTTGCATAACACACACAGACACACAGACAGACACAGACACACACAAATATATATATATGTATATATATATATACGTGGTGCATTCAATAGGTTTCCGGACATTATTTATATAGGCATTTAAAATTGTCGTAGACTCTTGAAAATTCACTACGCTATTGCTATACATCTTATAAGATGACTGACCAATTTTTATGATTTCAGTTTCAAATGAACAGCTACAGCAGCAATTGGAATACACCCTATTAAAGCCTGATTGTCACAGCTGGTGAATTTCAAAAATGCAATCTGGATGTTAGGACACTTTAGAAAAACAATATGCTATAAAATTGTGTTTTCAACTTATGGAATGCTTCAGACTGCTTTTGGAGCATCTTGCATGAATCGAGCATCAGTTTATGAGTGGCATAAGAAATTCGAGGAAGGCAGGGAGTCTGTGAGGGATGATGAGAGGCGTGGGAGGAGTAAGGAATTCAATACAACATAGTTGATTGGCCAAAGGGCTAGGGTTAGGGTTACTATGTTGAGGTTTTAAGGGAGTTCAGGAAGAGATTCCTAAGGAAGAGACCAGCACTCTTCAAATCGGGTCAGTGGCATTTCCACCAGGACAATACACCAGTCCACAACTCCATCATTGTCACAGACTATTTGAGCAAGATGGGCATCAAGATAGTTCATCAGCCTCCCTATAGCCCAGACCTTGCTCCCTGTGACTTTTGCTTATTCCCTAAGCTCAGAAGCTGTCATCGTCATGAGACCATTGAGGTGATGAAAGAGGCTGTGACGAAGGTCATTGAAACGTTCACACAAGAGGACTTCCATGGGGCTTTCCAAAAGTTGTTGAAACGGTACAACAAGTGCATTGCAGCCGAATGAGATTACTTCGAAGGGGACTAGAGTTTCATGTATGAACTATCAATAAAAGTGCCCGTACGAAAAACATCTGGAAACTTATTTAATGATCCTCGTATATATATATATATATATATATATACAAATTTCATTAAACATAATAGACATTTCATGTCTACATATTTTCTTCTGAATCCGTTCGAACTCCCGTATAACTTTTATCGTATTGATGTTATTCTTACAGAGTGTAATTTGTCTCTTCACGAGATCACGTCTGTAATACAGGAATTCGAACGGATCCAGAAGAAAATATGTAGACATAAAATGTCTATTATGTTTAATGAAATTTGTATTAACGAAGAAATGCTGCCAATATATATATATTACAATATCAATATGTTTATATGCATCAAACTAGGTACATGCCTCTCTCTCTCTCACTTTGCAAAAGGGCGAACACAGACACACACATGCACACATACAAAACATGCAACAGACGTATACACGTATGCGCGCATATGTGATCCTTACAAGAAGAAAAATTTGAAAGCGCGTTTTAATATATATATATATATATATATATATATTAGTACAAACAACTTTTTCTATTATATTGTTGGACAGTTGATGTGTCTCAGCAGAATATATACACAAATTATCCAAAAATATAGATTGATATATTGCTCTTATACGTGAAGTGTCCAAACATGCTGGACTGTGGCCTCAAAGTAAGCGAGATCGAACTCCAGTTGTGCTACTACGTTTACTTTAAGACTAATACCCTTGAGAAAAGCATGAAACCTAATATCAAACCAGTTTTTGGTTGAATAGTATCACTGCTGTTCCTCAACCCAAAATGGTTGATATGCCATTGAACAAAGAAAGCAGACTAAACTGGCTCACCATAAAACGTAAACAGGTATTTTAGCCACATTCTGTTGGAATACTTATAACAATTTAACTGCGCAAATAAATAAGCCCAAGAAAGTCTTTTAAAAATAAAATTACTAACAAAATACTAACAAAATTACTAACACACACACACACACACGCACACACACACACACACACATATATATATATATATATATATATATATATATATATATATATATATATATATATATATATATATATATAAGATTTGATATATCATAAAAAAGCCACCAACCAACTTTAGTCTGTCTTTCATATTGTCTTTTAAAACAAAACCTGAGGTATTGTAATTTCTATTCTTTTCGTGATCTTTTGGTTCACAACATGTGAAACTTTGTCATAGACTTAATATATATATATAATAAGAAAAAGTAAAATATTCAGACGATGTATTTTTTATAAATGGTTATGTCTGAACGTTACATTTCGTTTTTCGTTTGTTTGATTTTAATAAACCGTTGTCATGGCATTTGACAGATGTCAAATCCTTCACCCGAAAAATCTTTTCAAATTAAATACTTTTTAATTTGAAAATATTTTTCTGATGAAGCATTTAAAATCTGTCAAATCCCCTGAGGATTGTTCATCACAAACAAAAAAAAAAGGAAGTTGACATTGACACATTATCCATTGTAAAAATAAATCCCCTATGTAATTTTCTCTTATTTTATATACATACAGTCGGGCTTACTTTCATTTTATCTCTGATATATATATATATATATATATATATATATATATATATATATTGTTAAATAAGAGATGTGAATTAATAGCTAGATGTAGATATAAGACTAAATTTAAACTATAGACAAATTATCATAAATAATGGTTTTTAAAAAAACATAGAATTAAATTGAGAATTAAGGTAAATGAACAAAAATAAAATGAAAATAAAAAGATGTGAAGAAAACTTATCTTGTATACGTACACGTAAAAAAATGGCAACTGAATTAATAAGCTCGAAATGAATATAGCTATTACTGTTTTCTTACGTAAAGTTTTTATAAAAAATTCTTATTCAGTAAGGAATAATGGAGTATTAAGTTTAAAAAATAAAAAAATAAAAAAAAATGAAAAAGTTAAATTACTATAATTCCAACCGGCAATAAAATAAAATAAATAAATAAATAAACAGGAAATGGGCTAAACGAGGAGATAACTCTTCACCCCTCTTCTATCCCTTAGTGTCTATTCTGAATTATTTTATCCATAAGATCTGAAGAAGTCCTGTTAGTTTTTTCGTGTTTTTTGGTTTATATCAAAAATACATAACAGGATGGAAATAAATTTATAATCCTAATGTGACCGGTTTTGTTTTTTCTTTAAGAAATATATATATATATATATATATATATATATATATATATATTGTCATCCACAGACAGTTTCGTTGCATCCCAACTTTTCAGTGTGGCTAGACCTGTGAGATACTTAAATCCAAGATCGAAACTAGGCTAACTTTATGTCAGTCGTATATCTTACCCCAGAACCAGCATCCTTTGCAGCATTAGAGAGGGAATTTTTTACGTAATTTTATTTTTTACATATGTTTAATCGAAGTGCTCAATTCGTAAGAAGAGCAATTGCATTTCAGCGTATCTGATAGCCGGTAAATTTCCCCAAAAGAGTGTTCAATACATGGGGTTTACATATTTATATATATATATATATATATATATATATATAGACACAAATCCAGGAATTGAGTAAAATTACAACCCTATCAAAAGAATCGACTCTACATAAGCCAAAAAGACTTCTCAAACCATTATTAACATCGTTATATGAAATAAAATCTAAAAAACAAATTCACTTGTAGGGTTTTTAATTTTAATATATATTTCTTTACTGTTGTTCACAGACGGACAGTTTCGTTGTATTACAACTCTTCATTGTGGCTACACACGTGAGATGGTTCAAGCTGGGATTGAAACCTTGCTGACTATTATGTCTGACGGAAATCTTACCATAGAAGTATCATCATTCCCAGCGTAATTGAAGGAATTTTTTACGTATACATTTTTATATGTACGCTATCGGATACTGGAGTGCTCAGTTAATGAGAAGAGCTTTGCGTCTACGCGTATAAGGCAGCCAGTAATTCCCTAATCGAGTGTTCGAACCACTGGGGGGAGCTGTGCTGTAGAATTTCCGGGTGGCGTAAAAGTCAGCCAGGCTTCGATATCAGCTTTGCACATCTCGCGTGTCTAGCCACACTGAAGAGTTGTGATACAACGAAACAGTCAGTCTATGGATGGCAATATATATATATATATATATATATATATAATTCTGAACCCTTGGAATCTGTTATTTGAAGGTTAGAGCAGTGTGCACAATTATTATATGAAACTTCAAGTAACGGACTTCTAGTGCTCAGAATTATATATATATATATATATATATATATATATATAGAGAGAGAAATTAATAACAAGGTGAGTAGGGGAGATTTATTGAGGAGCAAAGTTGACACTGTAGCGTTTCGGTTCTAATGAACCATCATCAGGGCTATAGGGGACGGTATTAGTGATGTTTAATCAACGATAGATGTTTAAAAGTACAAAAGTGTTGTTGGTGACCGTAGTCGAGGGTGACACAAAGTCTCCCTTTTCGATAGCTACTACATCAAGGTGTTGGAGAATGCGCTAATCCTTTCCTTGGTGTGCTCCACTTTACCCTTGATCCGTACATTATAATACTGAGTGTTAAACAAGGAGTTATCAAGTACCATTTTTAGAGTCTTTGGTATTATTCGACCTGAGATTGAACCCAGGTCTCCCTGGTCATTGGCGAACACTCTAACCGTTTCGCTACTGTCCGGTGAATAATACAAAACCTAGGCAAAATTTGTATGACAAAAAAAATTTGCCTAGGATTTTGTATTTTGTTGGTCATATTTATAGAACAAATAGATCTATTTTGCAAATGATTAAGATTCGATAGGCATAGTTGATGTCATATAACTGTGCAAATTATTTGTATTAAGAATTGTCAATTGAAACTATTTTAGTTTAGTATGTTATCCAATATGAGTTTTTCACACCAGCTGGTGTGTTTTTACTGGAGGTTGTGTGACAACAAAACTCTTCTCAGTATTTTAGCTGATTTTTGTTTGGTCTGGATTGTCTTGATTCATTCAATGCTTTACATATGTTTATATTTACATCACTTTCTGTCGACGAGATATTGCTATCGAGGTATATGCACTAGTTTACTAATTTCAGAGGCATTATATTTAACAAGGAGACGACACCATCTTGGGTAAAACAAAAGCATTATGTTTTATCTTAGTTCAAGTAAAGACCAATGCTCCTTGCTGTCTGCTCCATGCTATGCAGTAGAGATTCGGTTTGAGCAAGTGTATTTGCAAGAAGCGCTAGTCAATCCACGTAGTTTCTGTGGGATATCGTCTGCTTTTTGTTTTTTTTCTTTTCTTAGATCTATTTGGTCCATAAGATAGCAGTGAATAGAGGCGTTGAGTCTCTGCGGTTCCAGGTGAGCATTGTCAGAAGATAGCGGTTTCAAATCCTACCCAAGCCGGCCAGAGGTTTACTTGGTCAAAAACGTGTTGCGATAGACAACAACTATGGAAGGCAGTAATTACTGGGGATACGGTTACAAGACTCAGCATTCCTATCCGAGGTCGCGGTAAATCACCTGAAGAAGGCCAGAGGTGAAATTTGGTTGAAACGTAGTGAAAGAAGAATAAAAAAAAAACAAAAAAAAACTACCAAGATAAGAAAAAAAGTCTGCAATAAATAAAAATTAAGTCTCAGATTAAGAAACCTCATCTCAAAATGATTCCAATTAAAGACAAGTACTATTTGGTCCAGTAGACTGGGGAGGTGGGTTGCGGAATACACCGACTGCATCTATGAAGAGGGGTAAGACTCCCTGACGAGTGTCCTGGATATGACGCTTAACAATCTAGTAGTAATGCTGGAGATCTGGGGAAATCGGAGTACTCTCTTTTGTTGCCATCACTCCCGGATCCACTCTGGTCGGGGGTGGTAGCACCTGATAGAGTGCAATCTATGGGTTAAATAGAACTAAACTGTGTTCTCATGCTAATCTGAATTGTTAGAAATAAAGCTGTTTTTGACATTTAAACAGTGTACTTTTGTTAAACTGAATTGTTTGAAACAGAACTATATAGTCATTTAAACTGCATACTTTTGCTAAACTAAATTATTTGAAATCGAACTGTTTTGACATTTAACTGTGTGTAAACAAAAAACTGTACTTATGCTAAACGAAATTGTTTGAAATAGAACTATTTATATGTAAAAAAATGGATTTGACATTAAATAACCTACAATGGTTGATATGCCATAAAACCAATCTAAACCAAACCGAACCAAATTTAGTTCTATTGAAATTCATAGGACGTAATGTAGGCTGATTATGAACAGAAATGGCGCCAATGTATCCCCTCGCAAGACTAGTGACTACTTCGTATTTTTTTAGTGCATCGTTATAGCGGTAACAGTTTCTTTGGGAAGACCATATGATACTATTTACCAACCCCTCCGCTCGGGAAGGATATGACACAAGGTCAATTTTTAAGCGGAGTTTAACAGGTTTTGAATTCAGAGTTTTCCTTCTCCTAGACTAGTTGCCTCACCAAGGCTGAAGAACCTAGTCCGTCCTACTATTTACCCATAGCTGGAGGGAGAATAAGGGGGTTCATACCTTTTCCAAGGGTATTTGCCCGAAAGTGAACGTAATAGCGCGACTGGAGTACGAACTCGCGTACTACGATTCCGCAGTTCATCGCTTTAACCATTACACCACGAGGGAAGACCATATGATAGAAGTAGTTCCTTCATTTTCCCTTTTTGTATAAAATAAAATGCAATGGAGGAATCTACAAATAAGATTGTTGCCTCAAAATTATTTTTTGCGGGACTCTTTCAAAGATTCGACGAATAGTCAGAATCTATAACGTTATGGATGTCTTTTTTTTATTTTTATTTTTTTTAGGCAATCGATCATATGGAAATCAGACCTGACCGATAAAATGAAACGCAGTTTCTTCCAGGCAGCGGTCGTGTTGATACTGCTGTATGGATGCACTACTTGGACGCTAACTAAACGGCTGGAGAAAAAGCTTGACGGCAATTACACAAGAATGTTGCGAGCAATATTGAACAAGTCCTGGCGGCAACACCCAACAAGGCACCAACTATACCTGCCTCCTATCACGAAAACTATCCAAGTTAGACGAACCAGACATGCAGGACACTGCTGGAGAAGCAAGGACGAGCTCATAAGTGATGTACTCCTATGGACCCCCACATATGGCTAAGCAAAAGCAGGACGACCAGCTCGAACATACATCCAGCAGCTATGTGAGGATACGGGATGTAGCCCTGAAGACCTGCCAAAGGCGATGGACGATAGGGAGAAGTGGCGAGAGAGGGTCACGACATGATGATGATGATGGTGTTATGGATCAATTTCTCAGAAAGTGGTTCTGAATTTTCCTAAGAACTTTCTAAACTTCATGTCGGAAACGATTGAGAAGCAGGTACATTATAAACCCTAGCAGAAATAGGAATAAGTAGTTCTTAGTGATTCGAAAATTGCATTTTTCTTTTCGAGAAGACGGCTATACAGCCTTTTGTTCATTTCTCTATTGTGTTTTGGGTATACATGGAGTTACATAATCGAATAGGTATGCTATAAAATTTCCTTCTCGTAAGGCAGATCACTACAATAGTAGTACATACACAAGATATATGACAATCTCGCAAACCATTCAAAGTGAGTTCAAATACGTCAAAGACTTTACATTTGCAGCTATTCGGCATATTATGATAAACCTGTCCGGCAAAGCTGGACTTACAGAAGCAAACCAAAAAAGAAAGCTTTTCAATTATTTCCCTCTCTTTGGTACTTGAATATGAACGCTATCAAAATCTGCGGACTGATCACACGTCCCTGTTTTCAATGTGACAAAGATGATTTAGGTGAGAGGGACATAGAACTCTTGAACGTACAAACTTCATTGTTTAACGCGGTCATTTTCTTGTTTAAAGAGGCTTTTGTAATAGCAATCTGTCAGAAGTTCCCGCTGAGAGATTTACGCCTGTTGATATTAGTGTGGGTGCGGCCAAATGCTACATTTAGTTATTGAATTTCGCACCAGAGATATTATTTATAGACTAAGAACGACAACCCTACCGCCACCTCACCTGAACAACAACCTTCGTTTGCCTTTTTTTTTCTTCTGTTAATTACAAACAAGTCAGTCTGGATCGATATTTTTAGTTTTTAGTTACCGTCTTCAAACACTATCGATTTGTGTCGTGTCACATGACCTTTGTATACTTAACTGTTTTTTTATAAACTGCTAATTGTTCTAGGGTTTTAAATCGCTCCCCCCCCAAATTCGTTTCTTTTCGTTTTTTTAATTTTTATTTTTGGTTAGTGGCTATTTAAAAAAAAATTTCTTTTTTTCTCTTTGGTTTTAGCTTGCTTATATAAACCTTTTCTTTTTGAAAGAAAAAGATTCTGTACTTTCATCTCCTTTTCTCACAACTCTGTTTCTCTCTCTCTCTCTCTCTCTCTCTCTCTCTCTCTCTATATATATATATATATATATATATATATATTCAGTATGTGTGCTTGTGATATATATATATATATATATATATATATATATATATATATATATATATATATATATATATGAAAGTAAATATGGATTAAAATTTGACAGTATAAAGGTAGCAGAAAAACATAATCCAAATAGGTGAATTTATTATGATGTAAAGTCGACGTTGAACGTTTCGGTTTCAGTAACCATCAATATTTAACATGGATGATTCCAAACGATCTATATATATATGAAAACTTACTCGTCGTTGCGTATTTTTCAATAAACAGGAGGTTTTGTCTCGTTTCTTTGGGAAATGCATTTTCAAATATGTTTCCACGTGCCAGACACGTTCTTATGAATTTTGAATTATGAACGCTATGTGGACGTTTGTGTATCTTTTCGTTGTATATTTCTCATTTGCTCCTGTCATCTCAGCTCGTTTTTTTTGGCGATGCTGCTTTGTGTCCTGTGGTGGGGCGCTCTCGACCGACTATGGTTGCGAGCTGCACAGTCTGTTCGGGTGTGTTCCACCACTGGATACATCACCTCTGGCCTCAGGGGGCCGTCCCCCCAGGCTTTAACCCTCTTCGGAGGGGTTGGGTTTATCGCCCGGCGCCTGAGGCGCCCCGAAAAAGGGGAATGCCGACGGGGTCCGAGGCATTTTTGGAACTGCCTATCGCGTTGGGCTTCGGCCCTGCGACAGGACCCACCTTAAAAACGGCCTTGTGCCATATTCGTACGTTGGTGGGGCGTAGGATAAATACAGCTCCTGTCATCTCAGCAAGAATCCATCGCTCTGTGAACTATTCTGATATTCAAGTCCTGATGATGATTAAACAGCACTCACAAAAAATTGACCTTGGGTTTCATCTTCTTTGACGAGTTGGTAAATACATACTTGTTTTTTCATCTTTTTTCTTTCATTTTTATAATTTTATCTTTTCTTCATTTCTAAATTTTTTATAGTTAAACTAAATTAGTTAAGTTTCTAGAAGTTTTGTTTTAGTTTTTGATGCGTATATCTGGTAGTTGCCTCTTTTTTGGGAGTGTTACTCATTGGCCCAGAGGGTAGAGTGTTCGCCTAATGGTCCGGGAGAACTGGGTTCAATTCCAGGACGCGTCATACCAAAGACTTTAAAAATGCTACGTTTCTTTGTTTAATGGCTTATCAAGTTTCGTTGGTTATCAAATGCTAAATCCATCCTTGTAGAAAAACAGCAGTGATACTATTAACACCATAGTTCGGGGAAAAGAGAGGTCGTAATTTTTTGAAGGATATTAGTTGGAAGTGAACATTATAGCGCAACCGGAATTCGAACCCCCTTACTTCGATGTCGCGGTCCAGCATGTTTGTCATTACGCCATCTCATTGGGCTAGTGGTTAGAGTGTTCGGGAGTGGTCCGGGAGACCTGGGTTCAATACCAGATCACGTCATACCAAAGACTTTAAAAATGATACTTGATACCTCCTTGCTTAACACACATCAATATAAAGTACGTATCAAGGGTAAAGTGGAGCAATCCAGGGAAAAGAGTAGTGTCCTCCCCTAAACTTCAGTGTAGTAGCTATTGAAAAGGGAGCCTTCTGGTCGACTTCGACTAAGGTCACCAACTTTACTTTGGTTACGACTGGTGATATATTCGTTTCGATTGGTTTAATTGGGTTTAATGTCATATCAACTATTCTTGGTTATTTAGTGCCAGATCATGTTCATACATTGATAAATACCTGTGACTTGTGAGCGAATAGTTTGTTGTTGGCTGATAGATTTTTACGGCATGTCAACCCACCTTGGGCCACACTACGTCCAGATATATTCATGAAACGTCACCGTAAATTCCTACCAGTCGTCTCATAGACCAGTACGCTTTCGATACACATTCACCGTGACAAATTCTGTTCTTTTTTATTTATTTATTTCCGTTCGGTTTCCGTTACTTTGTTTAATGGTGTATTATCCCTTGACAATGGGTGCCCGTGGTGTAATGGTTATCGTCGTAGGAAATGGACACGGCGACACGAGTTCAAATCCAGAACGAGACTGATTGCATTTCACATAGCACTAATACCCTTGGGAAAGGTATGAATCCACTTATTCTCCCTCCAGCTATGGGTAAATAGTAGGGCAGACTATGTTCTTCAGCCTTGGTGAGGCAACTAGTCTAGGAGAAGGAAAAGTCTGAATTCAAACCTGTTAAACTTCGCTTAAAAAATTGACCTAGTGTCATATCCTGCCCGAGCGGAGGGGTTGGTAAATATGATCCCTTGACAAATACAATTTCCGAACTCCTAGTTATAAAATAACTGTAGATCTACAAATATAAAATTTGATGTCGACACAGGAAACCGTTAGTTCAACAACGAAAGTGAGTCAAATTCTACCTGATTATTGGTTTAGTTTTCTTCGTTTAATGGCATAGCAACCTTCATGGGTTATTTAATGCCAAAGCCATCCTTGCCGAAGAACAGTAGTAATACCATTTAACTTATAACTGTGCGGATAAGGATGTTCATACTTTTAATGGCATTTGACGAATGCAATTCTCTAACATCTACTTATAAAATAACTGTGGACGAATTGACGTGCCGTTAAAAATCAGCCAAAATACTTCTTCGCTTTTGCAATCTTGAGGTAATAAAAACGGATCTTGTGTTGTTAAAATACTTATGAGCAGTAATTTCTATATTCCTTCTAATTATTATCCTATGGAAGGTAATTTAAAATTCTAAGTTATGTTCGATTAGCTACGCCTTGCAGCAACATCATTTCCTGTGAATCATTAATAAGAATTCCTCATGAGAAACATGTTTACATTAAAACTTTCCTTGCATCCAATAATTATGATTACGGAATTTGGTGGTTACAGAACAAATCGTTAGTCCAACTACAGAAGTGAGTCAAACAAATTCTACATAATCATTTGTTTAGTTTTGTTTGTTTAATGGCATATCAACCTTCGTGTGTAATTGAATGCCAAGGCCATCTTTGTTAAAGAGTAGTACTGGTATTAAAATAATAGCTGGCAGGATAAGTTGGTTCATGCCTTTCCCTCATGTATATTTGTCCGAAAGTGAACGTTAATAGCGCGACTAGAGTTCGAACTCGCTTACTGCGACGTTGCAGTCCAGTAGGTTAGCCATCGGCACTTCCTCTCGCAAGCATTAATATGAATATTCAGGAATCAAACGTCTGTTTCAGCAATGTACGTAATTTAGCTGTGACTGGTTCAATAATTAGAATTTTTTCAACTGTCAGAACAAATGGGTCGACACAAATGACGGGACCAAATTATATATATATATATATATATACGACGTTCATGCAATAAATAAGGTGAATTATTTTGCCTAATCGGACTAATACCCTTGAGAAAGTGTTATATAATTACGGAATGATTTTTTATGTTAATCATTTTTCGTTAATTATATTTTATCATCCGGTTTGGTTGGGCTTTGAACTATTCGGCTCTTAGTGCAGGTGCACACACATTGAATACAGTTCACGCTCGTGCGCAGAGGATATGACAATCACAAATGTCATAATAAAAACCCCAGTTAGGAAATGTGACTGGGGTGTGAATGACGTCATGTCTGGAAGCGATGAGCTGAGAATTTGGTGATTTTGAAAAAGACGTTAGTTGATATCCAACTCTAGGCCGGGCCAGTCCAGCTGGGGGCTACGAGATGCGCAGCGCGTTTGTTGGGTCAGATAGTATTGTCAGCATAGTAAAAATTGTGCCTCTCTCTCCACATGTCGAAAAACTAAAGTCAAGAAATTAATAAACGTTTCGAACATGAACAACAAAGAGTCGTCAGTATTTCGTATTTCCCTGCACCAGTATATTTTACAAAAGGTATTGAACACTCTTATTCCCCCATCACCGATGGGTTAGATAATACCATTACTGTTCTTTACAAGGATCGTTTTGGCAGAAATGAGTCTAACAAACTCTGCCTAATTATTAGTTAGTCTTGTTTTCTTTGTTTGGATGGTTAGTTGGTTGGATTTTATGGCATATCGACTATTGTAGGTTATTTAAGGCCAAATCCTCTTTGTAAATATATATTAAATATATATGATTTGATTTGGTTGGGTTTTATGGCATATCAACCATTGTAGGTTATTTAAGGCCAAATGCTCTTTGTAAATATATATTAAATATATATGATTTGGTTTGGTTGGGTTTTATGTCATATCAACCATTGTAGGTCATTTAATGCCAAATCCTCTTTATACATACATATTAAATATATATGATTTGGTTTGGTGTGGTTTTATGGCATATCAACCATTGTAGGTTATTTAATGCCAAATTTTGTTTATGCATATTAAATATAGGATTAGTAAATATATGACTAGTAAATGAATTATTATTAAACACATTTTGTAGATAACTCACGTAAATGAAACTGAACTCATCTTTTACGCACATTTAAATGTTTTCACGTATTTCTACGTAAAAATAACAATTTAACATCAGTCATTTGTTTGTACACATTTGAATAGATATACATATAACTTGTAATTAAATAGTTTTTTTGGTAATTTCATTTTCGAATGTATAGGGTGAGGCAAAATGATCCGACACATTTGTAAGTTTCACCTGATTTACATCCGTGCGATTTTTTTCTCTGGGGAAAGGTATACAGTAATCGCCCCCAATCTATTGAACAACTTAAAGATTCAATTCGTCAAGAAATTACTGCCATTCCACATGAAATGACCCGCTGAGTTATAGACAACTTTCGTGAACGCCTTCGACAGTGTGTAGACAATAACGGATCCCATTTGACTGTATTTAATTTTCAGAACCTAATGAAACAGAATGGCATTATTTGTACATTTCGGAAATAAAAACACTTTTTGTTTCTTTACTTTATTTGTCTTTTATTAAACCTACTAATGTTGGGATCCTTTTGCCTGACCCTATAGTTAGAACTAATTTGTTTCCACGCTGGTATTGCTGTTGTTTCTACCGTTTAATGGTTTCAATTATTGCTATCTAACCCGAATAATTCAATTCAATGTTAATTATCCACTTGCACACTGTGAACTTGTTACAAGTATTGCTATTTAACACTAATTATTCTAATTATTGAACACAGTTCATTCATTAAATTGCAGTCAGATGGTTTCAAGTATTGCTATGTTATACTAATATTTCAATTTAAGAACACAGAGTTAAATTGTTTTAAGTATTTCTATTTAAAATCAATAATTCTATTCTACATTACTCATTCGTTTTCAAGGGGTGTCCTCGTGGTGTAATGGTTAAAGTGATGGACTGCGGAATCGTAGGACGCGAGTTCGTACTCCAGTCGCGCTATTACGTTCACTTTCGGGCAAATACCCTTGGGAAAGGTATGAATCCCCTTGTCCTCTCAGCTATGGGTTAAACAGTAGCACTACTGTTCTTCTATGAGAATGGCTTTGGCATTAAATAACCTACAAAGGCTAATATGCCATTAAACAAAGAAACCAAACCAATGATTCGTTTTCATATAATTAAATTTTTCCATGTATTACTATGTATCACAAACAATTAAATTGAATATCGGTCATTTGTTTTCACACAGTTAAAACAGTTCTACTTGATCCATAGATAGGACACTATCAGGTGCTACAACTCAGAGACAAAGTAGAACTCGGAACGATGGCAATGAAGGGGTACTTCCCATTCCCTAAATCTCCAAGGCTGGAGCCTCACCATCAGATGCATTAATCCCATATCTGGGACACTCGTTGGGAGACTCTTAGCCTTCTACAGAGATGCAGTCGGTGTATACTACAGCCACAACCGGCTGGGCTGAGCCTTCTTAGTTTAATGGCATATCAACCTTCGAGGATGATTTAATGCCAAGGTCTTCCTTTCAGAAGAATATAAATGGTACCATTTGACCCATAGCTGGGGGTGGGGTGGATAAGAGGAGTCCATGCTTTTCCTAAGGGTATTAGTCTGAAAATAAATGTATTACTACGAACAGAGTTTGAACTCACGTTATACGATGCCACAGTCTAGCACGTTAGCCACTGTACCTCAGGGATTCTTTCCTTTATATATTAATTATATGTTCATTGAATTTGAAAACAAAGTATGGCTTATAAATTAGTACACCCTCAACTACTGGTTTACAAAAATAATTATCTATCTTTCTGTTGTGGTCTTTAGATAAGACCGGTGGAAGAACAACTCAAACAACGGGTGATAGGTAAACGTTATTGTAATAGCAGAAAAAGGAAGTCATACAAAGAAGTACTAGCTGTGCTCGGCTTGCAGTCCGTCTGTCAAGTGTCTCGTAAGGAACGAGAAGTTGTCTCTCCCGAGCGAGCTAAGCTAAGCTCGGAGAATATGTTTAAGTTGGACGAGTCCATCTTTGGGGTATGGTAGGATATGTCCCCTAAAACTATCTATCTATCTATCTATTTTTATTAGACACAATAATCAAATCAAAGTAGTGATCATGTAGGAACTTCTGGCATACAAGATCATTACTTCTAACCTTCTACTTAGCTAAATAAAAGATTAGACTTTTGGTTAAGTCAACTTGTAAACACCGGTTTTCGTCAATTTCTGAAGTTAAGCAACGATGAGTGGTTTTAATTTTGAGATGGGTAACAACTTAGCGACAGCAGGCACTGTAAGCAACCGGAAACCTGCTGTGAGCAAGACGAAGGAAATAACACCCATTAAGAGCGAAGTAAACTGAAAAGGCACATCTCAGATTTCGCAAACATTATACGGAAATTTTGCATCAAACCAAATATGTAAATTATATGGTTTTGTAATTTCCTGTCGCCCGTGATATGTCAAAATGCTGAAATAGTTTTAGCATAATTTTGGCACGAAATTCTCCCTTTGGAATTGCCCAACCTCAAAAATGTCAGCACTTTAGGGAGTTTGGCTAGATTGGGAAAACCTCTTCCTTAATCTAAAAACGTTATGATGCCATTTACATATGCAATTTAATTCATGACATGATCTTGGCAAGAGAGGCGCGAATTCTCACAAAACATTTCGTATTAAGAAATTTATCTGTCTATCTTTTCACACAGGATATTCAAAAAAATCGTCTTTCAGACGACAAGTATTGAAACTACTTTTTAACTTGCTTGTAGCAATAGAAATCTGTAGTTGCAGACAGCCCAATCTTCGTAGATATGCAAGAGATTATCTAAAATAAATAAATAAATGAATAAAAAGTAACAAATTCTGGAGATAAACGGTTTTTTTTTTGTTCAGAACTAACGTTACTACTCTTTATTAAAACTAGTTGGAGTACCCGACTATTCCCGGGACTAAACAAAAGATTTTAGCTTATGTAAATAATTATCTATCTTTCTTTCTCAGTCACTTCTTAACTATCTAGGATATTTCATTCCTTTCAATCAGTTTATCTTAATTACGAATAGATATATAAACCCTAGACTTTGTATATATATATATATATATATATATATATATATATATATATATATATAAGACTCAAAAAATAGTACTTGATTCCGCCTTACTTAACACTCAGCATTATAAAGTAAGGATCAAGGGTAAAGTGGAGCCATCCAGGGAATGGAGTTACGCCCTCCCCTACATATCGGTGTGGTAGCTATTGAAAAGAGAGCATTCGAGTACGGTCGCTAACTTTACAACTACTATATATATATATTTGTCTGTGTGTGTGTGTGTGTGTGGTTTCTATTTATCTGTTTTGATTGTTTCACACACCCCTGTCAGTTTTTTGGTTTGGTTAGGTTTCTTTGTTTAATGGCTTATCAAGTTTCGTTGGTTATCAAATGCTAGAGCCCTCCTTATAGAAAAACAGCAGTGATACTAATAATACCATAGCTAGGGGGATAAGGGAGTTCGTAATTTTTTGAAGGATATTAGTCGGAAGTGAACATAATAGCGCAACTGGAATTCGAACTCTCTTACTTCGATGTCGCGGTCCAGCATGTTTGTCATTACGCTATCTCATTGGGCTAGTGGTTAGAGTGTTCGGGAGTGGTCCGGGAGACCTGGGTTCAATCCCAGAACGCGTCATACCGAAGACTTTAAAAATGATACTTGACACCTCCTTGCTTAACACCCAGCATTATAAGGCACGTATCAAGGGTAAAGTGGAACAATCGAG
The DNA here is from genome assembly GCA_963585895.1 of Sepioteuthis lessoniana. NCBI lineage: Eukaryota > Metazoa > Mollusca > Cephalopoda > Myopsida > Loliginidae > Sepioteuthis > Sepioteuthis lessoniana. Next base: position 57,054,371 of record OY757939.1, read on the forward strand.
GGAAAGGAGTAGCGCCCTCCTCAGTGTAGTAGCTATTGAAAAGGGAGCCTTCAGGTCACCCTCGACTACAATCGCCAACAACTTTACTTAGTAGTATATCTACTCTAGAAGTTCGATCTATCTATCTATCTATCTATCTATCGATCTATCTATCTATACCAGCCCCTCCGCTCGGGCAGGATATGACACAGGATATGAAGCGGAGTTTAACAGGTTTGAATTCAGACTTTTCCTTCTCCTAGACTAGTTGCCTCACCAAGGCTGAAGAAACCAGTCTGTCCTACTATTTACCCATAGCTGGAGGGAGAATAATTGGATTCATACCTTTCCCAAGTGTATTAGTGCTATGTGAAATGCAATTAGCCTCGTCCAGGATTTGAACTCGTGTCGCCGTGTCCATTTCCTACGACGATAACCATTACACCATCTATCTATGTTAATATTTATCAGTCAAAAACTTCTTTCTTTCTTTCTTTCTTTCTTATTATTTCATTTGGCTACGCGTTTTTCTCACCCCACCCCCCAAAAACATACACTCTCATTCTCATCTTCTTTCTTTCTTTCTTTCTTTCTTTCTTATCTCTCCTCTCTTTTACTCTCTGTTTCTTCTCTCAGATAATTTCTTCCGTCTAGTATAACCACCATTATAAAATTATCACTGACAACCTGCCATTTTTAAAAAGAGTCAGTGATCGATTAGAAATACGCATGCGTGCGATTATCCATATCCGTATTTATGCGCATGCGTCAGACTCGGCGTCTACTTAGCCCGGTGACGTTTACAAGTTGTATCGATCTGCTTGTCAAAATTTGTTTTTATTTTCAAGGTCGGTGAGAACTTAAATCTGTTGCAACCTGCCACTTTACCTGTCAGCATGGTTTCTCTACAAAAGCACACTTCTGTCTGTTTGTCCCGTCCTTCTTCGGTTTGTATTAACATTCATTAAGCTAGTTAATGTCAAACACAAAGGCCATCAGCCTGAGAGACTCAAGGAGTAACGAACGTCTCCTATAGTTAATCAATGGTTTGTAACATAGTTTATTTATACTCCGATGAGTTCTATCCTCTTTGGGATACTTGCCACCTAATACTGCAAAATATGCTGTTGTATTGGATAGCAAGATATCTATTTTGGATTCCAAATACTCTGCCATGAATTCATTTCCAGAGAAAACTTCTACAGATATAAAGAGGAGCATTTCATGTTGTATAAATAGGGCCCAGTCAATGAATATTATCAAAGATACAGAACACAACAACATCGCTGGTTAGAGCAGGGTTTCAGCTACAAAAACATTTGGCTATGTATGATAAAAAAGCTCTATGAAACAATGCTATTATCTTCCCTATATTTGTTGTGGTTCTTGTTAAATGATTTAAAGGCACTACTTTCAGAGCAGACCATGGGGATTCCACGCAGGAGAAAATGCATAGCCAGAGTGGAAGAAATTGCGTTTTTTAGCCGAAAACCTTATCTATCTATCTATCTATCTATCTATGTATCTATCTACCTTACAACCAGTAAATTGAAGATATTACTTTCAGAACAGTTGAGAGAAGCCGGTAGTGGATAGAAACTTTATTGAAAAGGTACACCCATAAGAAGACATCTTTATGAAGTAGGTTTTGTGATAATGAACCATCTCATCAACTAAAAGATGTACGGCCACTTACCTCCCATCTCTAAAGCTATCCAAGCAAGATGAACAAGGTATGTGCGACACTGCTGGAGAAGGAAGGAGTATCTCATAAGGGACGTTCTTCCATAGATCTCGAGGCATGAACGTGCTAGTCATGGCCGACTATCAAGAACCTATCAACATCCCCTCTGTGTAGACAGAGGATATGATTTGGAAGAACTTCCGCGGGCGATGGATGATAGGGATATATATATATATATATATATATATATAGAGAGAGAGAGAGAGAGAGAAAGAGAGAGAGAGAGAGAGAGAGTCAGAGAAATACGTGCTTGCAGCGCGATCTGATAATGATAAGGACTTTCGGAATAATCCTCTTTCTCAAGAGTTACGTAAGTTCATCGCTGGCAAAAATTCAAGGCCAATACTGATGATAGTATTTTATAGCAGAAAACTTGCTCTATCCAATCATTTGTTATTGTCCTACGTGTATCTGTTATCTGTATCTGGCTATAGTTCTGTAATAGTTTCCGTGGGAATAAATGGGAGATATTACTTTCGGAGCGACCCACTTAAAAGCATGCCATGTAGTTCAATGCTTACGAAAATGCATGACCAATGTGGAACAAATTGAGTTTTGTAGCCGAAGACTTGTTCTATGGAACAATGATATGGCCCTCCCAAGCCCACTGCTACGAGCAGGATTTGACACATCGTTTTTTAAGCGCAGTAAACTAGGTTTGAAGTCAGAGTTTTCTTTCTCCTAAATTGGTACCTTATCAAGGTAGAAGAAACCAGTCTTCGATACATTTTACCTAGAGATAAAGGGTGGAGTCATAATGGTTGAAGTATTTTCCTAAGGGCTTTAACGCTATGTAAAACACAAAAAGCCTCCTCCAGGATTTGAAATCGGATCATGATTTTTATCGACGATGACCGTTACGCCACGAGCGCCTCTATTTTCCGCCCTGTATTTGGTGAATAAATAATCTCCTTTTATTTGGGGCGTTCACCGTATATAAGATCATGCAGCACTCTTTCACAGAGGCCACTGCATCACATCAAAAGAGACTCATTTTTTTCTTTTCTCCAACATGTCAAGCAGAAATAGCATTAAGTCCAGAATTCTTTCACTCTTTTCGGAATCATGCCATTTACACCCTACATCAAACTGAATATTTAATGACTTTCCGCCAATCGGCTTTTGCATTCAACCCGGCCATTTCATTGGTCCGAATTGTTGTCTTTATCCCAAACGCTGTCGAACCGTTTCCGCTTATCAAATGTCTCATCTTCCTTCAGATCAATTCTTCGATTCTTAATTGGCCACCATTGAAACTTTTATTTCTGCTTGGACGAATGCATTCAGAGGAATTTGTTAAACGCAGTCCGAATCGAACTTCCATTTCACATTTTTCTGTTTCGCCTCTTCAATTCCTTTCATAAGCAATCATCGACAACTGGCCAATATTCGTATCATTCATCGACAGCTCTTGTCGATGTTGCCTGTTCTGTTGAGCCGTATTGGTCGTTGGCATTCTCATTCCTTTCAACGTAAAAAAATCCTTCTCATGATTGGATGAATGAAAAAAGGAAACATGAAACAGACTATGAGGACAGTTAAAAAAAAAGATCTGTCTATGTATCTATCCCTATATCCTGATTAGAACATATCTATGAATCTAGTATGTTCGTATCCATCAATTTATCCATCTATCTATGACAGACTCTTATCTATCTATCTATCTATCTATCTATCTATCTATCTATCTATCTATCTATCTATGTGGTGCTTTCAATAAGTTTCCAGACTTTTTTTTGTACAGGCATTTAAAATTGTCGTAGACTCTTGACAATTCAGTATGTTATTGCTATACATCTTAAACAGATGACTTACAGATGACTGTCCATTTTTTTTATTTCAGCTTCAAATGAACAGCTACAGCAGCAATTGGAATACACCCTACTAAAGCCTGATTGTCACGGCTGGTAATTTTCAAAAATGCAATCGAGACGTGAGGACACTTTAGAAGAACGATATGCAATAAAATTCAATTTTAAACTTGGAAAAAATGCCACAGAAACGTATGGAATGCTTCAGACTGCTTTTGGAGCATCTTGTATGAATCGAGCATGAGTTTTTGAGTGGCATAAGAGATTCAAGGAAGCCAGGGAGTCTGTGAGGGATGATGAGTGGTGTGGGAGGAGTAAGGAAGTCAGAAAACCAGAGTTGATTGGCCAAAGGGCTAGGGTTAGGTTTTTAGGGAGTTCAGGGAGGCCAGCACTCTTCAAATCGGGTCAGTGGCATTTCCACCAGGACAATGCACCAGTTCACAACTCCATCCTTGTCACACATTATTTGACCAAGATAGGCATCAAGACAGTTCCTCTATAGTCTAGACCTTGCTCCCTGTGACTTTTGGTTATTCTCTAAGCTCAGAGGCTGTTGTCGTTATGAGACAATTGAAGAGATGAAAGAGGCTGTGACGAAGGTCATTAACAGGCTCACACAAGAGGACTTCCATGGGGCCTTGCAGAAGTTGTTGGAACGGTACAACAAGTTCATTGCAGCCGGAGATTACTTCGAAGAGGACTAGAGTTTCATGTGTGTACTATCAATAAAAGTGCCCATGCGAAAAAAGTTTGGAAACTTGTTTAATGATCCTCGTATCTATCTGTCTATCTATCTATCTATCTATCTAATTGCTTTCTTCCTATCTAACACAAATAATTCTATTCCATATTAATCATTTGTTTTCATACACTGAAACAGTTTCAAGTATTGCAATTTAATACTAATAATTCTATTCAACACTATCCTTCAGTTCCACAGTGTTAAATGGTTTCAAGTATTGCTATGTATCACTAACAATTTCATTAAATGTCATTCATTCATTTACTCAATTTCTAACAATTTGATTTGACTTAAGTCATTTGTTTCCACACAGTTTAAATGTCAAACAGTTCTATTTGATAAGATCTTATCAGCTGCTACTACTCCGGGTCCAAGTGGACCTGGGAACAATGACAATGAAGGGGTATTCCGTATTTTCCTAAGCTCAAGGACAGAAACCTCACCACCAGAGTGTTCATTGTCATATCTAGGACATACGTGTGTGAGTCTTACTTCTTTACAGAGATGCAGTCAGTGTATTCTATTGCCCCAGCCGACTGGGCTGTCTTTCATTTTAGGAACACTGCCATATATCTAATAGTAAAAAAAAAGATAGTAAAAATGTTTGAATAATTGTTTCTCAAACTGATGTCGAAAAAAGGCGATTATTAATCAAAATAAATTGCTTTAATTAATTTGAAATATGTTTCATTTTGGCATGAAATTTGGCTTCCCAATAATATAGGTTTTCTCTCATTATTTTTTTTTTCATGGAAGAAATCGAAGAAACATTTTCTAAGAGCGATGAGATATTTTTTTGCAGAGATTGTACATATGTAATAACTACGCACAGATTTCCTCTTCCAATAATAAGCTGCGAGGAACAATCTGTATTCAAACGGTGGGTAGATGGTGCAGGTTAAAGTGAGGGTCCAGGATGTCCCTTTGGCCAGACTCTAAATACTTTGCAAGGGTGCTCAACTTCCGTTTTGGAAGGAACCCTTATATATATATATATATATATATATATATATATATATATATATATATATATATATATGGGAACTCAAATGATGTTCATATTAAAAAATGTGTTTTTTTTTGTTTAAAAAATTAGGCTCAAGAGGCTGTAATTTTTCTATCTGTTTTTTTTTTTTTTTTAACCTATCGGTGCATTCGTATAAGTTTTTATTTTCGAGATTCTACGAAAATGACAATATTTCACTTGCCGCAAAAACATTAAAGAATCAAAACCCAAAATAATTTTAGAAATCTTTTTCCTTTCAAAAATATCAGATATACAATTTCTTGGACAATTAGGTTCATAGATCAATTTTTATTTAGCTGATGTTGAGCCTATCTAAGTTGTATAAATAAGCGAAGAAATAAATTTTTTTTTTCAGTAAGTATGGAATTATTACTTACTCAAATACCTTTCCGTTTATTTCTTTTGAGTGAAAACCTACAATATTTTCTTTCAAGAATGCATATAATTTCAACACCACTTATCTATCGTATATGTTAGTTTTAACATAAACTTGATACAACTACTACTGCAACTACTACTACTACTACTACTACAAAAATGTCTACGCTCTAGCTACCATTATCTTTGCTTCCAAGAAAAGACTGTACTTTTGTTTTTCTGCAAACTTTTCACTCAATGTAAAGAAATAAAAATATAATATGAATATGTTGGTCAGATTTTTATTCATTCATTTTTCCTTTAATTGGCTCCAAGTCTCTCTCTCTCTCTCTCTCTTCCTTATCTCTCTCTCTCTCTCTCTCTCTATATATATATATATATATATATATATATATATATATGTATATGTTTACACGGTGGCGCAAATAAGTATAAGACACCCCATTGAATTCTTAATAATTTTCTTACTACTCCACAAATTTCTCTGCAAATTTGTGTGTGGTACTTAGATCCAATGGTATTAGTATACATATTCAGTTTTATAACAACTTTCCTACAAAAAAAGGTTATTAAAAAGATTTTAAGAAAAATACGTTTTCGAGGGTGGAAATAAGTGTAAGACAGTTTTGAAAATTTGTATTTAACATCAAAATTGTATAAAACTGAATATTTACATTTATTCTCTTTCAATTGTAATACTTCAACCCTCCTGTTTTGCATTGAATCAATAAGTTTTCTGAGAGTTCAAATGAATGTTCATTGCAATACTATTTAATGCAAGAGTTTAAAGTTTCTCTATCTTCAAATTGACATTTATTTTTGTATACACTTCTTGACAAAATTCCCCCCAAATTTTCCATTGGGTTTAAATTTGGGGACTTAGTGGGCCAGTCTAAAGCTTCAATATCTTTTGTTTTAAACCAGTCTTTTGTGAGCTTAGAAGGGTGTATGGCTATGTTGTCCTGTTGAAAAATGGCGTTATTGGTGTCTAGACGATTCATAAATGGGAAAAGACTTTTTTCCAACACATTGATATATCGAGCAGAGTTTTGTTTCCTTTCCATTACTACTAAATTAGCCTTTCCAGATGCAGAAAGATCCTCCTCCAAATGGTCTTTCTGAAAACAGCTACTTCTTTCTTAAATCATGCCAATAACATTGGGAGCCATCAGGCCCATCATTAAAAAACACCACAGTTTCCCATTTCTCCTTTGGCCATGTTAATTTTTTCTTTACCCAATCTACGTGCATCTTCTTGTGTTTAGAAATTAAAGCAGGGACCGTCTTCCAGTTTTGATAGACAAGATTTGGCAATTCATGGAGAAGTTGACGAACACTTCTTGGAGTGATGGGTAAATTCTGAGATTTTTGTAGATCTCTTGAGTTTTATTATCCTTTAGAATGCTTCTCGAAGAACTCGGCGTCTGACTGCATTTGTAATTCTAGGTGGACGGCCTGGACGTTTTCTGGTGCCATACAATTCAGGGTCCTTTAGATAATTTCTCACAACTGTTCGGACCTCGACAATTCTCTTGCAATGAAACTTATTGATTTTCCTTCCAGTTCATTGACAGAAATTTGTCCTTTTCATTAAGGGAGGGGGCAGTTCCTAGGCATCTTGCAGTAACTGTATTCAATTATGAAATGTTTAAATAGGACTCACATGGCTTAAAATCATGATGAGAGTCTTTTTATAATCTGAGCATGCACTTGTTCTTGATTTGGTATTCTGAAGTTAACCAGATATGCAATTTTTCAAAACACTCTTATTAGTATTTCCACCCTCGAAAATGAAGTTTTATTAATAATTTTTTTGGGTGGAAAGTTGTTATAAAATCGAATATATATCTTAACATCATTCGGATCTACATACCACACACAAATTTTCAGAAGGATTTGTTCAGTAATATGAAAATTATTAAGAATATAATGGTGTGCTTTATACTTATTTCCACCACTATATATATATATATAATTAAGATTAGTGCACAAACCGTTGGATTTAGGCATCCCATGATGTTAGCCATGTGCCAAACTTCCTTTATTATAACAGATTTGTTGACAATGAATTAACTGTACAAGTTAAACTCTTTTTCATAATTCTGTTTATTCCGTCGTCAAACAAAAATTGCATGTTTGCTTTCCCGTTTAAGTTGAAAACTGATAAAAAATAATTGGAAAACAAGTAAAAAATTAATAAATAATTGTCGCTCGCATGTAACTTGGAATATCACATGACTTCTGAGGCTAGCATGTGACTTGGAATATCACTTGACTTTCGAGGCTAGAATGTGACTTGGAATGTGTGTGTGCGTGTGTGTTTGTGTGTGTGTTAGATAAGAACAGTTCTCTCAAATTTTTTTTTTAGTTTAGTGTCTGTTCCGGGCGACCGAGGTTCAATCCCAGGTCAAGACATACCAAAGATTCGAAAAATCGTACTTGATGCTGCTTTGGTTAGCACTAAGCACTATAAGGTGAAAATCAAGGGTAAAGTGGAACTATCCAGGGACTTGAGTAGCGCCTCCCCTACACCTCGAAGTAGTAGCTATAGAAAAGGGAGCCTTCGGGTCACCTTCGACTAAAGGGAGACAACTTTACTTACTTTTCTAAAGAACGAACTAAATTATGAAACAAAAAATATAAGTAGTGAAATGGAAACTTGCTTAGAAACAGTGTCTGCAGAGAAATAAAAAGAATTAATTTGAAAATATTTTTCGGATGAAGCATTCAAAATCTGACGAACACTCTGAGGATTGTTAATCAAACAAACAAACAAACAAACAAACGAAACTTGACTTTGGCACATCATCAATTATAAAAAATACGTCCTCGTGATTTTTTATCTTATATTTATATGTCATCGATTTTATTTCTATTTTTTCGCTAATATATATATATATTTATATATGTATAATTTTGAATTCTAGAAGTCTATTATTTGAAGTTTCATGTGGTATGTACAATCATCAAATAAAAATTCAAGTTATGGACTTCTAGTGTTCAGAAAATATATATATATATATATATATATATATATATATATATATATGACTATAGATACCGTAGGGTCGAGTTCTCTCGCGAAGAAGTAACCGTGTTGCCATTAGCGCCTTTGCAAGTCTCTTCGTATTCAAATTGAGATCTCGGCGGCCGTTTGAACGGATGGATGTAAACAATAGTAATTGTGATTCATAACCGTTTAAAATTTACTTCGCAGCTAATATCTCCTCGTGGCTAAATGGTTAGAAGCTTTGGTTTGGTGTTTCAGTCAACCAGGTTTCGATCCCAGCTACGGGGAGATACTGTCTAGCCACACTGTTGAGTTCTGATAGAACGAAAAGGATCTGTGTGTGGATGACTATATATATATACAAATAATTATTATTTTACTTGCTTATGGGAAGCTATTTTGGTCGTAAATGAAGCCAAAAGACCATGGCCATTTCGGTGAGGCATAAAATTTGTTTACCCAGAAATGCGAAAAAAGGTACATAAAAGTATGACGTCGCACAGCGTTGTCTATCATATGAAACCCTATTTTGGACTTTAACGAAATCAGAAGACCACCGTTCTTTCGTGGGACTAAAAAAAAGTGCCGACTGTATGCCTTAGGGAGGGAGAGGGTAAGATTCTTGACAAAACTCGTGACATTAAACTGGTGATGAATCTCTAGTTCAGGAGCTCGAAAGAGTACGCAACCTTCTATTCAGACTCTCTCGTCAACTCAGACCATTCAAAAAGTTCCAGCCTTGCCTGTTGGGGCTATAAAATACAATGACTGCATATCTGCAAGAGGGTAAAACCTCCCCCAACTTGTGTCCTGGATATAACACTAAACAATCAGGAGTTTTGGAGAATACGAAGTATCCCTTTATTGCCATTGATCACAGGTTCATTCTGGCTAGGAGTGGTAGCACCTGATAGGGACCTATCAATAGGTCAACTAGAACTGTTTGACATATAAACTGAGTGAAAACAAATGACCTATGCTAAACCGATTTGTCTCAAATAGAACTATTTGATCATTTAACTGTATGTAAACAAATGACTGATATTTAATTGAATTGTTGGTTATACATTGCAATACTTAAAACCATTTAACTTTGTTGACTTATGTTATACTGAAATGTTAGAAATAGAACTGTTTGATCATTTAACTGTTTGTATCTACAAAACGTATTTACATATGTTTAATACATATGTAAAAACAGGATTTGGCATTAAATAATCAATAGTGGTTGATATGCTTTTAAACCAAACCAAAAAAATCGAATCATATATTTCTCATCAAACAGAGGAGTGAGCAAATCATTTATATTCGATTGGAAAACTCGAAACTATAGAACTGCGAAATTTATTTACCATTAAGAATAGTTACTAAAAACTTTGTTTCCCACAAGGCACCAACTATACGACCACTTGCCTCCCATCACGAGAACTATCCAAGTTAGACGAACCAGACACGCAGGTCACTGCTGGAGAAGCAGGGACGAGCTCATAAGTGATGTACTCCTATGGACCCCCACATATGGCCGGGCAAAAGCAGGACGACCAGCACGAACATACATACAGCAGCTATGTGAGGATACGGGATGTGGTCCTGAAGACCTACCAGAGGCGATGAACGATAGGGAGAAGTGGCGAGAGAGGGTCAGGGATATCCGTGCTAGAGGCATGACAGGATGATGATGATGATTTTATTACTTGCAAAAGGTGAAATGATTTCGGCATGAAATAACCCAACAAGGGTTAAGCTGTCGTAAAACCAACAAAACACAACCAATCAAAACGAAAAAAAGAAGAAAAAAATTTTTTTTTTAGTATTGGATGATTTCATTAGAGTAAATTTTTTTTCAAAAAATTGATTTATTGAATTCAACGGCATGTCAATCCGTCTGGGGCTATTTTATGCTTAGAGGTTAGGGAATTGTATTTATCGTACATTTATATTTACACTTTTGTGCAGTTTCTTTAGAGAATTTTTCACACGGTTTTATGATATCGAGTATTCCAATCAAATAAAAAATAATTTGCACCTCGAGTCAGAGCGTACCCGGAACTAATGTCATTGAAGGGTACCCCCCACTTCCCAGATCTCTGTGTACCATAGGACCAACGTTTTGTGCTGTAAAGAAAGAAGTCCACAGAAAAATAAATACTCAAACTCGAAGGTAAGGGGAAAAATATAGCAATCGTTTTTATTCGGCTATGATCACTGCAACTCGAAAAGTTCCTTCTTCTCCCTTCCTCTCGGTGGTGACGGTGTGTGTGTGAGAGCTGGCTGTTTGACACACGCTTGTCACAGCAGATCGGTCGTAGCAGACTGGGGTATGACGGGTCAGGGCCTCCGGAACCTTTAACGCACCCGTTATGACAACTGCCTTCAACTCTGTCAAAATCTCATTACTTGTTTTCTTATATAGAGATTTTGGAGAACAAATCGAAGTTTCGCGAATGTTCGATGTCACCAGTGAAACACGTGATATTACATCTGTGATTATTTTTAAATCACGTCTAACTTTGCAGGTCATTCTGCCCGCACACGTTAGTCTCGTGACACCTTCACGGATTGACGACAGCGCCTGTCCGTAATATTACAGCCGGAACCAGTTTAGTATCCTGGGTAACCACCGTAACCAGTTTAGTATCCTGGGTAGGAGTCACCCTTGCACACATATGTATGATTTTAAATTGTCTTATCTAATACTGATAATTCATTCCCGATATGGTTTCAAGTAACTATTTCTATTTAATAATAATTATTTGTTTGCACACAGTTGTACATAGTTTCAAGCAGTCATATCTAATACAAATACTTTATATACAATTACATGATTTCAAGTAACTATTTCTATTTAATAATAATTGTTTGTTTGCACATAGTTATATGGCGCTCGGTGTGCAATAGATATCGTCGTAGGAAATGGACATGGCAACCCACTTTCAAATCCTGGATGAGGCTGTTTGCATTTCCCATATCTCAAATACCAATGGAGAATGAATCCAACTATTCTCTCCAGCTATGGGGGAAATGGTTGGGCAGACTGAGATTTTTAGTCTTGGTATGTTAACTAGTCTAGGAGAAGGAAAACTCTGTATTCAGACTTGTTAAACTCCACTTAAAATTGACCTTGTGCCATACTCTGCTCGTGCAGAGGGATTGGTAAATGCATATATTGTTTAAAGTTCCCTTTTATTATAATCCTTACTAAACAATTCTGGCTTCATGAACCAATTCTCAATAAAAATAATTTACTGTTATATGCTATGAAGTAATCCTATCGTATACGAATAATTTTTAAACAGATCTATTGAACGCATTGGCGTAACCTTAACGGGTATTATCACTTCAGTTTAGAGTGGACCTGGGAGTAATTACAGTGAAGTGTTACTTCACATTCTCCAGATCTTCAGAACTAGGATCTTACCGTAAGATACAGTTTAGTTTCATATACAGGACTTCCTCTTATTCTTTGAGTAGGGGGTCTCGCACCTCTGCGGGGAAAAAAAACTTGCGCATTCTAAGCCTTATCAACAGTTCGATAGTTTGTGTAAGGATCAGGCTTAAGGTTAAGGGTCACGTTGGTTTTGTGTCTATTAACAAAATATTTCAAACTTGAACAGTGTTCCATATTATATACAGTGTACGGAAGAAATACCTCCCACTCTTTAAACTGTCACCAGTGTGATGCAAATGAACGTAGGCAAGTGGTACATGTAGCTCCATCAGGCTAATGTCCTATCGTTGTTTTTCGGATATGATCATAGCTCAGATCGGCGCACACTGCATGTTTTTCACTGAAAAAGATTTCTCATTTTGTTTCGGATAGTAATTTACTAAGTGTTTTTTTTTTGCTTAGATGTGGCACAAGGCCGAATAAATAGGGCACCTAATCAGACTTGAACTCACTCATGAAGGTTTGCTAGTTTAGCTTGCTAACCATTACACCATCCAAGGTGTCCAAATGTTGTGTCGGATAGTATTTTCAACCTAGAGTAGAAATTATTTTCTACCCGGAACGGCATCATCCCGACCTAACAGAAAGTGAGTACGAAAATCTCTCTGTGAAGCAATTGCAGAGTCACCAGTCTTTAAAAAAAGTTTCAATCGTAAACGCATGGTGTACACCGGTCGTATTTGAACCCCCCCCCAAAAAAACGAAACAAAGCAAAAACAAAAAACAAACACATAAAAAAAATTACAAAACGAAAACACCCCCCAAAACCCTTAGTTATTACCTCGATGGAGTTACCATTACCACTTGCCTAAGCACATACAGCGCCAGGTGGGGGATATTAAACTAATCACCTGATCCCAGGTAGTGTCTGCTTGGCAGGGCTTAGTTTCTTGCTTGGCACATGAGGTACCCTAGAAATGGAATGCCTAGAGGATCAAACATTTTTGTCCCTGTCATGTCACGATTTGTGCTTGGCCCACACTCACATTTTAAAATGACTTGTTATCGAATCTGACTTTGTGAGATATCAGATAAATCTCCCCGAACCTCATCATAAAATTACTTTATGTAAAATTTCATTTGGCGGGAAGTCGGATAAACTCCTTTCCACACTGGTGACAGTTTAAAATGGAGGAGATATTTCTGCCTCGTTCCTGTGTATACCGCTGTATGACGTGTTACTTTGTTGTGTTCAGTTCTTCTCGTATCTGAATAGATACCAAACAAGTACAGAAAAAAAAAATTGTATGTGTATATTTATATTTGGAGCTTTTAATGCATCCGTAAGAGAAAATCCGTTGGTTATTGTACTTTGCAAGTAAGGGAAATAATTAAGTGTACTAATGTATAGCAAAAAGTAATTATAACGTATACACAAACGTTTCCACCTCATTACACGGCAGCAGTTCATTCAAAATGTCGGCTCAATGATCAGAAGCGCGCGAAAAATAAAAATAAAATAAGATAGAATAAATAAATAAATAAAAGAGAAGCAAGAAGAAAAAGGAAAAAAAAAAAAAAAAGAAAAAAAAAACGCGAACAAAAATGTTTTAAAAATGACGAAAGAAGAATAAAATAATTGAGAGAAAAATCAGTCAGAGAATAAATCCTTTTATTTTGTTTTTTGTCTTTTTTTTTTTTGTACTTATTTTGATCGATTCGATGTCAAATTTGCAGCCTCGTTTATTAAAAAAAAAGGCAAAAAAAAGAATAAATAAATAAAAAATAAAACAAAACAAAACAAAAAAAAAACAAAAATAGTAACCCCCCTCCAAAACAAACTAATAAAAAGCGAAGAAATGGTTAATTTTCTGTTTCTCTTTATTCTCTCTCTCTTTCCCCTCCTCCTTACCTTACTCTCTCTCTCTCTCTCTCTCTCAACGCGTGTGTGTGTATTTGTGAGGTGTCTATATACTCGATACATTTTATACCTGTTGGTTCGATAAAATTGTTGCTATCTTTCAGAAAGTTCACAGTAATCTCAAAGATTAAGAAGTTTAAGCTAATCTGACATTATTAATTTTCACTTCCAGAATATACTCGCAGACACAGAGACCCCCGGCACATATATATGAAGTGCTGCCTATATATATATATATATATATATACACGCTCACACACACACTTTTTTTCATTTAAACATGTTTGATTAATCATGTCTTTTGTAAATTCCCCTCCAGCTTACTCTTCCTCCTACTCTTCATATATATGTATATGACTCATCCTTGTACTCATCAATTCATCATTCGATCCCTCGAAGATGGCTCCATTTTGGGCAGAAATTACTCGTGAAAAATTCGACGCCTTCGAAAATTCATTCCATCTAAAAATCAAACGAAGACACAAACTGATCAGAGATAGAATAGGTAGATTCGAAATTTCTGTCCTATTTAACCAAACACACACAAACACACACACACACACACACGCACACACACACACACACACACACACACACACACGCGCAAAGCTCTTCGAAAGAATTGAGCTCTCTGGTAGCCGATAGGGTATAAAAATGTAAACAAACGGCTGCTGCTGCTGTTGCTAAATAAATACCTAAAAAATTCACTTAGCTACTGGGTCCACTTGTTGGCCGAGCGGTCTGAGACTTAGTGTAACGTAAAGTTGGACGGGTTTCGATCCCGGTTTCGAGCGTGCTGCGTGTCTAGCCACACTGAAGAATTCTGATAGAACGAAACAGTCTGTCTGGAGATGGCCATTCCATAAGTAAATGGAAATGTTTGGAAAAAAGCAAAATATTTTGTTCAGATTTCTTTCTCTAAATGTAAACTCTGTATTATTTAGGATTGATTTACGCAAGAAAAATATGCTAATCCCGTAAAAATATTCGTTTTAAGACTATTCAAGGAAAAAGAGAAGCATGTTTTGACAAAAAAAATTACAAATGGTTTGCCACTAACGGGCTTGAGTCGGAAAGACAGTTTATGGAGTGGAAACTCATTGACTTTCAAGTAAAGAAAACGTTTCGGGCGCATCAATCAGCAAAGAATGTCATTTGATTTCATTGAAAAATATACAACTGTAACCAGTGCCTTCTACTGCTACCTCCTTAGGCAAATAAATATTTCTTTCTTTGTTTTTTTAATGGGATATCAAACTTTATGGGTTGGTTATTTAATGCCAAAGCGATCCTTATAAAAGAACAGCAATGTTATTATCTAACCCATAGTTATAGGGATAAGGGAGTTCAATACCTTTCTCAAGGGTTTTATTCCTATTAGGCAAAATAATTCACCTTATTTATTGCGTGAACGTCGTATATATATAGTTACAAAAATTATTTCCTGAGTCAGGAAGAAACCTACTACAGTTTCGCCTAAGCAGCTCATTAGGGTACCTAATTTTTATCACTATTTTGCTCTACTTAGTATTGAGCACTTTTTGTACTTGTAGCTTAGCAGCAAGTTACGGTGGGTTTTTTTTACCAATCAATTGCGTATCTGTTGATTTTTTTCAATTGGTGTGACAAGGTTGGCCTTTTCTTTTTTCCAATATATATATATATTTTTCCCCTAGACTGTGATTCGTTGTATATGTTTATCTTCGAATTACTGGCGTTTTTTTCCCTTACCGTAAGTGCTATTATTCAGTAAGTTATTATATATATATATATATATATATATATATATATAGGTATTATTCGGTCCAGTTAAACCGGAGTTGGGAGTAATTCCATCAGGACAAAAAAAAAAAAAAAAATTCAACAGTGAACATTTAAATTTTCCTGGTAAAGAGCTCAATGTAACTGACATTACAGAGCAATAATTTCTTTAAGAAAAAATTATATATCCTAATATATGTGTATGTGTGTGTATAATTTTGTCCCATCCACCCCACAAAGCAAAAGCTGAACGGCCACATATCACCCATCAAAAAACTATCAAAATTAGACGAACCAGACATGCAGGACACTGCTGGAGGAGAAGACACGAGCTAATAAGTGATGTACTACTGTGGACCCCTTCACATGAACGACCTGCACGAACCTACACACAGCAGTTGTGTGTCGATATGGGATGTAGCCCTGAAGACCTGTCGGAAGCAATGGACGATAGGGAGGAGTGGCGAGAGAGGGTCAGGGATATCCCTGCTGATGGCACGACATGATGATGATGATGATGACTTGTATCTATCCATTTGTTCTGACAGTTGAAAAAAAATTCTAATTATTGAACCAGTCACAGCTAAATTACGTACATTCCTAAATAGTTTTATTTATGCTTGGGAGAGGAAGTGCTAATGGCTAACCCACTGTAAGCGAGTTCGAACTCTAGTCGCTCTATTACGTTCACTTTCGGACAAATACATGAGGGAAAGGCATGAACCAACTTATCCTGCCAGCTATGATTTTAATATCAGCACTACTCTTCAACAAAGATTGCCTTGGCATTCAATTACACACGAAGGTTGATATGCCATTAAACAAAAAAAACTAAACGAATGATTATGTAGAATTTGTTTGACTCACTTCTGTAGTTGGACTAACGATTTGTTCTGTAACCACCAAATTCCGTCATTATAATTATTGGATGCAAGGAAAGTTTTAATGTAAACATGTTTCTCATGAGGAATTCTTATTAATGATTCACAGGAAATGATGTTGCTGCAAGGCGTAGCTAATCGAACATAACTTAGAATTTTAAATTACCTTCCATAGGATAATAATTAGAAGGAATATAGAAATTTCTGCTCATAAGTATTTTAACAACACAAGATCCGTTTATATTACCTCAAGATTGCAAAAGCGAAGAAGTATTTTGGCTGATTTTTAACGGCACGTCAATTCGTCAACAGTTATTTTATGAGCAGAAGTTAGGGAATTGCATTCATTGTACATTTAGATTAACATTTCTTTGTTTCTTAAGAGTTTTTTTTTTCTTTTACTCACAGATAAATGTTATGCAGTATTCCGATCTCAAATAAATAAGTTACACAGCCGTGTATGGTTTCAAACATTTCTATCAAATATTAATAACATATGATTTTAAGTAATTATTTCTATTTAATAATAGTCATTTGTTTGCAGTTTGGTAACTAGTAATAATCCTAAGCCAACTATTTTAACTTCGAGTAAATATTTTTAAAATAAATAATTCATAGTTATGTCATATAATGGCCGAGGGATTTCGTTTTATGCCTTTGGGTTTAGTTAGGCTGAGAACCTTTCGGCTCAGCACATGGGTTAGTTAGGTGCAAACTTGAGTGCAGGTGTTAACGTGCACGCGGGGAGGATGTGTCGTTCATAGATGTCAAAATAAAAATCCGATAGAAAGGTTGACCAGTGGATGTGAATGACGTCATGCACCGGAAGCGAGCACGCGGAGGATTTCAGGGATTTTGAAAAAGTCAGTTAGTTGAGTTGTGTCCTGCTTCGGAAGAAGACGGTTGGCTTTCGCTTGCTCGCCGAAGCCAGGCCAGTGGACTTGTGGTTGGTGCCGCACGAGATAGGGGGGGGGGGAGATGGAAAAGCCAGAATGGAAAGAATGTGTATCTCTCTCCTTATGTCGAAAAACCTTTAAACTCAAAGGTAATAAAAAGTTTCGTACCTGAACTAAGAAGTCGTGTTTTTCGTGTTTCGAGATCCTATGTTCTATGTATATATATACGAACATTATGAACGTTTTGCGTACCGCTATGAATATGTCCATTTCACGGTGTTTATTATGGCTATGGTATAGTTATAGGGCATCAAGTATTTCTATCGTACACGAATATTTTGACCAATAAATTGGACCTTAACAGGTACTGTTGAACCGGGTCAGAGAGGACATAGGAGTAATGGCAATAAACGGGTACTTCACATTGCGTAGATCTCAAGAACAGGAGCCTCACCATTATGTGCTATTTAGTTTCAGGCTGAGTTGAGTTCTTTTGTTTGGTTTGGATTGGTTTTATGGCATATCAACCATAGTAGGTTATTTGATGCCAAATCCATTTTTATACATATATATTAAATATATACGATTTGGTTTGGATTAGTTTTATGGCATATCAACTATGGTAGGTTATTTAATGCCAAATCCATTTTTATACATATAAACAGTTATATTTCAAACAATTCAGACAAATTCACCTACATAGGAAGCAGTGTCTCATCAACCGAAAAAGACATCGACATGCGGCTAACGAAGTCATGGACAGCTATCGATAAGGTATCGATCACATGGAAATCAGACCTGACCGATAAAATGAAACGCAGTTTTTTCCAGGCAGTGGTCATATCGCTACTGCTGTATGGATGCACTACTTGGACGATAACAAAACCACTGGAGAAGAAGCTAGACGGCAATTACCCAAGAATGTCGCGAGCAATATTGAATAAGTCCTGGCGGTAACACCCCACAAGGCACCAACTATACGGCCACCTGCTTCCCATCACGAGAACTATCCAAGTTAGACGAACCAGATACGCAGGACCCTGCTGGAGACGCAGAGACGAGCTCATAAGTGATGTACTCCTATGGACCCCCACATATGGCCGAGCAAAAGCAGGACGACCAGCTCGAATATACATACGGCAGCTATGTGAGGATACGGGATGTAGCCCTGAAGACCTGCCAGAGGCGATGAACGATAGGGAGAAGTGCGAGAGAGGGTCAGGGATATCCGTGCTAGCGGCTCGACATGACGATGATGATGATAATTATAGTTTCTGTTTACACAGTTGAATGTCAAAACATTCAATTTCAAACAATTCAGTTTGACATAGGTATAGAACTTAAATGTCAAAAACAGTTCTATTTCAAACAATTCTGTTTAGTCAAAAAATTTAAATGGTTCCAAGTATTGCTATGTATCACTAACAATTCAATTAAACATCTGTCATTTGTTCACACACAGTCAAATGTAAAAACAGTTCTATTTCAAACAATTCAGCTTAGCATAAGTACAAAGTTTAGTTCTATTTGACCCATATATTGGACCCTATCATGTGATACCACTCCGGGCCCGAGTGAACCTGGGTGCGATTGCAATGTAGGAATGCTCTGCATTCCCCAAAGCGCCGGCATTACTGGAGCCTCACCATCAAATTGTTTATTGTCATATTCAGGACACTCTTTGGTGGGGTCTTATCCCTCTGTATAGATGCAGTCAATGTATTCTATAGCCCCAGCCGAATGGAACAGTTTCAGATTGATATGCCATTAAAAAAGAAAAGAACTAACTAGCCTACTAAGTATTTTACAGAGCATACATGTGCATAGATATGCATTTTTTTAAAAGACATATCACCGATATGAAGTTTTCTTTTTGATATTTCTTACATGGAATGATATAAATATATGCCTTTGAAGTAGTTTTCTTAATTGGTCTATTGATGAGGATCCTAATTGTTTTGGATGTGCTTGTGACGATTTCGAAGCCTAATAAAAAAAAAGTCGTCAATTATGTTTAATATTGAATTCTTGGGTAGGCGAAACATATATCATAAATACGTAATATGCAATGATATTTATGTAAACACACTACCAAATTGATTTTCACGTCCTATTTCCATTATATATATATATATATATATATATATATAAATAGAGAGAGAGAGAGAGGGGAGAGGGAGAGAGATTGGATGAGGAAAAAAAAACGAGAGACCATGAATAGTAGCGTTAGATACATGCTTGACCTTAGTCTATTGATTTGTATGAAAATATATTCAACTCTGAAACGAGACGTAAAAAGATAGGAACTACTTGGGCTTGGTTGCTACGAGCTAGCTATGAACATACTGCTATCAATATGCATATCATATCATATATATATATATATATATATATATATATATATATATATATATATATATCGTGGGCAAATTTTTATTAAAGATGACAGGTAATGATTTAGGGTCGACTTTAGGCTAATAAAAAACTCAACTCTCAATCTTTGTCAGTCATCTATAATAAAATATGGCTGCAATAAAATCTGCTGCTCAAACACACTCATTCACTATATATATATATATATATATATATATATATATATATATATATTTAGACTTTCTTTCTTCTTTCTTTGTTTAATGGCATATCAACCTTTGTAGGTTATTTAATGCCAAAGCCATTCTCCTAGAGGAACAATAGTGATACTATGTAACCCATAGCTGGGAGGTTCATACCTTTCCCAAGGGTATTTGGCCGAAAGTGAATGTAATAGCGCGACTGGAGTACGAACTCGCATACTACGATTCCGTAGTCCATCGCTTTAACCATTACACCACGAGGAAACCCCCTATATTTTAAGATTAGTAAATATACTAATACTATATATATATATATATATATATATATATATATATATATATATATATATATATATATATATATATATATATATATATATATATATATATATATATATATATATATATATATATATATATATATATATATATATATATATATATATATATATATATCATATATATATATATATATATATATATATATATATATATATATATATATATATATATATATATATATATATATATATATATATATATATATATATATATATATATATATATATATATATATATATATATATATATATATATATATATATATATATATAGTTGTGTATTAAAAAAAAAACAACCTTCCACTATTACAAATCACATCAGAATTTGTATAAATCGGTCACCTCTTATATATATATATATATATATATATATATATATATATATATATATATATATATATAAAGATGTTTTTTGCGGTATAAAATTTGATAATAGCGATAAAAAAGACCCAGATTTTATTGATAATGGGAATAAAAACTTCAAAGATGACCGACTTGCAAACAGGTTTTGATTCTGGCTCAACAGAGCAAATTCGAAGATGATATAGGATTAAAAAAAAAAATTCTAAGGAAAATATGAGAGGTAAAGGTAAAAAATTTCTATTGAAGACTATATCGAAATAATATTAAGTCCTTGCAGACATTCTCTCTGTTTACAGAGAGAATTTCTGCTGGAAAAATATGAATAGTCTCCAATATTTTTAAATGAAATGAAGACTGTGACATGCTCTGTATTCAGAACAAGTCAACACTAAATTTTTCAACAGAGTCACGGTCATTGATAAAGTGTTCTTCAATTGATGACCCACATGTATTCTTAAGATTTTCTAACAGGCTAACATTAAAATTATGTATTTTTTATTCCCATTATGAATAAAACCTTGGGTCATTTCATCGATACATATGTATATATATATATATATACGAGGTGCATATGGTAAGTTTCCAGACTTTTTTCGTATGGGCATTTAAAATTGTCGTAAAATTTGAAAATTCAGTATGTTATTGGTATACATCTTATAAGATAACAGACGAATTTTTATGATTTCAGGTTCAAATGAACAGCTACAGTAGCAATTGAAATACACCTTACTCAAGCCTGATTGTCATAGCTGGTGAATTTCAAAAATGCAATCACTTATATATATATATATATATATCCATGAACATGTATATACACATCAATGTATATATATATACCAGTACATTAACACATACGCACACACATATATAAATCCTTGCTATTGGTAAAATTGTAGGGTAGATTAGTCTCTCGAGTTTTTATTGGGGGACCAGTTTAGGAAAAGGAAAATCTCAGAATTTAAAACTTGAAGAATATTTAGGAGAATTTATGGCATATTGATGCACCATTATTCCGTTATCATCTTATCCAAAATGTGTTTGGCTTGCCAAAACTTTCAGCACTATAAACAAATCACCTGTTTTCTTAGCGCAACAGTCTTTATTTTTAACCGAACTGTTTGGTACACATTAATCGATATCGACAGGAGAGATATTTATTATTATATTGTTATTATTTTACTCTTTTGAGATTTTTTCCCCACCAGCGTAAGCTCTTGGTTTCTCACTGGAGTTTAAATCATAGGAAATCTCCTCAAGTCTCCAGGACTCTTCTCGGTATTCCAGCCGATCTGAATAATGCTGTAGTCTGGATAGACTCCAAGTGTCCTCTTATTTCAAAGTTTTCCAGTCCTTTTACCAATCTTTTGCAGATTGTTACAAGTGCACTAACTACAATCGGTATTACCGTCACCTTCATGTTCCATAGTTTTTTTTAGTTCTCTTGCAATGTCTTCGACTGGTTCTCTTATTTTATTGTTGACCATCATTAAGTCTTGTCGTCTGGCCAAGATTAGGTGATCATTTTGTATCACAAAATCCCAGAGAATTTTGTCCGTCTCATTTTCCAGGACGGATTCTGCGTGGTGCATATAACACTTGTTATGGAGGTGCCCGTGGTGTAATGGTTATCGTCGCAGGAATTCGACACGGCGACACGAGTTCAAATCCTGGGCAAGTGTGATTGCATTTCACATAGCACTAATACCCTTGGGAAAGGTATGAATCCAATTATTCTCCCTCCAGCTATGTATAAAATAGTAGGGCGACACGAGTTCAAATCCTGGAAGAGACTGAGTGCGTTTCACATTGCACTAATACCCTTGGGAAAGGTATGAATCCAATTATTCTCCCTCCAGCTATGGGTAAATAGTAGGACAGACGAGGTTCTTCAGCCGTGGCGAGGCAACTAGTCTAGGAGAAGGAAAACTCTGAATTCAAACCTGTTAAACTTCGCTTAAAGTTGACCTTGTGTCATATCCTGCCCGAGCGGAGGGGTTGGTAAATATGGTTAGTATTCTCGAATTTCAATTTCTTGTACAATTCCCAGTGGTTTACCTTTCCCACCCAGTCGTGTTTAGCTTTATACTCTTTTTGTGCTAATCTATTGCATTCCTTTATTATATGATTGATCGTTTCGTCTCAATCATCAGAAAACCAACATCAACTATTTTGTTGTGTCTTATCTATTTTTACTTTAACGTAGTTTGAATTATTATAACTATTATTAATTAATTTTCAGTTTTCTTTTCTGTTTCTTACAATCCTTCTTTGGATCTTTATTCTAGATCTTGCGTGAGGGAATGTAGGGATTATATGAAATCTATGTATCATTGGTGTTTTTTTTTGTTGCCTCTTTTCAGTGATATTTTTTGACCTTATGGATAGTACTACACTAAGGAAATGAACAGTTCTACTAAGTGAAAGTCTTAGTATTTCATATAGTCTGGGACTGCCTTGTATTTTGTTAACATGTTTATTTGATTCTTTCTTGTTCATGCCTTGGCCCCTAACTATCACTGGTTCAGTTTAAGGTGTCACAATTTTTCAATTTCTGTTTCTATGTCTTTGTATTTTCTGACTTCGATATACTCTTTGACTGATATTTTAGTATCTGTTGGTACTGATATATCAATTAGAAGGCATATTTTTCTTTTATAGTCCTTAACCATTATATTTGGTCAGTTGCTTTTTATATTTCTCTCAGTTTAAAAACCAAAGTCCCAAAGATTGTTAGTTCCTTTTGTTTCTGTTATTGTTTCTAGTTGGTGTTTACACCATTTTTCAGAGTCTGATACTACTTACTTATTTTCCCATGAATATAATGTCCTATTTTATAATGCCTCTCGTTATTTCTATTGGTGTTAATTCTATTGATGTTAGGATTCTTTATATATATATATATATATAATTTCTTTTTGTTGGTCTAATGAGAGAAAAGTAAATACTTTAAAAGGAATAGTTCCATCAGTGAATATGGTTTCAGTTTCTTTATCATATTTTTGCTTTTACACGTATTTCTGACTTTAGATTTGTCTTCAGGAAGTTAATGATTGATTTACACGTTCCCTTTGGATTTTATAGTGGTGTTTGTTTTGATAGGCTAGCAATTATTCTTAACTACAGGACCTGTGTCTGTAATTGTCCTGTTGGAGATAATTGCCCATGACAATCTTTGGCCTTGGCAGATGTTTTATTTATTGTGTGCGTAGGTGTGTTTAAAAGAATGTATTCTCTGTGTTTGTGTGTATGTGTGAATATTCAGATCCATGTATGTGTATGCAATCATATAAAACCCCAGAACGTCAGAAACACGTGTTGAAACAAATAAAAAACAAAAAGCAAAAATGAAACCCAATTCACTTGCAGACTTATTCATTTTAAAGTATATATACAAATTGTTAGACGACCATAATCAAGGGCGATACTAAAGCTCCGTTTTCAATAGCTACTACACGGAGGTCTAGAGGCGCGCTACTCCTTACCCTAGATTGCTCTTCTTATCCTTGATCCGTACCTTATAACGCTGTGTTAAACATGAAGACATCAAGAACCATTTTTTTAGTTTTTGGTAACTGGGGATTGAACCCTGGTTTCCCGAACCATTGGGAAACACTCTAACCATTATGCCAATGGGCCAAATTGAATGAACTAAAGTGAGGAGACAAATAGCATTCTTTTTCTTTTCAATTGTTCCCAATTAGTTTCGACTTTAGATAATCACCCGAAGAAAAATTTGGGGGAACAAGTTGTTAAAAGGTCTGACCAGCGATAAAATGAGCGACGAAAGATGAACTCGTAACATAACATTTGGTGGATAAAAATTAATTTTTTCTTTATGTAAGTTTTATTGAACTGACCATTTTAGGATATCTGCTATGGTGAAAAGAAGAAGAAGAAGAAGAAGAAGAAGAAGAAGAAGAAGAAGAGCAAATAAAGAAAAGACTAAAGGGAAGAAAGAGTTGAATGAAAGATGGAGGAAGAGGAGGAGGAGCAACTGAAGCATAGAGATAAGAATAATAAAGACGGTAAGACTTTCAAGGAGGAGTAGGAGAAGGAAGAAGAAAAGGAGTAGGAAGAGAGAGGCTTGAATAATAAAAAAACAAAAGAAGAAAAAGGAAACCAAAGAAGAAAGAGAGGGAATAGAAGAAGAGGAGTAAAAATAGTTAGGAAAAAGACCCAGGAGAGAACGAGAAAGAGAAAGAAAGGAAGAGGAGTAGAGGACAGAATAATAAAGCAAAGACCAAAAGAAAAAAAAGAAGTCGGAGGATGAAGAAGAGGAATATAATAAGTGGTAAGAAAATCAAACAAAGGACCAAGGGAAGAAGAAGAAGAAGAAGAAGAAGAAGAAGAAGAAGATACAGTAAAGTAAAAGACCAAAAAGAAGAGGGAAGAGAAGGAGATAGAGGAAGAGAAGAGAAGTCAGAATAATAAAACAAAAAGCAATAGAAAATAAAGAAGGAGGAGAAGAGGTAAGAGGGCGATTAACAGAATAAGTGGCAAGAAAAATCAAGAAAAGAACCAAGTGAAGAAGAAGAAGAAGAGTTTTATTGATGGAATGAATTTAAGTGTAGGTGTATGTTTTAAAATAGCCGTAATCTTTTTTAGTCAGATATTTAACTGAGGCGTTTTATTATGTAGATGTTTATGTGGCAACCCCATTTTAAAACGGTGTTTTGAGAATGGTTTAGCTTGACATAAAAGCCACGTGGAGTTAGCGTTTGGGGAAATTTATCAATTCGTCTCTGCGTGTTTCTGTCATTTTCCAGTTATTGTCCAATACGCTTGTTTTAATTCTTCCTCGAATGGTGAAATTTCCAAATCAGTTAAAACTGCTGCCGTTTTTTTTTTTTGTTAGGGTTTTATGATATATAAACCTTTCTAGGTTATTTAATGCCGAATCTATTTCTATACAAATAAACAGTTTTATTTCAAACAATTCAGTTTAGTATAATTATAATTTTTGTTAGCACATAGTTAAATTTCAAAACAGTTCTATTTCAAACAATTCAGTTTAGCATAAGTAAAAATATTGTCAAAAATATTTCTATTTCAAGTCAAACAGTTCGATTTCAAACAATTCAGTTTAGTATAATTGTAGTTTTTGTTAGCACATAGTTAAATTTCAAAACAGTTCTATTTCAAACAAATCAGTTTAGCATAAGTACTCTGTTTAAATGTCAAAACAGTCCCATCTCATACAACACATTTTAGTTCTATTTGAGCCATAGATAGGACGTTATCAGGTGCTGCAATTCCGGGCCAGAGTGGACCTGGGAGTGAGGGTAATGAAGAGGTACTCTGTATTCCCCAACGCTCCAGCATTTCTAGAACCTCATCATCAGATTATATAGAATCATATCCAGGACACTTGTTGTGGGAGGGGGATCTTACCCCCTCTGCAGAGAAACAGTCAATATATTCTACAGACCCAGCTAACAGAGCAATTGAACAGAAATGGTGTTCCATAGGTAATAGTTTATTATAATCTATACATCTGATTCTGTTTCAGACGTTGTTTAGTCCAAACGATCATTCCTACTTTCCTGTCACATCCTGCCGATGGTAGATAAGTTGGATATATACATTCTTTCATTAGGGATGTGTGTTTTTATTGATTTGCCAAATTTTGAGTAATAGGCAAAAAATCAACTGCGATTTATCTCACAATGTCATTCGGAGTTTCATAATCAACATCATCATCAACATCATCCTCAAGGCGCGCCGACATCATCATTTACTTGACTCTCTCTCTCTCTCATTCTCTCCCTCTCTCTCATCATGTAACCTTACTGGTCACCGCTCTTGGTAAGTTTTCTAGATGGTACTGTACCATAGGTAAATACAGCTATTTGCGAAATGTACATGGGACGTTCATTACATATATATATATATATAACGTAGAACACATAAAGAACAAAGGAATCTCGAAATTCGAAAACACGTTACGGCTTCTTGTTCAGGTACGAAACCTTTTTATAAACTTTGAGTTAAAGGTTTCGACATAAGGAGGAGAGACACAATCTCGCTATGCCGTCTTATTCATTTGGCCCCTATCTCGTGCGGCACTCACGGCGCGCAAATTCGCCCCAAAAGTCGACCGTCTTCGTCCAGTGTCTAGTCTCAACTCTCTCACTTTCTTTCAATTCTCCACAAACCTTTGCGCACTTCCGGTGCGTGACGTCACTCGCACCCCGTCACCCGTTTCGTCTCGGACTATTAACACCTGCATCAATGTTTGCACCTAACTAATCCATGAAAGGTTCTCAGCCTAACTAAACCCAAAGGCATGAACCGAAATCTCTCGGCCATTACGTTACAGTACCTATTGTCCGCACAAACAAGATAAATGTAAGTTTTTGCTTGTTGATCTCTATCGTTGATAGAAGAACGTTGCTAATGAGTTATTCTTTTCAACTCCAGCGAATCACAGTATATCTTGATTATCTTGCTTGGATGGCTTGCGAGATAGGAAGTAAGTGACCGTACAACTGCTGATTTCTAGGGTGCTGCACACAGGATTTGTTGGATACAACACTTTTGAGTAGTTTTCATCGAGCTTTTTAGAACAAGATTCAGATTTTAAATTCATCGAATTTTTGCAAATATATTGCAAGAAAGAACTAGTGTGTGTATTTGTGTGTGTTTAATTGTGGATTGGTTGATTGGTAAGTTGTTTCTGGTTTATAGCAAATAAACCCTTGGTATTTTTGATGCCTGATCATCTCTCTCTCTCTCTCTCTATATATATATATATATATATATATGTAATTCGTGAACGAATAGTTTGTAGCAAATATTATTTCAAAACATGCTCACTTGTTTGAATGATGTTAAATGGTTGCTAGTATTGCTATCTCACACTAATAATTCTATCTGACTAATAGATGAGACCCTAACCGAGTCAGAGTGGACCTGAGAATAATAGCAATGAAGTGGTTCTCCATTATACCCCAAACTCCAGGACAGGAACATCACCATCAGATTGTTTAGTATCATATACAGAACACTCAGGGGTGTCCTCGTGGTGTAATGGTTAAAGTGATGGACTGCGGAATCTTAGTACGCGAGTTCGTACTCCAGTCGCACTATTACGTTCACTTTCGGCCAAATACCCTTGGGAAAGGTATGAACCCCCTTATCCTCCCAGCTATGGGTTAAATAGTACCACTACTGTTCTTCTCGGAGAACAGCTTTGGCATTAAATAACCAACAAAGGTTGATATGCCATTAAACAAAGAAACCAAACCAAACCAAACAGAACACTCATTCAGGGAGTCTTATCTCTCTGCAGAGAGGCTGTCGGCGTTTTCTTCAACCTAGTAAGTCGATATATATATATATATATATATAGTTTACTGAACTTTATAGATTGTTACTAGAATAAGGTCAGTGAATCATTCATAGATGTTTATTTATCAGATGGTGATGTTGGTATTGGGAAAAATTCCACATTCAAAAGTAGATTCAAGCTGACATTGGAAATCGATTCCAAGCAAGAATGGTAAATTCTCTGCCAGTGCCCCTGCCGAGTAGAATTCTTCTGACGAAAATGATATTTAAAAAAATAAAATGACGCAGATAGACAGACTGAGAGATAACAAATACAACAGCTACGAAAATACGACGGTCAAATTAGTGAAAGCAAACGAAAATCGACCGATTGGCTTAGTGAGTTGAGTGTTCGCCAATGACCCAGAAGACCAAGGGTTCAATCTCAGGTCGGGTCATATCAAAGACTCAAAAATCGTATTACAAGGTACGGATTAAGCGTAAGTGGAGCAATCAAGAGAAAGAAGTAGTACCCTTCTCAGTGTAGTAGCAATTGAAAAAGGAGCCTTCTGGTCACCTTCAACTACTGGCAGCTAACTTATATATATATTTTACTTTCATCAGATATTGCTACTTATTTAGTCATTGCTTGGGTCTATTAAATAAAATCAGAGCAACGATTATTGTCGTCAGAATTGGAATCGGTGTTTCGAGTTCAATCCCTGGATGAGGCTGTTTGCATTTCCCCAATGCTTTTGGGAAAGACATGGATCCATCTCTTTTTACTCCGAAGTTATGGGTCAATAGTAAATTCGGTTTTTAGGCCAGTGTGAATTTCTATATATGGCTATGTTACTCTTTCGCTCGTATATTCGTTCTATTCTTTCTCTCTCTATCTTGTTGGTTTGTTTTCTTTCTCTCATTAGTTGCCTCGTTCTCTCTCTCTCTCACTAGTTTGTTCTCTCTCTCTCTCTCTTTCTCTCTCTTTCTCTCTCTTTGGTTTGTTGGTTCGTTTCTATTTCTCTCTCTATTTGGTTCGTTCTCTCTCTTTCTCTCTCGTTGCTTGTTCGCTTTCTTACTCTCTCGTTGGTTGATTCGTTCACTCTTTCTCTCCGTCTCTCTCATTGGTTTGATTGTTCGTTTCTGTTTCTCTCTCTCGTTGGGTTGTTCTCTCTGTCTTTCTGTCTATCTGTCTGTGTCCTTCTCTCATTTGCCAACGAACGAAGCACCACAAAAATAAGGTTTCTGACTCGTTTGCTGGTTTGGCAACTTGTCTGAGAAAAACTCTGAATTTAAACCAACTTTACTCCGTATAAAAATTGAACTTGTGACACATTTTGATCATGAGGGAGGGGTTGGGTTAATACATATTTATTCAGCCATTAATTTATTTTATTTGGTCATCGTCTTTAAGATTTGCTTGAATCAGCAAGAACATATACATTTACGATATGCACACACGTACTCGTAAATACATACATACATAGTAAATAAGTAAAGTTGGCAACTGTAGTCGAGGGCGGTCCGAAGGCTCCGTTTTCAATAGCTACTACACCGAATATGGAATACGCTGGAATACTCCTCTTTGCCCTTGATACATACCTTATAATACCGAGTGTTATGCAAGAAAGTATCAAGTACCATTTTTTAGTCTTTGATATGACTCGACCTGGGATTGAACACTGGTCTCCTAGGTCATGGGCGTACATGCATACAAATAATTATAATGTGGAGAGATTCGTGGATTAATGGTTATCGTCGTAGAAAATGGACACAGCGACCCGAGTTCAAATCCTGGACGAGATTGTTTGCCTTTCAAATAGTGCTAATACTCTTGGGAAAGGTATGAATCCAACTATTCTCCTTCCAGCTATGAGTAAGTAGGAGGGCAGACTTAGCTCTTGAGCCTTGGTATGGAAATAGGTATAAATAGTAGGCTGGGATCTTTAGCCTAGGTTGGGTGACAAGTATAGGAGAAGGAAAACTCTGAAATAAAACCAGTTAAACTTCGCCTAAAAATTGACAATGTCTTGCATCCTGCTCCGACGGAGGGATGGGTATATATATATATATATATATATATATATATATATATATATATATATATTGAAAACAACAGAAACAACAACAATAATGATGATAATAATAATAAAAAGAAGATCTTATGATAGTCATAAAAAAGGAAGAAAACCAGACGAATAGTTCCAGCTGTGCACAAGGTAAAACTGAAAGAGGGCGAAAAGAGAGATAAGGTCTAGGTTCTTATCTCAATTTTATTTTAGCTTTCAACAGAACTGAAAAAAAACAAACTATGGAACAAGAAAGAGACAGTGATATTAATTGTAATTAGCACGCCAAAGGATTGATAAAAGACTAAAGGACCTGGAAAAATGAGGACGAGTAGAGAACGACAGCATCACTAAGATCGGCCCAAATACTGAGAAGAATCCTGAAGACTTGCTGTCACTCAAACTCCAGTGAGAAACCTCCACTAACGCTTGTGTGAAAAACCCTCAAAAGAGTAAAATGATAAACGTTGGCCAGAATACTGAGAAAAGTCCTGTAGACTTGAGAAGACTTGCTGTCTCTCAGACTCCAGTAAAAGATCATCAGTTGACGCTGGTGCAAAACAATTCCGAAGAAGATTTAATTTTTTTATTTATTGCAGACATTTTGTCCACATCTTGGTAGTTTTTGTGTTGTTTCTTCTTCACTACGTTTCGGCCAAATTTCACCTCTGGCCTTCTTCAGGTGATTTAACCGCGACCTCGGATAGGAATGCTGAGTCTTGTAACCGTATCCCCAGTAATTACTGCCTTCCCTAGTTGTTATCTATCGCACCACGTTTTTGACCAAGTAAACCTCTGGCCGGCTTGGGTAAGGATTGAAACCACACAAAAACTACCAAGATGAGGACAAAAAGTCCGCAATAAATAAAAAATTAATTCTCAGATTAAGAAGCCTCACCTCAAAATGATTCCAATTAAAGACAAATCCCCAGAAGTACTGGGGGTGTCCTCGGGGTGTAATTGTTAAAGCGCTGGACTGCGGAATCGTAGTAAACGAGTTCGTATTCCAGTCGCGCTCTTACGTTCACTTTCGGGCAAATACCCTTGGGAAAGGTATGAACCCCCTTATCCTCCCAGTTAAGGGTTAAATAGTACCACTACTGTTCTTCTCGGAGAACAGCTTTGGCATTAAATAACCAACAAAGAGTTGATATGCCATTAAACAAAGAAACCAAACCAAACCAAATCAAACCAGAAGTACGATAAGTATTATCATTATTATTATTGATATGATATACATCTGCTTCTCTTCCCCACCCCCAACAAAAAAAGTTGTGCTGCAAACAAAGCCTTTATCATATAATGACTCCAGGGTCAGGCATGTTTTCAGGGCTAAAGCATCATTACAACTAATCCAGGACAAGCGACCAGTATCATACAATACCACCGGACTTTATTGATTCTCATTTTATGTTGTCCATATTCTTTGGGTATGAAGTCACTCGAAGGAAAAAGGAAATATATGGTAAAAATCCGGAAGTAATCTAGCTATGATTCTTGTAGATTTCTACCCACTACTATTAGATAAAATTGCATTCATTATTATCATTAAAGGGAGGTGCCCGTGGTGTAATGGTTATCGTCATAGGAATTGGACACGGCGACACGAGTTCAAATCCTGGACGAGACTGAATGCATTTCACATAGCACTAATACCCTTGGGAAAGGTATGAATCCAATTATTCTCCCTCCAGCTATGGGTAAATAGTAGGACAGACAAGGTTCTTCAGCCTTGGTGAGGCAAGTAGCCTAGGAGAAGGAAAACTCTGAATTCAAACCTATTAAACTCCGCTTAAAAATCGACCTTGTGTCATATCCTGCCCGAGCGGAGGAGTTGGTAAATATAATTAAAGTTTTTTTAATTATTATCTAAGTTATGATATCAAAGGTTAAGTTGATGTGTCATATACATATATGTATATACCTTTCCTGTGTGATTACGTAAGAAACGGTTACTGTAAACGCGTAATAACATCAACCGCCGAAAGTAAATGCGTTTTTTTTTTTTTTTAAATCACAAACTGCTCACTAAAAATGAGGATTACCGTCCAATGTAGTCTCTGCTCTTAAATTGATCTGGCATATATATATATATATATATATATATATATATATATATATATATATAATTCTCTTAATACCCTGTCCGGTGGCAAAAGTTGCTTGGTAGCGCCAGGAGTGGCAGTACCGCCTTGAGCTACCGAAACTGTGTTATCATCCCTGGTTGGTGGCTGATGATGACAGGGTATCGCACGTGCTTTCACACGTTGTATGATGAAAAAAAAAAGAAAAAGATATTTAAATATCTATGTACATGCATATGAATGGAAACACACACACACACACACACAAAGGAGATACTTGTGAATACATAAAAAAATTTAATTAAAAAGAATCATCTCCCTACCAAAACACTCTTCACTGTAAAAGCTCGAAGCAGAATATTTATCATTAAGGGTTTTCGGACTATTATCTTCATCTTTATTGTTATTTCCACAAAAAAAAAAAATCAACAAGCTTCGTCTCAGAAATTTAGACAACTAGAAGCAGAAACTATTATTAGTCTCCTGAAGACGACCTCGAAGTCTGAAACACGTGTAGAGAACAAATATATAAAATAAGAATCTAAAATAACAAATTCAAATTCATTTGTGAACCTTTTAATTTCAATATATATCATCATCATTATGTCACGCTGCTAGCTTGTATTTCCTAGACTCTCTCTCTCTCTCTTTCCCCATTACTCCCCATCGCTCCCGGAGGTCTTTCAGACTATATCTTTTGTCTGCACAGAGTTGTAGTAGGTAAGTTCTTGTTGGTCGGCCAACACTGGCTCGTCCAAGCGAAGGGGTCCAAAGGAGAACGTCACATGAGTTCGCACTTGCTTCTTCAGAAGTGTCCCGCATGTCTTTTTTGGATGGTTTTAGAGATGGGAGGTAAGTGGCTGTACAGCTGTTGTTTCGTGGCATGTTGCTTCCTAGA
>OY757939.1:57092508-57098742 GCA_963585895.1 Sepioteuthis lessoniana
ATAGGAAAGAACGGAAGAATAAGAGAAAAGGAAATAGAAGAGAGAAAGAGAGAGAGGGAGAGAGAGAGGGGGGGGAATGTAAGGAAAAAGAAGAAGGAAGAAAGGATAGGAAAGAACGGAAGAATAAGAGAAAAGGAAATAGAAGAGAGAGAGAGAGAGAGAGAGAGGGAGAGAGAGAGAGGGGGGAATGTAAGGAAAAAGAAGAAGGAAGAAAGGATAGGAAAGAACGGAAGAATAAGAGAAAAGGAAATAGAAGAGAGAGAGAGAGAGAGAGAGAGAGAGGGGGGAATGTAAGGAAAAAGAAGAAGGAAGAAAGGATAGGAAAGAACGGAAGAATAAGAGAAAAGGAAATAGAAGAGAGAGAGAGAGAGAGAGGGAGAGGGGGGGAATGTAAGGAAAAAGAAGAAGGAAGAAAGGATAGGAAAGAACGGAAGAATAAGAGAAAAGGAAATAGAAGAGAGAGAGAGAGAGAGAGAGAGAGAGGGGGGAATGTAAGGAAAAAGAAGAAGGAAGAAAGGATAGGAAAGAACGGAAGAATAAGAGAAAAGGAAATAGAAGAGAGAGAGAGAGAGAGGGGGGGGGAATGTAAGGAAAAAGAAGAAGGAAGAAAGGATAGGAAAGAACGGAAGAATAAGAGAAAAGGAAATAGAAGAGAGAGAGAGAGAGAGAGAGAGAGAGAGAGGGGGGAATGTAAGGAAAAAGAAGAAGGAAGAAAGGATAGGAAAGAACGGAAGAATAAGAGAAAAGGAAATAGAAGAGAGAGAGAGAGAGAGAGAGAGAGAGGGGGGGGAATGTAAGGAAAAAGAAGAAGGAAGAAAGGATAGGAAAGAACGGAAGAATAAGAGAAAAGGAAATAGAAGAGAGAGAGAGAGAGAGAGGGAGAGGGGGGGAATGTAAGGAAAAAGAAGAAGGAAGAAAGGATAGGAAAGAACGGAAGAATAAGAGAAAAGGAAATAGAAGAGAGAGAGAGAGAGAGAGAGAGAGAGAGGGGGGAATGTAAGGAAAAAGAAGAAGGAAGAAAGGATAGGAAAGAACGGAAGAATAAGAGAAAAGGAAATAGAAGAGAGAGAGAGAGAGAGAGAGGGGGGGAATGTAAGGAAAAAGAAGAAGGAAGAAAGGATAGGAAAGAACGGAAGAATAAGAGAAAAGGAAATAGAAGAGAGAGAGAGAGAGAGAGAGAGAGAGGGGGGAATGTAAGGAAAAAGAAGAAGGAAGAAAGGATAGGAAAGAACGGAAGAATAAGAGAAAAGGAAATAGAAGAGAGAGAGAGAGAGAGAGGGGGGGATGTAAGGAAAAAGAAGAAGGAAGAAAGGATAGGAAAGAACGGAAGAATAAGAGAAAAGGAAATAGAAGAGAGAGAGAGAGAGAGAGAGAGAGGGGGGAATGTAAGGAAAAAGAAGAAGGAAGAAAGGATAGGAAAGAACGGAAGAATAAGAGAAAAGGAAATAGAAGAGAGAGAGAGAGAGAGGGAGAGAGAGAGGGGGGGAATGTAAGGAAAAAGAAGAAGGAAGAAAGGATAGGAAAGAACGGAAGAATAAGAGAAAAGGAAATAGAAGAGAGAGAGAGAGAGAGAGGTAGAGAGAGAGAGAGAGAGGGGGGAATGTAAGGAAAAAGAAGAAGGAAGAAAGGATAGGAAAGAACGGAAGAATAAGAGAAAAGGAAATAGAAGAGAGAGAGAGAGAGAGAGAGAGAGAGAGAGGGGGGGAATGTAAGGAAAAAGAAGAAGGAAGAAAGGATAGGAAAGAACGGAAGAATAAGAGAAAAGGAAATAGAAGAGAGAGAGAGAGAGAGAGAGAGAGAGAGAGGGGGGAATGTAAGGAAAAAGAAGAAGGAAGAAAGGATAGGAAAGAACGGAAGAATAAGAGAAAAGGAAATAGAAGAGAGAGAGAGAGAGAGAGAGAGAGAGGGGGGGAATGTAAGGAAAAAGAAGAAGGAAGAAAGGATAGGAAAGAACGGAAGAATAAGAGAAAAGGAAATAGAAGAGAGAGAGAGAGAGAGAGGGAGAGGGGGGGAATGTAAGGAAAAAGAAGAAGGAAGAAAGGATAGGAAAGAACGGAAGAATAAGAGAAAAGGAAATAGAAGAGAGAGAGAGAGAGAGAGAGAGAGAGAGGGGGGAATGTAAGGAAAAAGAAGAAGGAAGAAAGGATAGGAAAGAACGGAAGAATAAGAGAAAAGGAAATAGAAGAGAGAGAGAGAGAGAGAGAGAGGGGGGGAATGTAAGGAAAAAGAAGAAGGAAGAAAGGATAGGAAAGAACGGAAGAATAAGAGAAAAGGAAATAGAAGAGAGAGAGAGAGAGAGAGAGAGAGAGGGGGGAATGTAAGGAAAAAGAAGAAGGAAGAAAGGATAGGAAAGAACGGAAGAATAAGAGAAAAGGAAATAGAAGAGAGAGAGAGAGAGAGAGAGGGGGGGAATGTAAGGAAAAGAAGAAGGAAGAAAGGATAGGAAAGAACGGAAGAATAAGAGAAAAGGAAATAGAAGAGAGAGAGAGAGAGAGAGAGAGAGAGAGAGAGAGAGGGGGGAATGTAAGGAAAAAGAAGAAGGAAGAAAGGATAGGAAAGAACGGAAGAATAAGAGAAAAGGAAATAGAAGAGAGAGAGAGAGAGAGGGAGAGAGAGAGGGGGGAATGTAAGGAAAAGAAGAAGGAAGAAAGGATAGGAAAGAACGGAAGAATAAGAGAAAAGGAAATAGAAGAGAGAGAGAGAGAGAGAGGTAGAGAGAGAGAGAGAGGGGGGAATGTAAGGAAAAAGAAGAAGGAAGAAAGGATAGGAAAGAACGGAAGAATAAGAGAAAAGGAAATAGAAGAGAGAGAGAGAGAGAGAGAGAGAGAGAGGGGGGGAATGTAAGGAAAAAGAAGAAGGAAGAAAGGATAGGAAAGAACGGAAGAATAAGAGAAAAGGAAATAGAAGAGAGAGAGAGAGAGAGAGAGAGAGAGGGGGGAATGTAAGGAAAAAGAAGAAGGAAGAAAGGATAGGAAAGAACGGAAGAATAAGAGAAAAGGAAATAGAAGAGAGAGAGAGAGAGAGAGAGAGAGAGAGGGGGGAATGTAAGGAAAAAGAAGAAGGAAGAAAGGATAGGAAAGAACGGAAGAATAAGAGAAAAGGAAATAGAAGAGAGAGAGAGAGAGAGAGAGAGAGAGAGGGGGGAATGTAAGGAAAAAGAAGAAGGAAGAAAGGATAGGAAAGAACGGAAGAATAAGAGAAAAGGAAATAGAAGAGAGAGAGAGAGAGAGAGAGAGAGGGGGGAATGTAAGGAAAAAGAAGAAGGAAGAAAGGATAGGAAAGAACGGAAGAATAAGAGAAAAGGAAATAGAAGAGAGAAAGAGAGAGAGGGAGAGAGAGAGGGGGGGAATGTAAGGAAAAAGAAGAAGGAAGAAAGGATAGGAAAGAACGGAAGAATAAGAGAAAAGGAAATAGAAGAGAGAGAGAGAGAGAGAGAGAGAGGAGAGAGAGGGGGGGAATGTAAGGAAAAAGAAGAAGGAAGAAAGGATAGGAAAGAACGGAAGAATAAGAGAAAAGGAAATAGAAGAGAGAGAGAGAGAGAGAGAGAGAGAGAGAGAGGGGGGAATGTAAGGAAAAAGAAGAAGGAAGAAAGGATAGGAAAGAACGGAAGAATAAGAGAAAAGGAAATAGAAGAGAGAGAGAGAGAGAGAGAGAGAGAGAGGGGGGAATGTAAGGAAAAAGAAGAAGGAAGAAAGGATAGGAAAGAACGGAAGAATAAGAGAAAAGGAAATAGAAGAGAGAGAGAGAGAGAGAGAGAGAGAGAGGGGGGAATGTAAGGAAAAAGAAGAAGGAAGAAAGGATAGGAAAGAACGGAAGAATAAGAGAAAAGGAAATAGAAGAGAGAGAGAGAGAGAGAGAGAGAGAGGGGGGAATGTAAGGAAAAAGAAGAAGGAAGAAAGGATAGGAAAGAACGGAAGAATAAGAGAAAAGGAAATAGAAGAGAGAGAGAGAGAGAGAGAGAGAGAGGGGGGGAATGTAAGGAAAAAGAAGAAGGAAGAAAGGATAGGAAAGAACGGAAGAATAAGAGAAAAGGAAATAGAAGAGAGAAGAGAGAGAGGGAGAGAGAGAGGGGGGGAATGTAAGGAAAAAGAAGAAGGAAGAAAGGATAGGAAAGAACGGAAGAATAAGAGAAAAGGAAATAGAAGAGAGAGAGAGAGAGAGAGAGAGGAGAGAGAGAGAGGGGGGAATGTAAGGAAAAAGAAGAAGGAAGAAAGGATAGGAAAGAACGGAAGAATAAGAGAAAAGGAAATAGAAGAGAGAGAGAGAGAGAGAGAGAGAGAGAGAGAGGGGGGGAATGTAAGGAAAAAGAAGAAGGAAGAAAGGATAGGAAAGAACGGAAGAATAAGAGAAAAGGAAATAGAAGAGAGAGAGAGAGAGAGAGGAGAGAGGGGGGAATGTAAGGAAAAGAAGAAGGAAGAAAGGATAGGAAAGAACGGAAGAATAAGAGAAAGGAAATAGAAGAGAGAGAGAGAGAGAGAGAGAGAGAGGGGGGAATGTAAGGAAAAAGAAGAAGGAAGAAAGGATAGGAAAGAACGGAAGAATAAGAGAAAAGGAAATAGAAGAGAGAGAGAGAGAGGGAGAGAGAGAGAGGGGGAATGTAAGGAAAAAGAAGAAGGAAGAAAGGATAGGAAAGAACGGAAGAATAAGAGAAAAGGAAATAGAAGAGAGAGAGAGAGAGAGAGAGAGAGAGAGAGGGGGGAATGTAAGGAAAAAGAAGAAGGAAGAAAGGATAGGAAAGAACGGAAGAATAAGAGAAAAGGAAATAGAAGAGAGAGAGAGAGAGAGAGAGAGAGAGAGAGAGAGAGGGGGGAATGTAAGGAAAAAGAAGAAGGAAGAAAGGATAGGAAAGAACGGAAGAATAAGAGAAAGGAAATAGAAGAGAGAGAGAGAGAGAGAGAGAGAGGGGGGAATGTAAGGAAAAAGAAGAAGGAAGAAAGGATAGGAAGAACGGAAGAATAAGAGAAAAGGAAATAGAAGAGAGAGAGAGAGAGAGAGAGGGGGGGGAATGTAAGGAAAAAGAAGAAGGAAGAAAGGATAGGAAAGAACGGAAGAATAAGAGAAAAGGAAATAGAAGAGAGAGAGAGAGAGAGAGAGAGAGAGAGGGGGGGGGAATGTAAGAAAAGAAGAAGGAAGAAAGGATAGGAAAGAACGGAAGAATAAGAGAAAAGGAAATAGAAGAGAGAGAGAGAGAGAGAGAGAGAGGGGGGGAATGTAAGGAAAAAGAAGAAGGAAGAAAGGATAGGAAAGAACGGAAGAATAAGAGAAAAGGAAATAGAAGAGAGAGAGAGAGAGAGAGGAGAGAGGGGGGGAATGTAAGGAAAAGAAGAAGAAGAAAGGATAGGAAAGAACGGAAGAATAAGAGAAAAGGAAATAGAAGAGAGAGAGAGAGAGAGAGAGAGAGAGAGAGGGGGGAATGTAAGGAAAAGAAGAAGGAAGAAAGGATAGGAAAGAACGGAAGAATAAGAGAAAAGGAAATAGAAGAGAGAGAGAGAGAGAGAGAGGGGGGAATGTAAGGAAAAAGAAGAAGGAAGAAAGGATAGGAAAGAACGAAGAATAAGAGAAAGGAAATAGAAGAGAGAGAGAGAAGAGAGAGAGAGAGGGGGGGAATGTAAGTAAGGAAAAAGAAGAAGGAAGAAAGGATAGGAAAGAACGGAAGATAAGAGAAAGGAAATAGAAGAGAGAGAGAGAGAGAGAGGGGGGGGATGTAAGGAAAAAGAAGAAGGAAGAAAGGATAGGAAAGAACGGAAGAATAAGAGAAAGAATAGAAAGAAGAGAGAGAGAGAGAGAGAGAGAGAGAGAGAGAGAGGGGGGAATGTAAGAAAAAG
This sequence comes from Sepioteuthis lessoniana, assembly GCA_963585895.1. Lineage (NCBI taxonomy): Eukaryota > Metazoa > Mollusca > Cephalopoda > Myopsida > Loliginidae > Sepioteuthis > Sepioteuthis lessoniana. The sequence goes on from OY757939.1 coordinate 57,098,334, forward strand.
AAGAAGGAAGAAAGGATAGGAAAGAACGGAAGAATAGAGAAAAGGAATAGAAGATGAGAGAGAGAGAGAGAGAGAGAGGGAGAGAGAGAGAGGAGGGGAATGTAAGGAAAAGAAGAAGGAAGAAAGGATAGGAAAGAACGGAAGAATAAGAGAAAAGGAAATAGAAGAGAGAGAGAGAGATGAGAGAGAGAGAGGGGGGAATGTAAGGAAAAAGAAGAAGGAAGAAAGGATAGGAAAGAACGGAAGAATAAGAGAAAAGGAAATAGAAGAGAGAGAGAGAGAGAGAGAGAGAGGGAGAGAGAGAGAGGGGGGAATGTAAGAAAAAGAAGAAGGAAGAAAGAGAAGGAAAGAACGGAAGAATAGAGAAAAGGAAATAGAAGAGAGAGAGAGAGAGAGAGAGAGAGAGAGG
>OY757939.1:57103942-57128942 GCA_963585895.1 Sepioteuthis lessoniana
TATTTATAGACACTTTTCACCCTGTGCTACGTAACCTGAGGCCTCGTCTAGATATTACTCTGAACGCATTTGGATTGTATTGTTGTCGAGGACCGTAATCGTCCTTGCCACTGAATAACCAATATAAATGTGCCATTAAGTAGGGGATACGCGACAATGACCGCCGAAGAATTTGTCATCTCAACTGCCACCATCTTTGCGCTTTCTCCTGCGACACTAGCCTTCCTGTAAAGGTCAGTTTTTCGCATAGTTTTTACACAACTGCACTATCAGAAGAACTGGTTGTTTCTCTGACAATAAATTTGATATAGTTAGCTCTTGTTTCTGGGTTAGCCTTCACCGTAATAATTGGAGAAAAAGACAGAAAAACTCTCTCTCTCTCTCTCTCTCTCTCTCTCTCACACACACACACACACACATATATATACGTACATATACACACATATATGTACACACACACACACACACACACACACACACACACACACACATATATATATATATATATACATATATAAAGGGACTGAGTGAGATATTACAAGACCCAGATTGATAGATCTGAAACTGAATAAAAAAGATATTAACAAGTTTATAGATAAAATAGATAGATAGATAGATAGATTTATAAAAACTGAGACATTTGAAATACCTGAGACAGATAGATAGATAGATAGATAGATACATACATAGATAGATAGATATGCTGTCTGTGTTTACGGGGTGAAAAAAATTTTACCTTACATATAATTTTTTTTTTCCTGGAGGTGCCCGTGGTGTAGTCGTTATCTCCGTAGGAAATGAACACGGCGATACGAGTTCAAATCCTGGACGAGACTGATTGCATTTCACATAGCACTAATACCCTTGGGAAAGGTATGAATCCAATAATTCTCCCTCCAGCTATGGGTAAATAGTAGGACAGACTAGGTTCTTCAGCCTTGGTGAGGCAACTAGTCTAGGAGAAGGAAAAACTCTGAATTGAAACCTGTTAAACTCCGCTTAAAAATTGACCTTGTGTCATATCCTGCCCGAGCGGAGGGGTTGGTAAATAGTACCTTACATAATTTTTCCTAATTTTTACCCACCCCATGTTTCATATCATTCCATCTTTTTCTTTTCAGATTAATCTATTAAGATAGTCGCTTCTTATGATCGTGAAACAGTGTTGCTTTATATATATATATATATATATATATATATATATATATATATATATATATATATAAAATTTAAATTTAACGCTATAAACGTTTTTAATTGCGAAAATCTTTACAAAGCTATATGTACAAAAACGCAAAAAAAAAGAAAGATTATCATACATTTCAAGAATAAGATTATAAGAATTGAAAGTGCACTGTCTCTCCCTCTCACTCTTTCTATCGCTCTTTCTCTTTTCTCTTTAATTGTCAGTCTGTTTGTCGGCCTTACACATGTCATGAATACTAATTCCCCTGAGGATTGGCAGCGATAATTTGTGTGTTATAATGTTCTATATAGATTTTCTGTCATCCTATTTTATACTTGAAAAATATAGTACGTATATATATATATATATATATATATATGCATATATATAATATTCCATATATACATATATGATACATTTAAGTAATATATATATATATATATATATATATATATATATATATATATATATATATATATATATTCACAATACTTTCAAGTAACATATATGTGTGCGTGTGTACTAATTGAGAGTTTTGTGCATATATAAATATATATTTATTTATAAACTATCAATTATATATATATATATATATATATATATATATATATAACTTGAAAGTAATATATATATATATATATATATGCCTTACTTTCAAGTAATATTTATGTTATCTGAATGAAATGCATATATATATATATATGTATATATGTAACAAATTGTTGCCATTACTGTAGATATTTTGCACTTTGATACTGGATTGACACACATGTGTCCAACGATGGCAATCCCATTTAAGTCATGTGACTCAAAATGCGTCTAGAAATTTACAGTATTTTTAGAGAATGTTAGACGTCTTGGATTACCAGCTTGCGTGAAGATCGATGACATGAAACCGGGATTCATGCCTTACATTTCTATAATTGATCATATGGGCATGTGTGTATGTGTGTTTGTGTGTGTGTGTGTGTGTGTGTGTTTAAAAGTCCAATTATATATATATATATATATATATTTAATCTTTGTATGTGTACAAATTCAAGTATCTGTCAGTGCATTTATATTTTTGCACCTGTTGAGAAATGTTGAATGTTTCAGAAAGAGATAGATAGACGTCAGTGTATTTTTTTTTCTATATCAGCTGTGCCGTGTTACACGGACGAGCTGCTGCAGTTGCGGCAGTTACAGCTTTCTGTTTGGATCGCCTCGGGCTATTCAGCCTATTAATGGTTATTGCGATTGCTTTCCGCTGAAGATGATTCCAGCTCTGAGAAAAAAAGACCCAAAGTCCAGGTGACGACGAGCATTTCGCAGATGAGCTGCGGCAGAGCCTTCTCATTGGACAAGATCTGTTAAGCATCGTGAATTCAACGCTTTCACAGTCTCATCTAATAATATCCTGGGAATTGATAAATCCACACACATACAGACAGAGCGGGAGCGCTCGTGGTGCAATGGTTATCGTCGTAGGAAATACACACAGCGACATGAGTTCAAAGCCTAGACGTGGCTGTTTGCATTTCACAAGACCGATGAAATGAAACGCAGTTTCTTCCAAGTAGCAGTCGTGTCGATACTGCTATATGGATGCACTACATGGACGCTGACTAAACGGGTGGAGAAAAGGCTTGACGGTAACAACACAAGAATGCTGCGAGCAATTTTGAACGAGTCCTGGAGGCAACATCCCAAAAAGCGTCTGTTATATGGCCACCTACCTCCCATCACAAAAACTATCAAAGTTAGACGAACCAGACATGCAGGACACTGATGGAGAAGCAGGGACGAGCTCAAAAGTGATGTACTCCTAAGGACCCCCACATATGGCCGAGCAAAAGCAGGACGGTCAGCTTGAACCTACATGCATGATGTAGCCCTGAGGACCGGCCAGAAGAGAAGAACGATAGGGAGGAGTGGCGAGAGAGGTCCAGGGATATCTTGGCTGGTGGTACGACAAAATAATGATGATGTATATATCGTTTTATCCTCTTTCCAGCGATGGGTAAATAGTAGGATAGACTGTGCTCTTTAACTTTGCTATGGCAACCAGTCTAGAAGGAAAACTCTGAATTCAGACCTGTTAAACTCCCCTTGAAAATTGGCCTTTTGTCGTATCCTGTTCGTACTGAGGGGTTAGGTAAATAGACACACACACACACTCACACACAGATTCCATCACACGCAAGCAAATTATGTTGCTTCTTGTTGGTTGATTTATGTTGTAATTTACTAAGCTTATGCTTAGACGTGGCACAAGACAGCATAAGTGGAGCACCTGCTGAGACTCAAATTCATTCGTGAAGGTTTGCTAGCCTAGCTTACCAACCATTTCATCCCCGGAGGCGTCCTATAAGTTGATTTATATTAATGAACGAGAAGTGTTGTTGTGATATTTTAAAGAAGTTTGAATTGTCAAATATGGCCACAATATTCTTGCCATATTCGAAAGAAATGTTGATAAAACGTTTTATAGCATTTTTTCTTTTTGCAAGGGATATCGTCAGCGACAGAGCATTTTTAGATAGAGAGTTGAATATTTTACCAGACAAAAAATTTGGTACTTTTTAGATAGTGTGGTCACTTCTACGATATTTGAAATCTATGTTGGAGAAACATTTTAAGTAGTTACCTTACTCCTTTTATAATTTAAATAGCTCGAGCAATGTAATATAAAAGTAATTTTATTTACAAAAATATAGCAGAACAATTTATAAATATATATATATATATATATATATATATATATACATCATTGCACGCCACATTCCACACATACCAAAAAAAGGTCTTAACAATCCCGAAAGTACCCTAATAAAATATAAAGATGCACTTTTTGTGTACATTTTGCTCCCCGCCTCTCTGTTCTATCACCTTTATTTTCCGTTCTATTCTCTTCGCCGTAATGAATAACAAATACGTAATGTTCTTTTCTTGTGTGTACAAATAACTTTATTCCTTTAGACGTCTTATCAACTGCAAAACCGACTTAAATGGAAAAACCGAGAGTTAGTCATTAGAACGATGGTAGAAATTACGTCTGATGTTGTTAACGGCTTTGGTTAAACTAATCTAAAGTTGAAAACTAACTTCTAAATCTAGGGATTTTAGTCGAGAGATTCCACAATTCTCAACGATAGCCAAGATTTCAACTACCCTTAAAGGACATTATCTGTCAATTAAACTGAGTTGACACACAATGTTTTTCCGACAATTTAACTGTTTTTCGCAGTCTACATTACATGCCAAATGAAAGATGCAGTCCATCTATTATCTAAGAAAAAGTGGCTTTTCTAGCGTATATATATATATATATATATATATATATGGAAATTAAGCATCAAGCTTGAAGTGAACCAATCCAAAAGGTTGAATTATCAAATATTGTTTAAGAAACAAAAAATTGATGTTAGTTTTAATATATTGATATTAGTTTGAATCATATTTTTTCAAATACAGTTCTCACCAGAAATACATTGTTTTCAGAAAATTTGATGTTGCATTTTCCTATCTATCTATCTATCTATCTATCTATCTTCATACCAAAGTCAGCTCATATCAATCTATTTCTACTCACTCTCTCTCTCTCTCTCTCTCTCTCTCTCTCTCTCTCTCTTCAATATTTTCAGTCTTTTCTAAGAGTTGGAGCTGAGGATTATTTGCGTCTAGTCACCTAGTATGTTCATTGAAGAGGATGGTAAAGTTCCGTGCTGGCTGAGCTAATAAATTTGGCACTGGTCTGAGAGATGATAAATCAAACTTTGAGATAAGAGACAGATAAGACCAGACTGAGATAGATAGATAGATAGATATCTAGTCGGAGAGATAGATAAAACCAGACTGAGATAGATAGATAGATATCCAGTCAGAGAGATAGATAAAACCGGACTGAGATAGATAGATAGATAGATATCCTGTCAAAAAGACATATACCAAACTGTGATAGATAGATAGATAGATAGATAGATATCCCGTCAAAAAGACATATTAGACCAAACTGAAGTAGATAGACGAGTACTTTTATTTTATTAGTCCATCAATATTTCATTAATCTGACGACACCAATTGGTTTACCAGGACATAAATTAACAATGAGTTAATTTGCTTCTAAATACGAGTTGTGTTCAAAAAGTATCGGGTCTGAAGCTGTATGCACCAAGACAGAAATGAACAATTGATCAAACAGTCGTTTTGCTCAAAACTCGCGATGTGCTCAAAACGTGTAAAAACTAAAGCTTTATTTACCAATGAATTATAAATGAAACATAAATTTCGTTCAAAATATTTCTTTTGGTATTTAACATGTTATTCCAGCGTGTTTTCTGCTGGTCGAAGCACCAAGTAAACTTCTCTTTCGATGTGGTGGGAAACTGCACCATTCTTTTAATGCTCTCCCCGTCCTCAAACATTAAAGGAAGTGTACTAGCAATTATCTCAGTTATCAAATTTACTCGAAGTAATATTTAATGATAATAGTCAGAGATGTTTGTAATTAGTAGCTTCAATGTTCACAGGAATTAAGATTCTTAGCTTTTAAAACCAGGTCATGAAACCCGACTCTAAGTGTTGCAAACAACTACTGAATTATCTGAATAATTTACGTGATTGAAGATACCGTGAAACCATAGTCAGTGGAAATATGTAAGTGTTGTATTTTGACCTTTTGACCCGGCCAAAAATGCCATTCCAAGGTGATGCACCGGAAGGAGGTGACACATTCTAATGGCAGTTATGAGAAGAAATCACGTGGGCGGAAATTGGCTGATGAAATGTGACGAGCTAAAAAATTCCCATGGTACACTCATAGACTGATGCACCGGAAGAGAGTGACCTGTGAACTGCATGACAGTTATTTCCGCTTGATGACGATTAAAAATTCGATTTCAAAGATCGAGTGGGCGATCGAGTAGGCGTTGAACTATCATATAACGCAGTCAAGACGGAAGTGAAGTCCCAGTGGCAGTTGCAGTAGAATTGGAGCCGGGGAGGACGAGATGTAGTAAGGAAAGCCACACCCGGCTGAAGGGGCCCTCGGGAACCCCGATGGAGTTTGGGGTCCAGAGAAGATGCTGATAAGATGCAGTAAAGAAAATCAGCACCCATCAGAGTGGACCCTAGGGCCTCCGGTTGAGCATCAGAAGAACGAGAAAGACACAACGTTGACGGCCATAAGTTTGGAGTCAAAATATTGAAGTTTCTGTTCGGTCTCTAGCTCCCTCTCACACGCAAACCTTGAGTTACCCTTTTCGAACCCTTGCAATAAAGTGAGAGGTAAATATCCTGTTAAAGAAGTCTTCCTGCGTCTGTTTTATTATTGAGTCGTTATGATACGGCACATGAGAATATAACATAAGAAAAACAGATTGTCAAATGGGTTTGGTTTCTTTATTTAATGGCATATCAACCATCTTAGGTTATTCAATGCCAATGCTATCCTTGCAGAAGAAAAGTGGAGGTACTATTCAACCCATAGGGATATAAGGGGGTTCACCCTTTCCCAAGGATATAAGTTGGTAAGTGAATGTTGTGACGTGACTGGAGTTCGAACTCGCTTACTAGGATGTCGCTGTCTAGCACATTAACTGCTACACCAAGGAGACAGAGCCTTTTCAAAAAGGCACTGTACAGAAAAGCAACATATGTCAGTCAGTTTAGCTGTATATGCGACTAAAATCTTGAACTCGGAATCAATATATACAAGTTCTTTGCTTCGATGTGGCACAAGGCCGAATGAATGGGGCGCCTAATGAGACTCGAACTCACTCGTGTAGGTTTGCAAGTTTAGCTTGCTAACCGTTACACCACCAGAGGTGCCCTATGCATAGTAGAATGATGAGTGAGATTGGTAGATCATGGTAAGTGATCTTGATTCTCACAGATTTGGCATATCTATGACCTCGTGCTAAACTAAGTTAAGCTTACTAAATGACAAAGAGATTAACAATTATATCACTCACACAAACACACACACATGCACACACACATACGTATATATATATATATATATATATATATATATATGTTGAAAAACTGATAAAAACGATCCAAGTGGAAGGAGAGATTTATTAACGGGTCGACACTATAGCGTTTCGGTTCTACTGAACCATCATCAGGGCCATGAGGGGTGATATTAATAATTTTAAGTTAACGATGGATGTTTAGAAATGTGAAATACAAAAACCTAGGGAAAAATATGTATAGTAAAAAAAAGTTGGCCGTTTAACTGGCGAATCGGCGTTTGATGTTTAAAATACGTTATTTGACTTATTAGGAATATTGTAAAGAATTTATGTACGTTGTTTAACGAGAAGGATTTCGAGTCAGAAGGAAGAAATATATATATATATATATATATATATATAGAGACAGAGAGAGCGAGAGAGAATAGTATTGGCATCAAGTTATTGTTTAGAGAAATTTCGTTAAAGACGACGGAACTTTTTTTTTAATGATCTTATTTTCTTTTTCTCTTGCTTTGCTACTAGATAATTTGAGTCAGTGACCAGTTAGTAGAGGGGATGCCCTAAGTATTGATCCTAAAGGCTTTTGATCAAATCCATTGATCATATTTGGTAGGATTATCATAATTGTTTTGTAGGCCTTTTTTTTGTTTTTGGTTCGCACCCCAACCGAACAAAAAGAAAAATACCTATATATATATATATATATATGTTGAGATGTATTTGAATTTCGTAAAAATGAAAATAACACTGGCATCTCTCTTTATCAGATATATTCACCAAAATTACATGTAAATATCTTGAAATATTCTAGATTAAATGTATTCAAAGAAATCGCCATGGTCTTCAACCACGGCCTCCGGACGACTTCGGAATCTCCTTCAAGTATTTCCAAATTGGTGACTGATGTCGTTACCCTTATCTTCAGTGTGTCCTCAGTGTTGCACGGAGTTTTTTAGTCTCTCGTCAACCGCTCCCCACATATAAGGGATTGTAATCTGAGGAGTTTGGTGGCCAGATGTTAGGGGTGAGGTAGTCGCAGAAATTTTCTCATTGGCAACACTGCTTAAGTGGCATGACGCAAGCTCTGTTGCCAGATGTAGGTTCTTCCAGTAGCCACCCTCTCGATCCAGAGGAGCACAACTTTCTACAAACACTTGATGTAGGACTCCATGTTTAGTGTGAGACCAAGTGGGAAGATAAACGAAGGCAAAACATTACCATTGCTAGTGATCATTCCAAACATCGTGATGTGGACTGGGTGTTTGGTTTTCATGAATATCAATATGAATCTATTTTCGGATTGATTCCCAAATATTCTGAAATCTATTGGAGCTACCGGCGTTAATACCGTGCCGAACAACATGCAGTTTCCAAATTTCTGAAAGATTGAATGGCATCATGGTGCTGCTTTCCTCATAGACAATGCCCAACTGCTTCTTGTTTGATTCACAGTAGACAAAACCTGAAACATTTGAAGCGCAAGCGGGAAATTAATAATTCAAAATGGAGATAATTTACACATCACCCCAAATATATAAACTGGCAGAAGGGCAAAGAGGAAGAGGTACATTGAGATCGATAGATTGGCTGATAGATCGATAATTAGGTGACTAGATAGATAGTTAGTGTTACGTTCTGGTTAGTGAACGCTTGTAATATTAAATAAAGGACAAACCCCGATATGAGAGGAAATAGAGATATATTCTCAGCAAAAAGTATATACAATAGAGAAACTATTAGTAGACAAGAACAAAGGATTAGTGATTACAGAATAAAGATATAGTCCAACGATAGTATTGGCTTCCGTTATTACGGTAGCAAGTAAGGTGATCTAGCGCGATCTCCAGTCTCCAACGCTCTCATACTATTCCTATAAAAGGCTACTCTTCATCTTCTAGTCTGTGCTGGTATTAGTAGCCACTGCTATATATGGTAGATGGACTAGTTCATTGTGTGGAAAAAGGTGGATGATACCCAACAGATAGATAGATAGATTGTATTTTATGGCATATATAAAAGTAGGTTATTTAATGGCAAATCTTGTTCATACATATGTATTAAATATGTATGATTTGTAATAGAATAGTTTGTCGGTATCATTATATCTAAACGAGCCAGATTTCATTTCAAGTATTTTAATCTAACACTAATAATTCTATCTAATAATGACCATTTGTATCTACTAAGATTATTTTATGCATTGCTGTTCAGCAGCAACCATTCTATTTAATATAATATCATCATCATCATGATGTCGTGCCACTAGCACGGATATCTCTGACCCTCTCTCACCACTTTTCCCTCTGGCAGGTCTTCAGGGCTACATCCCGTATCCTCTCATAGCTGCTGTATGTATGTTCGAGCTGGTTGTCCTGCTTTTGCTTAGCCATATGCGGGGGTCCATAGGAGTACATCACTTATGAGCTCGTCCCTGCTTCTCCAGCAGTGTCCTGCGTGTCTGGTTCGTCTAACTTGGATAGTTTTCGTGATGGGAGCCAGGTGGCCGTATAGTTGGTACTATTTACCCAACCCCTCCGCTCGGGCAGGATATGACACAAGGTCAATTTTTTAAGCGGAGTTTAACAGGTTTGAATTCAGAGTTTTCCTTCTCCTAGACTAGTTGCCTCACCAAGGCTGAAGAACCTAGTCCGTCCTACTATTTATCCATAGCTGGAGGGAGAATAAGGGGGTTCATACCTTTCCCAAGGGTATTTGCCCGAAAGTGAACGTAATAGCGCGACTGGAGTACGAACTCGCGTACTACGATTCCGCAGTTCATCGCTTTAACCATTACACCACGAGGACACCGTATAGTTGGTACCTTGTGGGGTGTTGCCGCCAGGACTTGTTCAATATTGCTCGCAACATTCTCGTATAATTGCCGTCTAGCTTCTTCTCCAGCCATGTAGTGCATCCATATAGCAGTATCGATACGATCGCTGCCTGGAAGAAACTACGTTTCATTTTATCGGTCAGGTCTGATTTCCATATGATCGAAAGCCTATCGATAGCTGTCCATGCCTTCGTTAGCCGTGTGTCGATGTCTTTTTCGGTTGATGAGACACTGCTTCCTATGTAGGTGAATTTGTCAACCAGTCTCAGAGAGATTCCGTCTAGTGTGGAAATGTCGCCTGTTTGATTATAACACATATATTCAGTATAATAATAACAATCCCTCATAAAAGATTGAAGAGTTCTATTTAGGCCATAGATGAAACCCTGAACAGGTACTATCATTCCGGGTCAGACTTGACCTGGGAGTAATGGTAATGAAAAGGTACTCCACATCCCGCAAACTCCAAGACTTGACCATCAATATCAGATGCAGTTTATAGTCGTACCCAGGGCGCTAGATGGTTTTAAGTTTGCAATCTAACACTAATAACTCTTTTCAACCTTATTCATTCATTTGCATACAGTTAAATGATTTTAAGGATAGAAAATCATTAAATATGTCTATTTGACCCATAGATGGGACCCTAACGTACTACTACTCTGGGTTTGAGAGGAGATAGGAGCAATAGAAATCAAGGCGTAATCCCCATTTCCCAGAGCTACTGGAATGGAGTCTCACCTTCAGATTAAATTTAGTGTCAATTTAGGACATTCGTTAAGATGAGGGGTTACTCCTCTGCAGAAGCGCATTTGGCGTATTTTATGGCCCCAGCCAACTGGACGAGGATCGATAGATAGATATTGATGGTATAGACAGATGTTGATTGATAAACATATCGTATTGATTGATATTTTCGGGATAGATAGATATTGTTGGGATAGATCGATAGATAAATAGATATTGTTGGAATAGATTGTTGGATAGATAGATTGATGCTGAAGTAGATATTGTTAGGGTAGATAGATAGATCGATTGATAGATATTGATGGTATTGATAGATTTTGTTGATTGATTGTATGGTATAAATAGATGCACGTGGTGTAATGGTTATCGTCTCAGGAATTGGAGACGGCGACACGAGTTCAAATCCTGGACGAGTCTGATTGCATTTCACATAGCACTAATACCCTTGGGAAAGGTATGAATCCAATTATTCTCCCTCCAGCTATGGGTAAATAGTAGGGCAGACTATGTTCTTCAGCCTTGGTAAGGCAACTAGTCTAGAAGAAGGAAAACTCTGAATTGAAACCTGTTAAACTCCGCTTAAAAATTTGATATTGTGCCATATCCTGCCCGAGCGGAGGGGTTGGGTAAATGTGATAAATAGATGCCGTTGGTATAGATAGATATCATTGGGATAGATAGATAGATAGATAGATAGATCGTGTTGAGATAGATAGATAGATCTTGTTGGTGTAGATAGATGTCGTTAATAGATAGATATAAGGTATTAATAGATTTGGTTTATAGATAGATATTGTTGGGATAAAGATATCGATAGATAGAAATTGTAGGGAGAGACTGATTGACATAGATGCAAGTTGAAGTAGATATTGTTGGTAGTGATACGTAGATTTTTAAGTGGACGTATCTGGTTAAATGTAAGTGTAGATATACTCACACTTTCACTGCCATTTATGGGATTGCTGCCGATAGTGCATTGACTTTCACTCAAAAACATTATCGCTTTTAGTATGTTTGCATTCTGTCTGTGTCTATTACAACCTGTAAAAATTCTAAAGGTTAAAGTTAATACATTCACCGTTGAAGGTTAAGAGGAAATGTTAGTTTAATGTTGATAGAAAAGCGCAAAGTAACGTCAATCTCTTGAAAAGTGATTTATTGTTTACGTTTTCTAATAAAACGCGTGATATGACAAATATCACAGTGAACCAAAAGACAAATAATAAATAAACATATACGTAGATAAAAATTGAGAATTGAAAACAACAACAACATCATCATCAGCAGAAGTAACAACAACAAAGCAAAAAAAAAACAAAAAAAAAAAACAAACAACAAAACAAACAAACAAACAAAAAAAAAACCCGTAAAAAAACCTAAACATTTCCTTTCAAAAACAAAAACAAAAAGAACATACTATCTATCTATCTATCTATCTATCTATCATCATCATGTTGTGCCGCTAGTACGGATATCCCTGACCCTCTCTCGCCACTTCTTCCAATCGTTCATCGCTTATACTTCATTACTTTTAGCCTGAAGAAACCAAAAGAAGACTTGAGGTTTCAGATACTGAAACATGAATATTTGAGGACCAATTATAACGAGCATTAGTGTATAAATCATTATCATCATCAAAAATAACAAATAAGACGTGCAGACTGTATGGATTCCCTTGACCATCTCTCTATTTCTCACCATCTGTTCCTATTGGTCATCGCTCTTCGCTAGTCGTCTCAGAGGCATCCAATGTTCACACAGAGATGATGAATGTAAGTTTTTGCCCGGCGTCCAACAATAATGTGCCTATGCGTAGTAGTCCCTAAGGGAATGTCGTTTATGAGTTTGATTTTACTTCTCCAGCAACCCTAAACATATCTTTCTCGTTTTATTTGGTTTGCGAGATGGGATGTAAGTGCAGCTGCTATTTTCTAGATTATATAACAAACCCATTAGCATTGAGGGTAGAGTTTTCGCCAATGGTCCAGTAGAGTGGGGTTCAATCCCAGGCTGAGTCATACCAAAGACACTTCATGCTTCCTAGTTTAAAACTCACCATTCTAAGGTACAGATCAAGGATAATTTGAGCATTCCAGGGAAAGAAGTAAGTGTAGTAGCTAATGAAAAGGGAGCCTTCGGGTCGCTCTCGACTACGGTGAGCTAACTTATTTACTCATCTATATATTTGATTGCGATCATGATTAAAACTTAAAGCTACAAAGGTTTTTATTCCGTAAATCGGTGGAGTGCTCAGTATAAGATAATGCTGAGCAATATTACAACATTTACAAAGTAGAAAAATAAGATATAAAACATGATGAAAACTCATGATTCCGTGGTGAGAATAAGAACCCAAATCCTGGTCCGTTAGGTTTCAAAATTAGCAACTGACCCCATTAAAATAGTCATTTGACGATGTTTGAGGAGGATATAATAAACATCGCTAAAAGTTTTTTTCTCTTCCTTTCATCTTCTCTATTTGTTGGCGTCTTCAGATAAGACTGGTGGAAGAACAACTCAAACAACTGGTGATAGGTGATCGTTATTCTATTAGCAGAAAAAGGAAGTCATACAAAGGAAGTACTAGCCGTTCTCGGTCTGCAGTCTGTCTGTCAAATGTCTCGTAAGAAACGAGAAGTTGTCTTCCCCGAGAATATGTTTAGGTTGGACGAGTTCATCTTTGGGGTATGGTAAGATATGTCCCCATAACACTATTTTACTTCTGCTCCTCTGCACTGCAGCTACTTTTTTGTATCTTGCGAAGAACTGTGAGTTTTTTTCGTCTTCTTTGTACTTTACATTGGCAATTCTGATCTGAGGATTGTATTTATAAAAGAATACACGAAATTGACATTATTCGGACAACCACAGAAAAGTGAGTAATCATTCATTCATATTATATATAAATCATATAATCATTATATATATATATATATATATGTGTGTGTGTGTGTGTGTGTTTAACAAGTAAGAATCCATTGAAAAAATATCTTTATTCTCTCCATTGTATGATGGCTATCTGAAAAGGTGGGGCTCTCATATGGAGTGACCAGCTGAAATAAATTTATAATCGCCAAATTACGGACTGTTGAGTTTTTCTTACAATTATATGAATTTACTCTGTATGACATTTACATATTTATATATTATCATACACTGAGCACTTCTGCAGATTTATAAGAATCCTTTAATATTTTCTCAGATGTTTCTCAATAGCCCGGGAGACCGGGGGTCAATCAAAAGTTGAGTCATACCAAAGACTCGGAAAATGTTACTTGATGCCGCTTTGCTTTACACACAACATTATATGGTAACGATCAAGGGTAAAGTGGAGCAATCCAGGCAAAAGAGTAGCGCCCACTTCTACTCCCTCGGTGTTGTAGCAAATAAAAAAGGAGCCTTGGGGGTCCCCATTGATTACGGTCCACGGGTTTTTTACATACGAGATTCATACGATAATTTTCCCGACTTTTTTCGTATGGGCATTTAAAATTATCGTAGACTCTTGAAAATTTAGTATGTTATTGCTATACATCTTATGAGATGACTGACCAATTTTTATGATTTCAGGTTCAAATGAACTGCTACAGAACCAATTGGAATACACCCTACTAAAACCTGTTTGTCACAGCTGGTGAATTTCAAAAATGCAATCTGACACTTTAGAAGAATGATATGCAATAAAATTCTGTTTTAAACTTGTAAAAAAATGCCACAGAAACGTATGAAATACTTCAGACTACTTTTGGACCATCTTGTATGAAACGAGTATCAGTTGTTGAATGGCATAAGAGATTCAAGGAAGCCAGGGAGTCTGTGAAGGAGGATGAGAGGTGTCGGAGGAGTAAGGAAGTCAATACACCAGAACTGATTGACCAAAGTGTTAGGGTTAGGGTTACTATGTTGAGGTTTTAAGGGAGTTCAGCAAGAGATTCCGTCGGAAGAGGCCAGCACTCTTCAAATCGGCACAGTGGAATTTCCTCCAGGACAATACACCAGTCCACAACTCCATCGTTGTCACAGACTATTTGACCAAGATGGGTATCAAGACAGTTCCTCAGCCTCCCTATAGTACAGACCTTGCTCCCTGTGTCGTTTGCTTATTCCCTAAGCTTAGAGGCTGTCGTTATGAGACAATTGAAGAGATGAAAGAGGCTGTAACGAACGTCATTGATACGCTCACACAAGAGGACTTCAGTGGGGCCTTCCAGAAGTTGTCTGAACGGTATAAAGAGTGCATTGTAACCGGAGGAGATTACTTCGAAGGAGACTAGAGTTTCATGTGTGTACTATCAATAAAAGTGCCCATACGAAAAAAGTCTGGAAGCTTATCGTATGTACCTCGGATAAACCAATGCATCTTTGCGAAATTAATTAGCCACAAATGAGTATTTATATTTTACATTATAGCACAAAACCCTGGTAATGTACCATGCTTTTTGCTTAGATGTGACACAAGGCTGCATGAATGGGGCACCCAGTGAGGCTCGAACTCACTCGTGAATGTTTGCTAGACAAGCTTGCTAACAAGTTTTATGAAAGACTAAATCTGTAGAGTTTACCGACAGCATCTCTGGGGAGCGGTAAGATTCCCCCATCGAGTGTCATAGATATGACACTAGACAATCTGGTGGTGAGGCTTCAGTAGTGCTTGAACTTTGGGGAATGCGGAATACCCTTTTATTGCCATCGCTTCCAGGTCCACGATGGCCCGGAGTGGTAACAGCAGATAGTCACCTATCAATGAGTCAAAGAGAACTAAACTGTGTACTTAAGCTTGACCGAATTGTTTGAAATAGTACTTTTTTCAACATTTAAACTGTTTACTAACGTTAACTAAATTGTTTAAAATAGAATTGTTTTTACATCTAATCAAAATACTGTGCTTATACTAATCTAAATTGTTTAAAATAGAACTGTTTTTACATCTAATCGTGTGTAAACAAAATACTGTGCTTATGCTAATCTAAATTGTTTGAAATAGAACTGTTTTAACATTTAATTGTGTGTAAATAAAATACTGTGCTTATGCTAATCTAAATTGTTTGAAATAGAACTGTTTTTACATCTACTTGTGTGTAAACAAAATACTGTGCTTATGCTAATGTAAATTGTTTGAAATAGAACTGTTTTTACATCTTATTGTGTGTAAACAAAATACTGTGCTTATGCTAATGTAAATTGTTTGAAATAGAACTGTTTTTACATCTAATTGTGTGTAAACAAAATACTGTGCTTATGCTAATGTAAATTGTTTGAAATAGAACTGTTTTTACATCTAATTGTGTGTAAACAAAATACTGTGCTTATGCTAATCTAAATTGTTTAAAATAGAACTGTTTATTATGGATTTAGCATCAAATAACATACAATGGTTGATATGCCATAAAACCAGACCAAACCAAACCAAATTTAGTTATATGAAGGATGGAAAAGGGAGCGGTTATTAAAGCTTTTCTTATTGCTTTTCTTCTTTAAGCCTAGTTAGCCTCAATCAGTGGCTTTCACCCCGCAATAGCACAGGCATACTACCAGGAAAGCTCTAACACTAAAATACCTCAATTGCACCGTGAAGATTCCCTTTTAAAAATTCATTTATGGGAATATATGTTGGTGTAATAGCTAGAACTTGGCTTTCGGGCGTAGAAGACCTGCTTTCTCCCTCTCTATTGCAGGTACTGACTCTCTCTCTCTCTCTCTCTCTCTCTCTCTCTCTCTCTCGCCCTAGGCTGGTCCGGTCATTCATATACACACACACGCACACACACACACACACACACACACACACACACACACACACACACACACACATATATATCTCTTTTCATCAGTTAATTAGTCTTAAGTAACTAGATATTATCGCCGCCACACACTATGAGTTGACAGTCTTCAGCCTTATTTGATTATCTTTCATTTAATCGTTCGTAATCCGTTTTGTCATTGACTATTTTTTCAGATAAAAGTGTAAACTAGTAAGCGTAACGTCAATCTTTCTCATGTTAGTATTTATCCTATCAAATTATACTTGGCATCTTCGGCTCAATGGTACAAACCACAACCCCATTCGAAAAGTGTCAGATTTATTTTCTAGATAACTACATATCTAGAACAACTGTTTTTGTATAATTGCGATAGATAGATCGATAGATAACTTTCGGTACATATCATGCCATATAAGGAATAATAATAATATCAAAGCGAAGATAGATAAGACTCAACAAAACAGCAAATGTAGGTTATGTTGTGACAGAGACGAAACGATCAGTCTCATAAAAAGCGAATGCAGCAAATTAGCACAGAAAGAGTACAAGGCTAGACACGACTGGGTGGGCAAGGTGATCCGCTGGGAAATGTGCAAGAAATTTAAATTTGACCATACGAACAAATGGTATATCCACAACCCAGCACCTGTCCTAGAAAATCACACACATAAACTCCTATGGGACTTTGACATACACACGGATTACCTAATCTCGGCCAGAAGACCAGACCTTATAATAATGATAATAATAATAAAAAAGAAGAAAATTTGCAAAATTGTCGACTTTGCTGTCCCAGCTGACCACAGAATAAAACTGAAAGAATGTGATTAGAATAATAATTACCTCGACCTTGCTAGAGGATAGAAAAAGTTGTGGAACATGAAAGTGACGATTGTACCAATTGTGATTGGTGCTTTTGGCACAGTAACTAAAGTATTGCTAAAGGGACTAGAGGACTTGGAAGTTGGCGGATGAGTGGAGACCATCCAAACGACAGCATTATTGAAGACGGCCAGAATACTGAGAAGAGTCCTGGAAACTTGAGGAGACTTGCTATCACTTAAACTCCAGTGAAAAATCATCAGCTGATGTGAAAAACTCTCTAAAAGAGCATATAATAATAATAATAATAATAATAATAATAATAATTATAATAATAATAATAATAATTTATTTTTTAACACTTTTACTTACGGTTAAGTGGAATAAAAAAAACTACATTAAGTTGAAAAAGTAATTATTTGGATCAAGTAAAATTTCTTTGCCAATAGACGATTGTAATTTACTAAGATTTTTACTTAGATATGCCTCAAGGCCATACGAATGTGGTACCAAATGATTCTCGAACTCATTCTTGAAGGTTTGCTTGTCTAGCTTGCTCACCCTTACACAACCCGAGACGCCCTTTCCTGATAAACGACAGACATGTACATTTGTATGTACGGTTGCATGCACATATGTATACTTGTCTGCACATTATTCTTTGCCAACATGATCATATCTTCACTTTAATATTTAAGACTTTTTTTCCTTTTCTTTCTGTGTCTCCTTGAGTCTAATTTTTTAAATATTATAATCATTCCTGGTCTATTAAGTTGCAAAGCGAATCTTCATTTTCACGAACCACATATTTGTCTTTCGGAATCCATTTCTTATATACTTGATGAATTAAAGAGAATAAAAATAATTTATTACCTTTAATGTTAACATCTGCTCAGTGAAAAACAATAACTCGGCTAAGTTTATAATTAGAATTAATTTAATGAAAAGAATTTAGAATCATTCACAGTGGTTTTGCATGTTACTAATGCAGAGAATTCTCTTTTGTATATAATTACGTCCGCTCAATTACATTCTGGTAAGATTTTGTATCATTCGTTTTTTTTGTTTTTGTTTTTTGTTTTTCTTTATTTTTGTTATTTGAATGTCCAATTTCAGGTTTTGTAAGATGAGAATCCTGAGGGGGGAAAAGACAGAGGGACATGATTTCTTATGTCTAAAACTGGTAATGAGATCAGAGTGCTTAAATATCCGTAAGTAGAGTAGTATAAAACATAGGATGTGATTACTTATGAAACAATGAGTGTGACTTTATATTTCATGTGATAGAAAGTCTTGGCTGCCGGTTGTGGCTTTATTTTTGCCACATTACAGTAACAGCATTTTGGCAATCACTTTATATATATATATATATATATATATATATATAAATATATATATATATATATATATATATAAAGGGGTAATGCGTAAATTGTCGTTTAAATTATGCAGAAATAAATATAACACTGACATTCCACTGTATCTGATATATCTACCAAAATTACAGCCTGCCTAGTCTGTTGATCCGTAGAATAAGCCGACTGGATCTCCGCAGAGGGAGTAAGACACTCCCCAAACGAGTATCCTGGATATAACACTAAACCATCTGACGGTGAAGCTTCACTCCTGGAGTCCTGGAGAATGTGGAGTACCCCTTTCTTGCTATCACTCCCATATATACTCTATATCACACACACACACACACACACACACACATATATATATATATATATATATACACAGAGGTAATTCAATAAATATGGCGAATTTTGTTGCAGGAGTTTGCAATAAGAACCACTGTTTACAGTTACACCTTTCCCAAGGAAATCAAAAGTGATCGGTCCTTTCATGTCTCAGAATATTGTCTGCATGTCCTTTTTTATGGAGAGTCAGTGCGTTTCTTCACCTGCGACTGTCTTTTCAACTAAGACTAGCAGAGGCAAACACATGTTTACACCATCTGTGAAGACTTCTTTTTTTTCTTTTTTTTAACTAAAAGAGACTTCTCCGGATACATCACATATTCTTTACAAAAGTTCCCATCTCAGCCACCAAACATTTTAAAACAGAGTTCTGTTTAGGCCTGGAGTGCTCTGTTTTAGTTGCCGACATTTTGAATTGCCTCAAAACAAATATTTTTCGCGAGATTGAAATAAGTCTTTCCATAAACTAATTCAAAATTATTTTGCTTTTTTTTACCCAAATCTACTCTTATTGAATAAACATTGTATATTAGAGTCATGTGCACACTCACACACACACACACATACATATATATATATATGTATTATAGATAGATGACAAATACACACACACACACACACACACACACACACACACACTCATATATATATATGTATTATAGATAGATGACAAATACAGGCACACACACACACACACATATGTATTATAGATATACGACAAATACAGGCCTACATGCACGCGCACACACACACACATACACGCAAACACACACACACACACACACACACATATATATATATATATATATATATATATATATATATATATATATATATATATATATACGTGTGTGTGTGAGTGTATCTATTTGTCTGTCTGTCTGTCTGTCTGTCACGTGTTTGTTTATATGTATGTAACCGTTAAACAACAACAACAAACAAATGTCACCTCACATTGAGATTATTATTAAATCAATCCATTTAAAATTCTTGAACTTACCGAATTCGGAACTATTTGCAATCGAATTTACAAGATTTTATCACAATTTTCAAAGTCGAATATTCTTCCACTGTTTTAGTAAGTTATATGATTATTTTCATAATTTACCTGAGGCAAATTTTTCATCGTTATTGTTGCTTTTTATCACAGCTTTCTAGACTGTATATTTCTTGACATTTTTGTAACCCCAACCAACGCACCGACTTACGAAGTTAAATTTGAAGAGTAGCGACCTACCCATATTCTGAAAAAAAAACGATATGATTCGAAAAAACTAGTAGCAATATGATTTTGATAATGATGAGTGTATCTACTGTTTTGATAAAAAGTGACAGCAATGAAATGGAGTCAAACTAGCGGAAAACATGTATATTTTTGGTTTGAATTGATTAGTCTGAAATGATATACACTGCTACTCACCCATAAAATACCGTCCTTGAATTTTCCAGACAAGCCCGATTCGTCCAAATATACTCCTGAAAAAAAAAGGAAAAATTTAAGAGAATAAAAATAATAAATTATCATATGTATATATATATATATATATATATAAAACAAAATCCCCTAAAGTATATACACATAAATGCATACCAACACTCAGGCATACTCACAAACACACAGAATACACTCAGAATATACATACCTTTTTTTTTCATCATACAACGTGTGAAAGCACGTGCGATACCATGTCCTCATCAGCCGCCAACCAGGGGTGATAATACAGTTTCGGTAGCTCAAGGCGGTACTACCACTCCTGGGGCTTCCAAGTAGCTTTTGCCCCCGGACAGGGTATTTAGAGAATAACAATAATAATAATAATAATAATAATAATAAACCCCCAATGAAATCAAATAAATCTGCAGAGGTCAAAGGTTGTCATAGACATTTAACACCATCTGGACATTCTCTGACATAAATCCGGAAATGAAAAAGATTTACAACCCTATCAAAACAGTCGCCACAATAAAAACCAAAGGGAACGTTCAAATCAATCATTAACATCCAGAAGACGACTTTAAACGTCAGAAACACGTTTAGGAGTAAAAAAAAAAAATAGACTAAAACCAAATCCACTTGCTGACCTCATCATTTTAAAGTATTTCATTTTTCTGTGATTGAACAAACGAAAATATATATATATATATATATATATATGTATGTTTGTGTGTGTGTGCGGGTGTGTATGTGTGTGTGTGTGTATGTTGAATTTTAAAGATCTAGATCCGCCTTGAGCTACCGAAACTGTGTTATCACCCTGGTTGGCGGCTGATGAGGTTAGGGTATCGCAAATGCTTTCACACGTTGTATGATGAAAAAAAAAAAATATGTGTGTGTGTGTGTGTGTGTGTGTTGAATTTTAAAGATCTAAATCTTACTCCCAACAAAAAACTGAGATCAACCAATATATCACCTTAAATCAAAGGCCGACCAATATATGCATACTCCTATTTACCCAACCCCTCCGCTCGGGCAGGATATGACACAAGGTCAATTTTAAGTGGAGTTGAACAGGTTTGAATTCAGAGTTTTCCTTCTCCTAGACTAGTTGCCTCACCAAGGTTGAAGAACATAGTCTGCTCTACTATCTACCCATAGCTGGAGGGAGAATAATTGGATTCATACCTTTCTCCAGGGTATTAGTGCTACGTGAAATGCAGTCAGTCTCGTCCAGAATTTGAACTCGTGTCGCCGTGTCCATTTCCTACGACGATAACCATTACACCACGGGCACCTCCAATATATGCATAATTACTTTCGGAATTTCAAATTCAAACGTAACGAGAAGGACGAGGAGCAACACTTGGCTTCAAAACTTGATTTCATGGTCAGAAATCAAGATTCGACTCATAGACGAGTATATACGGTAATTTTATACTGTATTCAGCACTAGTTTTCACCTTTCAGGATCTAGATTAATCATCATCATCATCATGTCATGCTGGTAGCACGGATATCCCTGACCCTCTCTAGCCACTTTTCCCTATCGTTCATCGCCTCAGGCAGGTCTTCTGGACAACATCCCGTATCCTCACATAGTTGCTGAATGTATGTTCGTGCTGGTGGTCCTCCTTTTGCACAGCCATGTGTGGGGGTCCATAAGAGTACGTCACTTATGAGTTCGTCCTTACTTCTCCAGCAGTGTCCTGCATGTCTGGTTCGTCTAACTTGAATAGTTTTCGTGATAGGAGGCAGGTGGGCGTACAAATTGGACATAATTCATTTGTCTGTCCTTCTTAGATGTCCAAACGGTTCGATGCCTTTTCATTTAATTTCGGAGGAGGTTTTAACATTAAAAAATAGAACGTTTCTCATCATAGAAATATAAACAGACTTCAGAGAGGATTCTTTAAAAATGATCAATTATCAACGAGAAACCATCTTGCTGCAAGACTGACATGATCATAAAGAATTTGAATTACCAACAATCAAAGAAACAAAAGAAGGAAAAGAAAAACCTGGTGAATAATTTGTATCACAAGTAATTACTCTCGTTTAATTAGATATAACTAATTATGTTTATAAATTGACTTTCAAGCCAGAGATGTAAAATAATTATACAACATTATTGCTTGCTTAGAACTTATAATACGAACAAGGAAAAGGATAGTTTAAATTGTTCAATATCTTAAGCGTTAATCACTTAAATCTATATAAATAATTTAGAAGTGGTTCTTTGTCTGTTCTCTAAAGACAGCCAATCGGTTTAGATTTAAAAAGAAGAAAATTTGTTTTTAATGAGCAAAGAAGTGATCTCACTGAGGTGAGTCTCTAAAAATCGATAATAATCAGCGGCAATATATATTGGTACACGACGTAAATCCTTATACAGAATTTAAATTTCTAAACTTGAGGAAAACAAACTATAAAACAAAACTAGAAAACCAACAATATATTTCTCACTCCGAAAATAATAGCGCTAACTAAACGGCTGGAGAAGAAGCTAGACGGCAATTACACAAGAATGCTGCGAGCAATCTTGAACAAGTCCTGGCGGCAACACCTCACAAGGCACCAACTATACGGCCACCTGCCTCCCATCACGATAACTATCCAAGTTAGACGAACGACGCATGCAGGACACTGCTGGAGAAGCAGGGACGAGCTCATAAGTGATGTGCTCCTATGGACCCCCCCACATATGGCCGGACAAAAGCAGGACGAGCAACTTGAACATACATACAGCAGCTATGTGAGAACACGGGATGTAACCCTGAAGACCTACCAGAGGCGATAAACGATAGGGAGAAGTGGCGAGAGAGGGTCAGGGATATCCGTGCTAGCGGCACGATATGATGGTGATGATGATGAAGTTTATCGGCAGTCTTTCAATATGATGAAAGGAAATAGTTATAGTGTTCACCAATGGTCCAGAAGACCTACGTTCAATCCTAGGTCTCGTCATACCAAAGACTTTAAAAATGGCACTTGATACTCCCCTTGCTTAACACTCAGCAATATAAGGTATATAACAAGGGTAAAGTAGAGCAATCCAGGGAAAGGAGTAACGCCCTCCCCTATACCTCGGTGTAGTAGCTATTAAGAAGGGAGCCCTTGGGTCACCCTCGACTACAGTCACCAACTTTACTTACTACTTTAAAGACAAATATTGGAAGTAAGGCGGGTGTAGCCCTCATGGTGTAGTGGTTAACGTGCTGGACTACGACATTGTATTAAATGAGTTCGATTTTCAGTCGCGCTCTTACGTTCATATTCGAATTTATACTCCTGGAAAAAGTAAGAACCCCCTTATCCCCCTAGCTATGGGTTAAATATTGCCACTGCTGTTCTTCTATAAGGATTGAATAACCTACAAAGGTTGATTTGTCATTAAACCGTGGTGTAATAGTTATTGTCGTAGGAAATGGACACGGCAACACGAGACTGATTGCATTTCACGTAGCACTAATACCGTTGGGGAAGGTATGAATCCAATTATTCTTCCTCCAGATATGGGTAAATAGTAGGACAGACTGGATTCTATAGCCTTGGTGAGGCAACTAGTCTAGGGGAAGGAAAACTCTGATTTCAAACCTGTTAAAATCCGCTTAAAAATTGACCTTGTGCCATATCCTGCCTGAGCGGGGTGGGGGTAAATAGGATTTGACATTAAACAAATAAATCAAACAAAGTGATAAAAAATAAACAACCAAAGAAGAATAAAAGAACACGTATCAACAGTCAGGTTTCCATGTTGTAATAATTGTTATAATTTTTCAGGCCGGTATTCAAAGTTAGTTTCAAAATTATCTCATTATAAAATAGCAGAAAGTATTTGCATCTTCTGTTATACATTTTTAAAGTCTTAGAAGGGGAAGGTTCTAAAATTGTGAAAACCTCTAAAATACGTCTGCGTCGAGATATAACTGCTTATATTCAAAACACAAACTTTCTTGACTATGTATTAAACGAGTTGACCTTTAACCTCTCTTGCTCAGTGATTTGGGGCTGTAGAATACACCGACTGCATCTCTGAAGTGGGGTAAGACCATCCCCCAACGAGTGTCTTGTATATGACACTAAACAATCTGATGCTGAGGTTCCAGTAATGCTGGAGCTTTGGGGAATGCGGAGTATCTCTTCATTGCCATCGACCTCAGGTCAAATCTGACCCGGAGTAGTAGCACCTGATAGAGTCGTATCTATGGGTCAAAGAGAAGTAAACTGTGTAATGCCAAACTGAATTGCTTTCAATGGAACTATTTTGACATTTAAACTACATACTAATGCTAAACTGAATTGTTTGAAATAGAACTGTTTTTGACATTGAAACTTTACTTACGCTAAACTGTATTGTTTGAAATAGAGCTATATGACTAAACTGTAATGGATTTGGTATGAAATACCCTGCAAAGTTTGATATGCCATAAAACTCAAACAAACAAACTTTAGCCTCTCATCTGTATATCAAACGCTTCTACCTTACTAGTGAGAGGATATTAGTCGTAGTAGGATGTTATATAACAAAAACGCTTCTCACATCAAACTA
>OY757939.1:57131442-57136442 GCA_963585895.1 Sepioteuthis lessoniana
CACACACACATACACATGCACACACACATACACACACACACTCAAAGACATACACACACATACATACACATACACATACGCATAGACATACATACATACATACATACACACACACACACACACACGCACAGAGAAGCGTATGGCAAAGAAAAACTGATATTGATAGATCGATCGATAGAAAGATAGATACAATGAGCGTGCAAAAGTATCGAGAATAAAACTTTGAATTTTTCAAAGTCAAAATTCAAATGAAGGTCAAGTGTAACGCTGAGTAACTTATATGATAAAAAGGATGATGTCTAGACGTCTAGACTTAATCTCGTCAAGTCGGTGCCATTTTGAAAAGAAATACGAGCACCACCCATATTTGGCTGTGGATAATCAACTTTGTTAGGTGTGCTTGGTAATCTTTACAAGTCGACCAGTTGTGCATAGACATGATGACTGCCACAATCTTTATAGATGATTGGCGTCTTTCCCGTCCAAAATTACAATTCAAACATTGTATTCATTAATTACAAATTCAACTTCTGAAACATATACAAGATGCGTAAGATGATAAGGTAGAAAGACGTCTGTATGTCGTAGGATTATGATGATATGTATAACACTAGCTTGTATAACACTTCTGCCACTCTCTGCTACAGTCCAGTGACAATAGTAGCAAGATAACTGGTGTCTATGCAAATTGTAGGTTTTGTTTCAGATAAACCTTTCTTTTCCGTCAAAGGATCCCTACAACTCTACAGACATTTGAGGCTTAAGTTTATTCTCTTTCTCTCTCTCTCTCTATATATATATATATATATAGGGAGCGTTCAGGGTATTATGATTATCGTTGCTGGAAGTAGACACGGTGACCCAAGTTCTCAATCCTGAACGATATTGTTTGCATTTTACATAGAGCTAATACACTTGGGAAAGGCATAAATACACTAAATCTCCTTCCAGCTATGGGTAAATAGTGGAGCAGACTTGGACCTTTTAACTTGATATAGCAACCAATCCGAAAAGGAAAGTTCTGAATTCAAACTTTGTTCAACTCCGCTTAAAAATTGACCTGTCTTATATTGCTCATAAGTAGGCGTTGGTACACACACACACACACACACACACACACACACACACATATATATATATATATATATATATATATATATAACACAAGCATATACGAGGATCATTAAATAAGTTTCCAGACTTTTTTCGCATAGGCACTTTTATTGATAGTACTCACATGAAACTCTAGTCCCCTTCAAAGTAATCCCGGGACCAAGGTCTAGACTATAGGGAGGCTGAGGAACTGTCTTGATGTCCATCTTGGTCAAATAGTCTGTGAAAAGGACAGAGTTGGGAACTGGTGCATTGTCCTGGAGGAAATTCCACTGATCCGATTTGAAGAGCGCTGGTCTCTTCTAACGGAATCTCTTCCTGAACTCCCTTAAAACCTCAACATAGTAACGCTAACCCTAACCCTTTGGCCAATCAACTCTGGTGTTCTGACTTCCTTACTCCTCCCACACCTCTCATCACCCCTCACAGACTCCCTGGCTTCCTCGAATCTCTTATACCACTCGAAAACTGATGCTTGTTTCATGCAAGATGGTCGAAAAGCAGTCTGAAGCATTCCGTACGTTTCTGTAGCATTTTTTTCAAGTTTAAAACAGAATTTTATTGCATATCGTTTTTCTAAAGTGTCCTCACGTCTAGATTGCATTTTTGAAAATCACCTGCTGTGACAATCAGGCTTTAGTAGGGTGTATTCCAATTCCTGCTGTAGCTATTCATTTAAACCTGAAATCATAAAAATTGGTCAGTCCTCTCATAAGATGTATAGCAATTTTAAATGCCTGTACAAAAAAAAAAATCTGGAAACTTATTGAAGGCACCACGTATGTATATTTATGTTAATATAAATGTATATATATATATATATATATATATATATATATATATATATATATATATATATATTGGTACGTGCAAAATCGGAAAGGAGCTGTAAAGGCTGGTTCATTTTTTAAAATGTACAAAATGTTTTAAAAACCGATTTGAAATATATTGAAACAATCCTAAAAAAAAGGGCGCCATTTATTTAGTTTACGCTTCATCAGAGAATTTTATACTGTTGAACCGGTACTCAAGGAGTTTAACATAGGAGTTGTGAACAACGACAATGCAAAGAGGAGCCCCCTCCCCAACAAAAAAACTCCTGTCTTGAGTTCCTTATGTATCAGTTCTGCGATATTAATTATTCTGATGAGACGTAGACGAAACAAAAGGACCCCTTTTTTTTCTTTTTTAGAAATGTTTTAACAGATCTTAAATTAGTTTTAAAATACTTTATCCATTTTAAAAACGAATACGATTTTAAAAGCTCTTTTCCGTACACACACACATATATATATATATATATATATATATATATATATATATATATATATATGCTTTATTCATAGTTTAAATTTTAACTATTGACATAGGCTGTATTCATAGTTTTGATTTTATATATATATATATATATATATATATAAAGATGAAGTAAGTGATAAGAGAAATATAAAATGTGTCTTTTATGATGAAACAATATTTAATAACACTCTCACATGTAGCTCAAATAATCAAGAACTGTCGAGACATTTTGAAATTAAAGCCTTGAAAGTTATTTTGTAGGAACCAGGCATACAAACCTATTGTCGACGAAATAACCTCAGAATAATGATAGGTTGTTGGAATATAAGATTAAGTAATTTATAAGAAGCCTCAAGATTTTGCCAACCATATTATATTAAGAACAACTTATGCTGCAAACAATTCAAATCAATCAAGTCATAACTAGTTTAAAAAGAAAAAAAAGACTTTTAAAATTTACCACGAATTAAATTTCTGAAGCAAAAATGTAATCTATTTATTGAACTGCACTTACTGCCAAAAACAATGTGTTGGAAAGAATCGAATGGCCATTTCATTTTAGATTAAATAACCACAGACGCAGAATCAAATCTATGGATCAGAATAATTTAATATTAGTAGAACAATATTTCCGTTTAGACCGAAACGACTTTAACAAAGATACAAAATTCTCTGTTATCGAAAGAATTAAAAATGCTAGAAACATTGAATTAATAGTTGAAAAATAAGAACAATGAATAAAAAAGTTTTAAAACATGTGTATCATTAGGATCTTATACGAAACTTGAAATAAAAATTAGACAAACGCAAACATCTATGTAAACACACACACACACACACACACACACACACACACACACACACACACACACACACACACACACACACACACACAAAACAAAAAACAAAAAACAAACAAACGAAGAAAACAAAAACCAAACAAAACACCATTGACTGTTAACTTGAACGGCGTTCATTCCATGAAACTTTACAACCATTCCTTGAAATAAAACTGGACTGTCACAAACAACAAGTTAAACAAAGAAACCGGTTGGCCTAGTCTGTTGAAGCTGTTGTATAAGCCGACTGGATCTCCGCAGAGCGGGTAAGACACTCCCCAAACGAGTGTCCTGGATATAACACTAAACCATCTGATGGTGAAGCTTCACTCCTGGAGCCTTGGAGAATGTGGAGTACTCCTTTCTTGCTATCACTCCCAGATATACTCTCTACCACACACACACAAACAAAAGAAAAACAAAACAAAACAAAAACAACTATTCAATGTTAAATTGAAAGACGTTCACTCCATGAAACTTTACTACCATTCCTTGAAATAAAACTGGACTGTCACAAACAACAAGCTAAACAAAGAAACCAGACGATAAATCATGGCTAATTTGAAACGTAACCACACACACACACACACACACACACAAACACACATATATATATATGTACGTATATTCGTTTCAATGAATAGGTCTACAAGAGAATTTGTTTTTGGGGTATTCCTTCTTTCCTAACAGGTGTTTCTAACGTTTTATGTCGTCTTCAGGAAGTAAATGGCTTGTATATTTTCATTTTATCTCCTTTATTACTTCTTTTTCCCCTAAATCTAGGAGAATTGGTATTTTAAAGTATTTATTTTTTTCTCTCATTGGACCAACAAAAACAATATACATACATACATAAATTAATAACAAGGTAATCCATGAATTGCTTTGTTATCAATTTTTCTCTACATGTTTTCGAATTACAATCCATTACTTCCATATATATATATATATATATATATATAGTACTTTCTAGCACCGGCCCTGTGGTAGAATCTTGGATTGGCGTTTGAGTCAACCGGGTCTCCATCCCAGCTTCGGGAATCTAGCATGTCTAGCTACACTGAAGAGTTCTGATAGAACGAAACAGGTATGTCCGTGGATGACAATATATATATATATATATATATATATATATATATATATATATAAAGTTGTTGTTGGCGACCAGAAGGCTCCCTTTTCAATAGCAACTACACCGAGGTGTAGGGTGGGGCGCTACTCCTTCCCCTGGATTACTTCACCTTACCCTTGATACGTACCTTATATTGCTGAGTGTTAAGCAAGGAGATATCAAGTACCATTTTTCAAGTCTTTGGTATGACGCGGCCTAGGATTGAACCCAGGTCTCCCTGATCATTGGCGAACACACTGCTCACTAGGCCAATGTGCCAGTCCAAGCAGGACAATTAAAATATTCAAATGGAGAATATTAAATTCATACAATCCCGGTCAAGAGCTCAATGCAAATAAAATCCACAGAATAAATCATCAAACGGCTGGAGAAGAAGCAAGACAGCAATTACACAAGAATGTTGCGAGCAATATTGAACAAGTCCTGGCAGCAACACCCCACAAAGCACCAACTATAAGGCAACCTGCCTATCATCATGAAAACTATCCAAGACGAAACAGACATGCAGGACACTGCTGGAGAAGCAGAGACGAGCTCATAAGTGATGTACTCCTATGGACCCCCACATATGGCCGAGCAAAAGCAGGACGACCAGCTCGAACATACATACAGCAGCT
>OY757939.1:57141442-57317900 GCA_963585895.1 Sepioteuthis lessoniana
TATGGACTCCCATGCATGGTCACACCAGCTTTTGTCGACCAGCAAAGACTTACATACATCTGCTTTGTGCGGACACTGGATGCAATCAAGAGGACATGCCAGAAGTGACAGATGACAGGGACGGATTACGAGAGAGAGAGAGAGAGAGAGAGAGAGAGAGAGAGAGAGAGAGAGATATTCCGTGTTATCAACACGATCTGAAGATTATACATATATAATAATGAATAGGTCCTCAAAGGAATTTGAATGTAGTACTTTAGGTTTTTTATTTCATATAAGTATGCTCTTACACGTGTTTCCGACAATATGGTCTTCTTCAGGAGACTAACAATGGTTAGGGCAGTACATACAAGTATAATAATGCATGCACACACAGACGCGCGCGTGAACACATACACGCACATCGAGTACATTATAGTAAGTTTATAAAAAACAACAAAAGCACCTGTAGAGGCCAGAAGTTTTCACGAATGATGAACTCCACCAGGACATTCACTGACACAAGTCCTGGAATTAAAAAAAAGTCACAGCCGTATCAAAACACTCTTCACTAGAAAGGCCTGAAAAAAGACTGCCTTAACCATTTGTTGTCTCCTGAAGAAGACTGTAAAGTCGAAAATACGTGTAGGGCATAATTATATGAAATAAAAACCTGAGGTATCACATTCAAATTAATTTGCAGACCTATTCCTGGTAAAATACTTACTTCTCTACAGTTGTACCAACAAAAATGTATATATATATATATATACAGAGAGAGAGAGAGGAGAGAGAGAGATTATAGAATAGTAAAAAAATGAGGAAATCTGGACTTTTGAAACATGAAAGTCAGCGTTATATATCCATTGTCATATTTACCAACCCCTCCGCTCGGACAAGATATGACACAGGGTCAATTTTTAAGCGAAGTTTAACAGGTTTCAATTCAGAGTTTTCCTTCTCCTAGACAAGTTGCCTAATCAGGGCTAAAGAAATCAGTCTGGCCTACTATTTATCCATAGCTTGAGGGAGAATAATTGGATTCATACCTTTCCCAAGGGTGTTAGTGCTATGTGAAATGCAATCAGTCTCGTCGAGGATTTGAACTCGTGTCACCGTGTCCATTTCCTAACTGCGATGACCATTACACCATGGGCACCATATATATATATATATCCATTATAGCCACCTTGACTTGTTTTTATGAATATACACTGAGAGAGGATTTCTTTAAAATGAGATTTTGCAGATGTATCTGTACAATCTGTATGTCTTCGGCTCTTTGTTTATATTTTTTTTATTTATCATATTTTATATATATATATATATATATATATATATATATATATATATATATATATATATAACTGATTGCCTTGCTGAAATCGCAATATTATTGAAATATTTTTTATGAGTGTGTTGGTTTGTGAACAGCCGAAAGAGAGAGACGGAAAACAATTGAAAGATTGAATTGAAAGACAGCGAGCCGTTCTTTTTCCCTCGTTAAACCTTTTGTATTGACTCTTATCTACCTATAAGTTTCCCTGACATTTTCTCATTATATTCATTATAATTGCTTATCTAATGGATGCTATATTCTCACGGGTAATTCAATGAAGGGGACGGTATTTCTTTGAAAGAATTTAAAAACCCCGGTTAATAGGCTTAAATGAACTCAATGAAAGATCAGTTGTTTGATTCGTTGAAAGACTTCAGTCGGTATTTAGTAGAAGAAACCAGCTAAGCTTTGAAAATGAGTGGTTTGAAGTTTAAATGAAATCCCACACACACACACACACACACACACACACACACACACACACACACGTACACAAAAACACCTATACTCAGACACACACATAAACACAAACGTATCCATTCGCAAATACACACACTTAACACACACAAGGATACATCACGTTGTGTTACAGTTTGTGAGTACCTCTGGTGAGTTCGTTTTTCACTTGCTGCACCAATACCATAATTAGCATTTGGTCGTAGAAGCCGCCCCAACTTTGAAAATGTATTGTTTAAAATTTGTTAAAAACCATACACGCACACACACACATGCACAGACACACGCACGTACACTCACACATTCATGACGGCACAAGTGCGCGCATACAATTGCAAATAAGACACACACCTAACAGACTATGTATGGAGACTTCACATGACGTAACGGTGTACGAGCAACTCTAGCGAACCATTTTACGGAGTTTGAAACTTACAGAGTGCTTTGTACTTCAATCGGTACTTGTTAGTAGAGATCATTTCAATTTAGAAAATGGGTGGTTTTAAGGGTGCCATAAATCACACAAGTGTCCGCACCGGGTAGCAGACCCTGACACATACCCGTACGCACACAGCATATACACACTTGTCCTCGACACATATACACACGAAAACACACGCGTGACCCATAGATACTTATCATGGATAAGCATCAGATGACGGAATGGTTAGAGAATCAATCTATCATACCATAGCTAATTAATATGATTATCACTAAGTGATCTATTCGAGACGAAGAAAAACTTAGATTTGCTTTCTTTGTGGGTCATTTAATCCCAAAGACATTCTTGTCGAAGAACAGCGATGATACTATTAAATAAGGCGGTTATATAATGCCAAAGCCGTTCTTGTCGAAGAACAGCGATGATACTATTAAATAAGGAGGTTATATAATGCCAAAACCGTTCTTGTCGAAGAACAGCAATGATACTATTAAATAAGGAGGTTATATAATGCCAAAGCCGTTCTTGTCGAAGAACAGCAATGATACTATTCCATAAGGGGGTCATTTAATCCCAAAGACATTCTTATAGAACAGCAATGATATCATTTGATAAAGGAGTTTCAAACCTTGTTCGAAAATTTCAGTCTGAAAGTAAACGTAATAACTTGATTGGAGTTTGAACTTGCTTACTTCGAAGCAACAGTCAAGCACTTTAACCATTACTCCACCGTGAGTCCGCACTGAAGAAACTTTATAAATGATATTAAATACTGAAAAATATACGTAGGCACCTAGTTGGTTTGACAGGAGGTCAACATTTTTTGGAATAATTCAATGTCAAACACAATCATTTTTGCGAATAGTTATATGGTTTCAAGTAACGACTGTCATCAAGCTCCTTATAGGCATTTACTTCGTTTCATGTATTCTTTTCTAATACCAACAACTTGCACAAAGTTACACGCTTTCAAGTAACAAGTGGCAACCTTTTATAAGCAATTATAAATTATATTAATAGATTAGCGTGGTTTAATTTCTTCAACGCCAAAGCCATCCTTGTAGAAGACTCAACCGTGATACTGTTTAACCCGCAGCTGGGAAGATAATGGTGCTCATACTTATTTACCAACCCCTCCGCTCGGGCAGGATATGACACTAGGTCAATTTTGAAGCGGAGTTTAACAGGTTTGAATTCAGAGTTTTCCTTCTACTAGATCAGTTACCACACCAAGGCTGAAGAACCTAGTCTGACGTACTATTTACCCATAGCTGGAGGGAGAATAATCGGATTCATACCTTTCCTAAGGGTATTAGTGCTATGTGAAATGCAATCAGTAACGTCCAGGATTTAAACTCGTATCGCCGTGTCCATTTCCTACGATGATAACCATTACACCACGGGCACCTCCATTTTGACAGGTTTGAATTCAGAGTTTTCCTTCTCCTAGACTAGTTGCCTCACAAAGGCTGAAGAACCTAGTCTGACGTACTATTTACCCATAGCTGGAGGGAGAATAATCGGATTCATACCTTTACCAAGGGTATTAGTGCTATGTGAAATGCAATCAGTAACGTCCAGAATTTGAACTCGTATCGTTGTGTCCATTTCATACGACGATAACCATTACACCACGAACAGATAAGGGTGCTCATACCTTTCGCAAGGGTTTTAGTCCGAAAGTGAATGTTATAGCACGACTATAGTTTCAACTCGCTTACTTCGTAGCAGAAGTCCAGAACTTTTGCTATTATAGCACACGACTCCCCCACTTAATACAACTAATTTACATACTGTTACATGGTTCTATGTATACCTATCAAATATTATTAAACAATACATGTTTATTTGGTTATACGTAACTATTCAGATTTAATAGGTCGGGTGTCCGTGGAGTAGTGTTAATTTACTAAGCTTTTTGCTTAGATGTTGCACAAGGCCGCATGAATGGGGCACCCAATGAGAATCGAACTCACTCGTGTAGGTTTGCTAGTCTACCTTGCTAACCATTACACCACCCGAGGTGTCCGTGGAGTAGTGATTAAAGTGCTGAACTGTAAATAAGCAAGTTCGAACACCAGTCGCGCTACTACTTTCCCTTTCGGATTAATACCTTTGGGGAAAAGTATAAACCCCATATACTCCAAATTATCGATTTTATAGTACCACAACTCTCCTTCAACAAGGATGGCTTTGGTATTGAATAACCCACGAAGTTTGGTATGCCATGAAACAACTAAGCCTAATAAATTTCAAACAGATCTATTTCACCCATAAACGGGACTCTAACAGGTAATACTACTCCTGGTCAGAGTGGTCCCAGGGCTGATAGAAACGAAAGAATGATTTATCACTTTGACCCGGAGAGTTAATACCGGATAGTATTCCAGCTATCGGTAATATAGATCTATTTGAAAATTATTTGTATTTGATAGGAATACTTAAAACTTATAACGGTGGATTTTTTCCATTAAGAATAGTTATTTGAAGCTAAAATTGCTAAAAAATATTATTACTCCTTATTAATTTTTACACTAGTTCTGATTTTTACTGAAGGTTGAGTAAAAGCAAGTCTCCTATGTTCTCAAGGACTTATCTAAGTATACTAGCTGATTTAGTAGAGCTGTTGTCATGATGGTCCTTCCTCTGATCTTCAGATAGACCATTCTTTTTTTCAGGCCTTTGGGGACCATTCCAAGGGCTCCAGCTACAATTGGTATTACCGTCGCGTTCATACTCCAAAGACTTTTTTGCTCTCTGGCAAGTTCCTGGTAATTGTTTATCCATAATTGTTCACAAAGAATTATTATCGTTAGTCACTCGAAACGATATAACAGCTCGCAAAAAAAAAGAAAAAAAGAAATGACTTCGGCATTTGATAACCAACCAACCAACCAACTTATCATCTAACAAAATCAGCTTCTTTTTATCTTTTTTATTTCCTCCGCCATTTTCAGATAAGAATCCGACTCTACTTTCTCAGAGGAAAAATGCTTCCGTTATGAATAGGTCAATTAAATCGACAATCGGAAGATGGTAGACGCGGAAAAAGACCTCGGCAGGATGAAAAGAAAATGAAACTTCATTATTTCACTCACGTCCTGATAGCACTTGAATCTGAAGAAT
Organism: Sepioteuthis lessoniana; assembly: GCA_963585895.1. NCBI lineage: Eukaryota > Metazoa > Mollusca > Cephalopoda > Myopsida > Loliginidae > Sepioteuthis > Sepioteuthis lessoniana. The sequence continues at coordinate 57,146,785 of OY757939.1, forward strand.
AAGAGGCTCTTTAGAACTGAATTAGTAATTATTTAATTAATTAGTCGGTTCATTAGTCAGCGCTATTGTTGGTAAGAATGCAGAGAAGAAGAAGAAGAAAAAAAGAGTTGTTTGCTTTTATCAAGTCATCTTTGCTTAAGTGCCTGCCTATCTATCTATCTATCTGTCTGTCATCGTGGTGTAATGGTTAAAGCGATGGACTTCGAAATCCAGTCACGCTATAACGTTCACTTTCGGACAAATACCCTTAGGGAAGGTAGGAACTCCCTTATCCTCCCAGCTATGGGTTAAATAGTATCACTACTGTTCTTTCAGAAAGCTGGATTTGGCATTTTATTTGGCATTAAATAATCTACAAAGGTTGATATGCCATTAAAACAAAGACACCGAAATCTATCTATCTATCTATCAGCCTAGTCGGCTATGTCTGTAGAATACACCGACTGCATCTCTGCTAGAGGGTTAGGACCCTCTTTGAACAAACGTCTTGGATATGGCATTAACCTGCCTCAGATGATGAGGCTTCGGTCCTGGAGTTTTGAGGAATGTGGAGTACCCCTTCATTACCATTACTCCCAGGTCCACTCTGACCCGGAGTGGTTTTATCTATTAGGGTCCCATGTAGTGGTCAGTTAGAACTGTCTAATTGTGTGTAGACGAATGAGTGATGTTGAATAGTATTTTTAATGTTACCTGAATTACTAGCCTGGTCTTCTGACCGGGATTAGTTCATCTCTTTGTATCTCAAATCCTCAGATACATTTTGTGTGTGTCATTCCACATGACGGATTCTGATTTGTGCTTTTACCATTTTTTGCACAATTCACGGTGGATCACCTTCCCCACCCAGTCTTGTCTAGTCTTGTACTCTTTTTGCGTTAGTTTGCTGCATTCGTTTATTATGTGATAATCATTTCGACCCAATCACCACAATGCCTACACTTGCTATTCTTAGTACTATATCTAATTTCGCTTTAATATAGTTTGTCCTTATGGCGAAGTTTTGTGCTGCTATTAGAAGAGATTCAGATTCTCTCTTAGTTTCCCTTTCCTAGCTGTGCCGATTATTATTATTATTATTATTTGCGTTTTTCACAGCTCAAACTGATGTCTTCACAGAAGTTTGATCGACAGAAACTCTCTTTTTCTTCTTGAGTTTTTTGCATCAGCGTTAGATGATGGTCTTTCAATAGAGTTTGAGTGACAACAAGTCTCCTCAAGTCTCCAGGACTCTTCTCAGTATTCTGCTCGATCTCAACAATGCTGTAGTTTGGATGGTCTCCACTCGTCCTCTTATTTCCACGTCCTCCAGTCCTTGTACTAATCCTTTAGTGACTGTAACAAAAGCACCAACGACAACTGGTGTAACCGCTACTTTCCTGTTCCACAGTTTTTTTTTTTCAATTCCCTAACAAGGTCGACGTACTTATCCTTTTTTTCGCTTTCTTTCAATTTTACTCGGTGGTCAGTCGGGGCAGTAAAGTCAACAATTCTGTAATTTTTCTTTTTTTGTTGATTATTATCATTTTTATTATTTCTCTCTTTGCGAATTTTTCACGCTAGATTTAACTGAGGATTTTCACTGGAATCAGATTGAGAGCAAGTCTCCTTACATTTCTTGGATTCTTCCGTGTACTTTAGCCGACCTTTATAGAGCTGTGGTCTTTCTGGTCTTGAATCTTCCTCTTATCTCCAATTCCTCCAGTCACTTTTCCACACTTTTGTTGACTCTTTCAAGAGAACCAAATACAATTGATATCATACCCCAGAGCTTTTTAAGCTCTTTGGTAAGATTCTGATATTTGTCTATCTTTTAGCATATCTTTATTTTTACTCTGAGGTCCGGTGGAACGTCATAATTTACTACTTGAAAAATTCTTTTTTCGCCGTTTGGTCTTCTTGTAGGGATTAAGTGATCTATTTGTATCACAGAGAATCTTGTGTCATATTTTCTTGGACAAATTCTGGTTTATACATGTAATATTTATCAGCTTGGCCAAATTTTAGTCTCTTTCACAATTCCCAGTGGATCATCATTTCTGCTTGCTCTTATATTCTTTCTGGCGTGAGGTTTCGGCATTCGCTTATCATGAGATTTAATGTTTCTTCTCTATCTCCACATACCCCATACTTGCTATTCTTATGCATATCATCAATTTTTCTGCTGAATTTTTACGTCACTTGTTACTGATGTCTTTCAGTAGCGATCAAGTGAGTGTAAGTCGCTTCAGTTCTACAGCACAGCTCTTAGAATTCTTGCCAACTTTAGCATTGCTGTTGACGGAATTCTTTCGATTCTTTTTCGGATTTCTGTGTTTACGTCAACCACATGCGTATTCGCTAACGACCAGTTTCCTTTAAGTATAGACCATCGCTAAACTAGGAATATTTAAATATTGTAACCTTTTGGGAAACTCCCTCACTCCTTCCTGCCGTTTACGAAATGGTCAGCATTTTAGAAGAAACTATTATTATCCATCACTGAATTTGATATTTACCTCACTCAAGACCGACACTCGACTCGATTATGGATTACTCTTTGTAAGATAATTGTAATTTTTTCTTCAATGTTTATATCGCTGAACGGTCTGATTCTATGGCTAAAATAAACTCCGTTCACATCAGCGCCAACACTAGGAATAAAATGGCGCCATATCTCGCCGAGTGTCCCTTGCTGAGATTGCAATCTGCTTTTAAAAAGTCGACAAGCATAGAAAATCTAGACGTCTGAAATTCAAACGTGATACTGTCCGTGACTCCAGTTCTGGCAAAAAGCCAGACGCCAAGCATTAATCACTCGGCGGGCCGCCCGTTTCAAATATGGCGTACAATCAATTCACTAGACTGTCAGATCAGCTGACCATGTTAGAAAAACCATGAAAGAAAGTCTGTGTACAAAAGCAGTTCCGCTCTGAATTGGACCCACAACTCACCATTATTATCAGTAGTTCACTCATATGAATATAAACATAATTCGACCATCTTAGATGCATTCGGAAATCGTCTGCTCTTCCCATTTTAGAACGGTTCACTTACAAAATGTCGCATGCTATTAGGACGTGAGTGAAATAACTGAGCTTCGTTTTCTTTTCATCTCACGAGTTTTCTTCTGGGGCAGTTATGGTGGCTTAAATATCAAATAAATATGGTCATTAATCGAATTTTTTTTTTAAAAGAATTCATGTTAATATAGTCGTTTACTTTTCAGACCATTCATAATTTTTTGCCCTAATTAGAGATAAAGGGATAGCAAGTATCAAAACTCGAACAAGTCTTTTAAATAAGTGAAGTTGGTGATCGTAGTCGAGGGCGATCAGAAAGCTCCCTTTTCAATAGCTACTACACCGAGGTGTAGGGGAGGGTGCTACTCCATTCCTTAGATTGCTCCACTTTACCCTTGATACGTACCTTATAATGCTGAGTGTTAAGCAAAGAGGTATCAAGTACCATTTTTTTTTTAGTCTTTGGTATGACTCGACCTGAGATTGAGCCCAGGTCTGCCGGACCATTTGCAAACACTCTTCCTACTCGACATTCACTCCTTTTTTCACTCTTACGTTTGCTGTTGGTATTTTGCTAGAATCTGATTGACAGCAAGTCAAGGATTCTTCTGGATATTCCCGACGATCTCAATAATACTGTGGTCTGGATGGTTTCGATTCGTCTTACGATTTTCAACTCTTCAAGACCTATTTCCTAGTCTTTATGGACCGTTCCAAGTACCCCAATTACAATTGGTATCACTGTCACCTTCATGTTCCACAGATTTTTAATTCTCTAGCAAGGTCTAAGTACTTTTCAGTTTTTTTATTTGCTCTTTGTGGTTCGCTGGAACGACAGAATCACTATAGGACAGGTTCTCTTTTTTTTAAAATTACCATTTGGACTTATTCTCTTGCCACGATTAAGTGATATGTTTGTATCTCAGAATCTCAGAGAATCTTATGCGTTTCATTCTCTTGGACAGATTCTGATTTTTGCATATACCATTTGTTTGCATGGTTAAATTTCAATTTTTTTGCACAATTCCCAGTGGATCACCTTCCCCTAGCAGTCGTGTCTCGACTTATATTCCTTTTGTGCTAGTTTGGTACATTCGCTTATATGATCGATCGTTTCGTCTTTGTCACAGTATAACTTACATTTGTTATTCTGTTGAATATAATCGATTTTCGCTTTAACATAGATGGTCCTCATGGCGTTGCTTTGTGTTGTTATTAGAAGAGATTCAGTTCCTCTCTCGAGATTTCTCTTTCTTAACAATGTCCAGGTCTTCTTGTCCGTTTGTCGCTTGAAATATCCATACAGTTGAGTTTCTTCTTATTTCTCTTTCCTAGTTTTTGTTGTTGTTCCTTTTGTCCTTAGGTTGTCACTACTGTTACTGACTAATGTAAATAGCTTTTCTTTGCTTTTTTTTACGTAGTCTTTACGTGTTCTTTTATTGATGTATCCACGCTGGCGAGTCCTCTTCTTCCTTTTTTTTCCGTGACATATATAATCTGTCTTTGTCATCTCTAGGATGCAAGGCCTTGTGAAGTGCCATCAATTTTCTTGTCTTCGGGTCAATTTGTGTGAAATTTTCCCTTTGTTCATGGTCCCGAGTATCTTACAAGTGAGATTACCCAGGGGTTCATCCTTTTGATGAGATTTCTGCTGCTGAGCATAGTTTTGAGATGCTTTTTCGTTCGCTTGAGGTAATCTTTTTTTTTCTTTCATCTCGACTTATTTGCTGATGTCCGCTTCCAATATTTCCTGATACTTGGAATTTTCCTTTTCTCCAAGCATTCTGATATGGCAGTTATAATCTTTAGGTTATTTATCTTTTTCAACTTTTCATTTAAACCATGGTACATTCTTCTTCTTCTTCTTCTTCTTCTTCTTCTTCTTCTTCTTCTTCTTCTTCTTCTTCTTCTTCTAATTATTATTTTTATTGTCTTACTTCTTACGAGTTTTCTAGCCTTGCGCTCTTTTTACGCTCAGCCCAGTCGGTTGAAGCTGTTGAATACAGCGACTGCCTCTCTACAACGAGTGTCCTGGATATGACATTAAACAAACTGATGGCGAGGAGTGGTAGTATCTGACAGGGTCCTATATATGGGTCAAATCGAACTATTTGACATTTAAACTAAGCGGAAACAAATGACATGTTAAATTGAATTTTTAGAAATAGAACTGTTTGATTTTTTAACTGTTTGTAAACAAATGACTGATGTCCAATTGAATCGTTAGTGATACATAGCAATACTTGGAACTATTTAACTGTGTACAAACGAATGAGTAATGTTGAATTCAGTTTCTATCATAACGTTTCCTTTTTTAACGATGACCACGGCTTCTCGTGTGAGATTTCACCAGTTTGTCGTTTAAAATGTCTATTATTGTTGTTATTATTATCATTGCGGTGAGAGCGTTCGCTCTATGTCCGAGATACCGGGGTTTAATCCCAGGTTGAGTCATACCAAAGACTCCAAAAATGGTACTGGATGCCCCCTTGATTAACACTCAGTATTAGAAGGTACGGACCAAGCGTAAGTGGAGCAATCCAGGGAAAGGAATAGCACCCGCCCCTACACATTACGGTAGTATCTATTGAAAAGGATGCCTCGGGGTCGCCCTCGACTACGATCGGCCAATTTATTTGAGTTTTTCGCTGATGTTAAATTGAAGTCTGAGTGACTGCTCACCTCCTTACTCTAGCCAATTTCAGCAGTGCTGTGGTCTTAAGTCTTCTTCGGATTTTCAGTCACACTTTTACTGCCACTTTTCCGGGATTTTAGTGACTGTTTTTAATGCTCCAATCATGGCGAATATTGTTATATGGTAATCTTTGTAATCCATAATTCTTCTTCTTCTTCTTCTTCTTCTTCTTCTTCTTCTTATTATTATTATTATTATTATTATTATTATTATTATTATTATTTTACTCATTAGAGTTTTTCACATCAGCTAACGCTGGTTGTTTTTCACTGGAGTTTGAGTGATAGCAAGTCTCCTCAAGTCTCCAGGACTCGTCTCAGGATTCTGGCCGTTCTTAGCAATGTTGTCGTTTGGATAGTCTCTACCCGTCCACCAATTTCCAAGTCTTCCAGGCCTTTTAATAATCCTTTAGTTATTTTACCAATCACATTTGGCACAATCTTCACTTTCATGTTCCACAGCTTTTCCAATTCTCTAGCAAGGTCGAGGTACTTATCTTTCTTTTCACTTTCCTACAGATTTATTCTGTGGTCCAGCGGGACAGCAAAGTCAACAATTTTGCAGATTCTCTTTTTTTTGTTGATTATTATGAGGTCTGGTCTTCTGGCCGGGATTAGGTGATCCGTTTGTATATTAAAGTCCCATAGGAGTTTATGCAAGTCATTATTATTATTATTATTATTAGAGTAAGAAAATATATGAACAGACTGAAGTAAATGGATACAGGGGTAGAGAGACCATGAAGAGTCACACACACACACACACACACACAAACACACACTCATGAGTGTCTGTGTGCGCGACACAGAATTTTGAGCATATTATAGTTTTATTGGTTTTATATATATGTATGTGTGTGTTTGTATGTTTGTGTGTGTATGTATGTGTGTGTTTGCATGTGTGCGTTATAGAGATGTATGGGCAGAATGAAATAGATTAGGTATATATGAACAGACTGAGATGCGTAGATAGATAGATGGATGGAAAGAATAGACTAAGAAAGAAAGAAAGAAAGAAAGAACATACTTGGATAGATAGATAGATAGATAGAAACAGAGTGAGATAGATAGATAGATAGATAAGTTATGGTTAGATATAAAGAGAAGTGATAGATAGATAGATGGAAAGAATAGACTAAGAAAGAAAGAAAGAAAGAACATACTTGGATAGATAGATAGATAGATAGATATTTAAGGACATTGATAGAGATATCATACACTGAATGACGTATCAAAGAACAAAAAAGAATTTCAGTAAATCTTTTATCCTTTGTAAAGAACTTTGAAAAATAAACTTTACATTTACGTACAAAATTCAGCAAAAATGTTCGCTACCCTTTATAACTGATCACAGAAACTTTGAGCACTACTTTGGTCATACATTGTTTTGGCCTTGTGCCAAATTACGGCAAGCTTAATAAATGACCGTTGTCCTAGGACGTTAGATAATTAAATCTGATTCAATATTTATCATTTCAGCTTCTGTCAGATTGAGTTCAGCTTAACGAATACCTCACAACATTTCCCTTTGGAATAAGAGGAGACTCTTCAAAGTAAGTTACTCTCCATTCATTACCTGGACTCCTGAAGGCTTGTGGGTTAGCAGTCATTGGTTCATTTCTGGCACACTGGTCAATGAAGCCGCATGAAAATTACAACAGTCAGACCACTAATCACAATTTGTCATTATTAATTAGTGAATAGCTATTAGGTCTATTGTGTTATTTACTTTCTTAGTTTTACAATTGTCTTTCTGTTCACATCTTGATATTATCAGTAAAGTTATCCCAAAAGCTGTAAGCTTTCTACTTCGGCCGGTTATTTGAGTTTTAGTTACCCCGTAAACTTGGGTCATGGAGTCGCTAGTCATATAACCTATCTTGGATAGAAATAGTAAGGCGGAGCTCCTCTCACGATGATGCTGATTTGGTTTGGTTTGGTTTTATGGCATATAAACCACTGCAGGTTATTTAATGCTGAATACTGTTTATACATATATATTAAATTTAACGTTATATCAACTTCTGAGGGTCAACTAATGCCAGAAATGTTTAGATTGGGTTTAATTTTTGAGTGTGTTTTAGGGTTTCGGTTTGGTTTGGTTTGGTTTGGTTTTATGGCATATCAACCACTGCAGGTTATTTAATGCTGAATACTGTTTATACATATATATTAAATTTAACGTTATATCAACTTCTGAGGGTCAACTAATGCCAGAAATGTTTAGATTGGGTTTAATTTTTGAGTGTGTTTTAGGGTTTCGGTTTGGTTTGGTTTGGTTTGGTTTTATGGCATATCAACCACTGCAGGTTATTTAATGCTGAATACTGTCTGTACATATATATTAAATTTATGATTTGTAAACACATTTTGTTGATAACATTTTTTTGCACACAATTAAATATTTTCAAGTATTTCTATCTAACACGAATACTCTTTACAATTAAATACTTGTTGACACAAAGTTTGTAGAAGCATGGGCCATTTTCAAATGTTATTTCTTCCTAAAAATCCTGTAAATGTTTGTATCTATCTATCTATCTATCTATCAACCGAAAAAGACATCGACACGCGGCTAATGAAAGCATGGACACCTATCGATAAGCTATCGATCATATGGAAGTCAGACCTGACCGATAAAATGAAACGCAGAGGTCGTATCGATACTGCTATATGGATGCACTACTTAGATGCTAACAAAACGGCTGGAGAAAAAGCTAGGCGAGCAATATTGAACAAGTACTGGAGGCAACACCCCACATAGCACCAACTATACGGCCACCTTCCTCCCATCAAGAAAACTATCCAAGTCAGACGAACCAGATATGCAGGACACTGCTGGAGAAGCAGGGACGAGCTCATAAGTGATGTACTCCTATGGACCCCCACATATGGCCGGGCAAAAGCAGGTCGACCAGCTCGAACATACATATAGCGGCTATGTGAGGATACGGGATGTAGCTCGGAAGACTTGCCAGAGGCGATGAACGATAGGGAGGAGTGGCGAGAGAGGGTTAGGGATATCCTTGCTAGCGGCACGACATGATGATGATGATGAAGATATATATATATATATATATATATATATATATATATTGGAAGAAATAAGTTGAATCTGACAGAATGTTCCTAAAAAAGGTAAAACGGAAGAAAAATTGTTTGATGGTTTGTTTATTCTACGACGCGTTTCGACTTCAATCTTCTTAGAATGCAAAAGTGTTTTATCGAATTATTTTAATTTGAGAAATAATTATGAGAGATAAATTTTGATGAAATTAGAATTCTTCATTAGTGCTTGTAGACCTTTTTATATGAAAAAACGGTTGGTTGGTTGGTTGGTTGGGTTTTAGGGCATATAAACCTTCGTAGGTTATTTAACGCCAAATGCATTTTTATGAATATACTTAAATTTCAAACAATTCAGTTTAGCATAAGTATGCAGTTTAAATGTTAGTACAGTTTAATTGAAAAACAGTTCCATTTCAAATAATGTAGTTTAGCATAAGCACGCAGTTTCAATGTAAGTACGGTTAATTGTCAAAAACATTTCTATTTCAAGCTATTCAGTTTACTCAAACAATTCAGTTTAGCATAAGAATGCCGTTAGTTCTATTCAACCCATTGATAGGGCCCTATCAGGTGTTACCATGCCGGGCCTGAGTGGACCTGGGAACAATAGCAATGAAGGGGTGCTCCGTATTTCCCAAAGCCCCAGCATTGTTGGAACCTCACCATCAGATTGTTTAGTGTCATATCCAAGACACTCATCGGGGGTCATTGAGGTGCAGTCGGTGTATACTACAGCCCCAACTGACTCGGCAATGAAAAAAACGGATTGATACTGGTTGGTATATTCAAACTGCGTCATGTCAAGTGATAGAATTTTTTGTAAAGTAAATGGTGTTTTAGGTTTGAGAAACGGGTTTGTGACGTTTTACTGCTTTGAATGTTTAGTGAAAGGGGTGTTAATCTTTGGTGTTAATTTTGAATTCTTTTAAAATTATTTTACCTATAGATGGTGAAATTTTGAGAAAACCTTGTCGTTGGGGTATTGTGTTGTCGTGTGCTTTGGAATATGCTTCAATTATTCTTGTTTTTTGTCATGAATGAAGGCAAAGAAGGCAGAACTTTGAAAATCAAAAGTGTAGTTTGTTAAAATGTTTTGAGAAATTACAGAGTTTTAAAGTTACCAGTTTTAAAGTTATATATATATATATATTTTTTTTTTTCTTTAAAGAAAGAACCAAAGACGGGTTATTCTAGGAATATAAATTTATTTCCATCCTGTTTTTCGTTTCTAGCAGGAAAATTTAAATGTTCAGCTCCTGAATGATTTTCTTGTCCTGAAGGAATTACTCCCAACTCTGGTTTAACTGGACCGAATAATACCCACTATATATATATATATATATATATATATATATATATATATATATATATTTCTTTAAGAAAAAAACAAAACCGGTCACATTAGGATTATAAATTTATTTCCATCATGTTATGGGTTTTGATATCAATCAAAAACACCAAAAAAAAAAAAATTAACCGGACTTCTTCAGATCTTAATGGATAAAATAATTCAGATTGACCCAGGAAAAAAGGGTGGGAGGGGATAGAAGAGGGTTGAAGATTTTTCCCCTCATTTAGCCTACTTCCGGTTTTTTTTGTTTTATTGCCAGTTGGAATTATAATAAATTTTTTTTAATAAAAATCTAATTACTTTTTGACTTAAATAAAAAAGAACATTGGTTAAAAAATCAGTAATTGCACCTGTTCTTTTGCTCCTGTTCTTTTGCTCCTGTTTTTGTTGTTGTTGTTGTTGTTGTAGCTGTTGTTTCAAATGTAATTTAGTTGCAAGAAGATTTCCTATTCTCCGGGAAAAACGGCGACAGCCTTCCGACGTCCAGTGATCTTTGTGACAGCCTTGTAACAGCAAGGAAACTTGTGACAGTTTCTCCATCTCATCACCACCACGCTGAACCTACTAACTGACAATAAAGAGAAAGCTTCGATAACTCTCGCGGTATGTGCGAAAAACGGTTATTTGGTGAGAGTTATCGAGGGAATTTTGAAAGTTGTCGTCCATTTATTCAGTAGCAGGCAAGTAAGGACCTTAAATTTAGGACTAAGCAAAATCCCGCCCCATCTCATGAATGAGGCTTGGCTACAATTCATGGAACAAGACGATTCTCCTTCATCGACCCGAAAAAATGCCAGTTCATACCTTTCTCGCGGGTATTTGTCCGAAAGTGAACGTAATAGCGCGGCTAGGATTTCGTACTCACTACGATTCCACAGTCCAGCGCTCTAACCATTGCACAATGACACCCGTAGTTATATTTGTACTCAGTTAAATGATTCCAAATATTACTATGTAATTTAATAATTCAATTTAAGATTAGCGATTTGTTTGTACAAAGTTAAATGATTTCAAATATAGAAAGTGATTACACAGAATTTAGGGTCCAAACTATTGGCAAAATAGATATGTTTACAAATTATTAGCATTACATAAGAATGTTTGAAACCATAGAACTGTATTAGACGGAAATGTTTGAAACCATAGAACTGTATTTGATTAAAATGTGTGAAACCATAGAACTGTATTTGATGGAAATGTTTGAAACCATAGAACTGTATTAGATGGAAATGTTTGAAACCATAGAACTGTATTTGATGGAAATGTTTGAAACCATAGAACTGTATTAGATGGAAATGTTTGAAACCATAGAACTGTATTTGATGGAAATGTTTGAAACCATAGAACTGTATTAGACAGAAATGTGTGAAACCATAGAACTGTATTAGATGGAAATGTTTGGAACCATAGAACTGTATTAAATGGAAATGTTTCAAAACATCGAACTGTATTTGATGGAAATGTTTGAAACCATAGAATTGTATTAGATGGAAATGTCTGAAATCATAGAACTGAATAAAAAATAAATATGATGAACAAATTGAATGGTTAGTTGGGTTTTATGGCATATCAACTCTTGTTGGTTATTTAATACCAAGGTTTATGTTGTTTAGGTTTTATGGCATATCAATCATTGTAGACTAACTAATGCCAAATACTGTTGATATATATATATATATATATATATATACATATATATATTATTCAGTCCTGTTAAACCGGAGTTGGGAGTAATTCCATCAGGACAAAAAAAAAAAAAAAATTCAGCAGTGAACATTTAAATTTTCCTGGTAAAGAGTTCAATGTAACTGATATTACAGAGCAATAATTTCTTTAAGAAAAAAACAAAAACCGGTCACATTAGGATTATAAATTTATTTCCATTCTGTCATGGGTTTTGATATAAATCAAAAACATAAAAAAATAAACGAACAGGACTTCTTCAGATCTTATGGATAAAATTATTTTATCCATAAGATATGAAGAAGTCCTGTTAGTTTTTTGGTGTTTTTGATTTATATCAAAACCCACAACAGGATGGAAATAAATTTATAATCCTAATGAGACCGGTTTTTGTTTTTTCTTAAAGAAATATATATATATATATATATATATATATATATATATATATATATATATATATATGAAATGTATGATTTGTAAATACGTTTCGTTGATAAATTTCTAAATGATTTTGAGCACTTTTTTGACTATATTCAAATGGTTCTAAGTATTGCTTTGTAATTCCAATAATTGAGTTTATCCACACAATTAAAGTTTCAAGTATTGCTATTCCACACTAATAATTCTATTAACATAACTCATTCGTTTTAACACATTTAAATGGTTCAAAATATTGCTATGTATTGTTAAAGATTCAATTAATCATCATTTATTTGTTTATATACAGTTAAATGGTTAAACCACTCAATTTTTAAAAATTCGATTAAATAGAAATCATTTGTTTACACGATGTTTAAATTGTCAAACAGTTCTATTTGACCTATTGATGAGACTCTATCAGGTGTTACCACAGCGGATCAGAGTGGACCTGAGAGTAATGGCAATGTAGTGGTCCTCTGCATTCCCAAAGTTCCAGCATAACTGGTGCCCCACCGTCAGATTGTTTAGTGTCATATGCAGGAAACTCGTTGAAGAGGGTCTTACCCCCACTGCAGAAAAGCAGTCGGCGTATTTTACAACATTGTTTAATGTCAAATCCTACGAAGATCATTAAAAAGGTTTTCAGACTTTTTTCGTATGGGCACTTTTATTGATAGTACACACATGAAACTCTAGTCGCCTTCGAAGTAATCTCCTCCGGCTGCAATGCACTTGTTCCGTTCAAACAACTTCTGGAAGGCCCCATTGAAGTCCTCTTGTATGAGTGTTTCAATGACTTTCGTCACAGCCTCTTTCATGTCCTCAATTGTCTCATAATGAAGATAGCCTCTGAGCTTAGGGAATAACCAAAAGTCACGAGGAGCAAGGTCTGGACTATAGAGAGGCTGAGGAACTGTCTTGATGTCCATCTTGGTCAAATAGTCTGTGACAAGGATGGTGTTGTGGACTGGTGCATTGTCCTGGTGGAAATGCCACTGACTCGATTTGAAGAGTGCTGGCCTCTTCCGACGGAATCTCTTTCTGAACTCCCTTAAAACTTCAACATACTAACCCTTTCGTCAATCAACTGTGGTGTATTGACTTCCTTACTCCTCCCATACATCTCATCATCCCTCACAGACTCCCTGCCTTCCTTGAATCTTTTATGCCACTCAAAAACTGATGCTAGATTCATGCAAGATGGTCCAAAAGCAGTCTGAAGCATTCCATACATTGTTTCTGTGGTATTTTTTCCAAGTTTAAAACACAATTTTATTGCATATCGTTCTTCTAAAGTGTCCTCACGTCCAGATTGCATTTTTGAAATTCACCAGCTGTGACAATCAGGCTTTATCAGGGTGTATTCCAATTGCTGCTGTAGCTGTTCATTTGAACCTGAAATCATAAAAACTGGCCAGTCGTCTCATAAATTTCCACGTATATATATATATATATATATATATATATATATATATACATTAACCTCTCAAGTAGGATGTGTCACAAGGTCTATTTTAAAGCGGAGTTTAACATATTTGAATTAAGTGTTGTTCTTTTTCGAGAACGGTTGCCATACCAAGGTTATATAGTCCAGTGTGCCCTACTATTTACTCATGGCATTAAGGAGATTAGTTGGATTCATACCTTTCCCAAGGATATTAGCACTAATATAAGATATAAATAGCTTTGTCCAAGATTTGAACTCGGGTCGCTATATCCATTTCTTACGACTGTAACTACTGCACCACCAACGCCTGCTGTATAGATATTAAATATATGGTTTGTAAACGAGTTTTTTGTAGGTAATATTTCTAAATAGGCTAGGACTCAATCATTTTAAAGGTTCAAGTATGGCTATCTAGCCCTAAAAATACGATTCAACATTTCCAGTTCGTTTGCACACTATCAAACAGATCTGTCTGATCAACGGATGGGACCCTTATAGGTATTTCCACCCCGGGTTAGAGTAGACTTGGAAGTAATGACAATGAAGGAGTATTCCACAATCTTTAAAGCTCCGGGACCGAAGCCTCACCATCTGATGCAGTTTAGTGTCATATCCAAGACACTCGTTGGCGATAGGAGTTTGTTTGTTTGTTATTCATATCAGCCTCCTCGGGTTATTTAATGCCAAATCCCTCCTTTTAGAAGGACAGTAGTGCTACAATTTAACCCATAGATGGGTGAATAAAATAACCTTTCCCATTGATATTTATCCGAAAGAAAACGTAATAGAACGACTGAAGTTCGAACTCGCGTTCTACGATTCTGCAATCCAGCGCTTTAACCATTACACCTCGGGGAAGGAGGTTTTAACCCACTGCAGAGATGCAGTCTACATATTCCCTTGTCCCAGCCGACTAGGCTAGTGTTGTGAGAGCTGCTGGACATTGGAGCTCAAACGGGAACAGGTGTCAATTTTAAAGAATTGAAAACAGCTGTTGCTAGCTGTGTTAAATCAATAAACTAGCAAAGGAACAATAAAAAAAATGCAAAAATACAGCCATGCTCAACAGGAGAGCAACAATTAAACAATCAAGAGTTTTCGTGCAAATGGCAGCTGCCAAGGTTTTGTTACATATTCCATAGATTTCCGATTTGAGCCCTCACAGCTTTCAACAATTTTTACTTTATATAGATAGGTGACGTGTTAAAAAAGAAATCTCTGTGTGAAGTATGACAAATGTCTACATAACATTAAATAAATAGATAAATACAATGAAATAAAGTAAACTAAATAAATGAATAAATAAAAATCGGGCGGCGTCATCGATGGTTACGAGTTGTAAATTGATTGGCCAAGTAGTTTTGTTTTTCACAGATGTGACTGAAACTTCAAATATAATCGGTTAGTTATTCATCATTATTTTATTGAAAAATCATGTTAATCTAGAGGGCCATACTGAACGTGGAGAACAGATCAAATTTTTGTTTCAGTTTCTTGGTTTAATATCATATCAACCCTCGTGGAGTGATTAATTCTAAATCCATCCTTGTAAAAGAAGAGTAGCGATACTATTTAACTCATAGCTGGATCATGTATGTCTGTGTGTCTGTCAGTGTTCGGTCATTCGTTTATATCCATCTCGGTTTCAGTTTCGGTTTTATTGTTCTTAATGGCATATCAACCTTCGTTGATTATTTAATGCCGGAGTCATCTTTTTTGAAGAGTAGAGATACTATTTAAACTGTAGCTGAGTTATACGAGGTGCATACAATAAGTTTCCAGACTTTTTTTGTACAGGCATTTAAAATTGTCGTAGACTCTTGAAAATTTAGTATGTTTTTGCTATACATCTTATGAGATGACTGACCAATTTTTATGATTTCAGCTTTAAATGAACAGCTACAGCAGCAATTGGAATACACCCTACTAAAGCCTGATTGTCACAACTGGTGAATTTCAAAAATACAATCTGACACTTTAGAAGAACGATATACAATAAAATTGTGTTTTAAACTTGGAAAAATACCATAGAAACAACGTATGTAATGCTTCATACTGATTTTGGGGCATCTTGCATGAATTGAGCATCAGTTTTTGAGAGGCATAAAAGATTCAAGGAAGGCAGGGAGTCTGTGAGGGATGATGAGAGGTGTGAGAGGAGTAAGGAAGTCAATACACCAGAGTTGATTGGCCAAACGGTTAGGGATAGGGTTACTCTGTTGAGGTTTTAAGGGAGTTCAGAAAGAGATTCCGTCGGAAGAGGCCAGCACTCTTCAAATCGGGTCAGTGGTATTTTCACCAGGACAATGCACTAGTCCCCAACTCCATCCTTGTCCACAGACTATTTGACCAAGATGGGCATCAGACAGTTCGTCACCCTCCCTATAGTCCCAGACCTTGCCCACTTGTGACTTTTGGTTATTCCTAAGCTCAGAGGCTGTCTTCATATGAGACAATTGAGGACATGAAAGAGGCTGTGACGAAGGTCATTGACACACTCACACAAGAGGACTTCGATGGGACCTTGAAGAAGTTGTTGGAACGGTACAATAAGTGCATTGCAACCGGAGGAGATTAGTTCGAAGGGGACTAGAGTTTCACGTGTGTACTATCAATAAAAGTGCCCATCCAAAAAAAGTCTGGAAACTTATCGTATTCCCCTCGTATCTATCTATCTATCTATCTATCTATCTATCTATCATATTTGCATATCTATCAATGTTTTGGTTTCGGTTTCTTCTTTTAATGAAATATCAACCTTTGTGTGTTATTTAATGCCAAAGCCATACTTGCAAAAAACGTAGTTGTATCATTTAACCCATTACTCTCCGTGAGGATAAATGGGTTCATTTCTAAATTGAAATTGAACTTACTACATTAACGAAGTTCAGCACGTTAGTTGATACACCCCTGATCATATTATTTCTTAAATAACCCACGTACTATATATATATATATATATATATATATATATATATATATATATATATATATAGTTTGGTTTCTTTGTTTTAATGGTACATTAGCCTTCGTGGATTATTCAATGCCAACCCCATTCTTGTCGCAGAACAGATGTGTTACTATTTAATCCATAACTAAGGGTTACGTAAGGATGTTTATATTTTCCCCTCAAAGTAGTTGTCCAAACGTTAAATAAATGGCGTGAATGGATTTTGAACTCACTGTGCTGTCGCAGGCCAGCACATTCGTCACTAAGCCACAGAGACTCTCTATAAAGCGTATAGTATTATATATATATATACACACACACACACACATATATATATATATATATATATATATATATATATAGAGAGAGAGAGAGAGAGAGAGGATAGTTGAGATACAGTGAAAATGAAAGAATATAGAAAAGTTATACGATTAGAAAGACGATGAGAGAGAGAGAGAGAGAGAGAGAGAGATTTACACACTAGAAGTATGAGATCTTTCCGGTCTGTGCTCTCATAGACACACTGCCATTAATAAGAAATGGGTGTAAGGAGTAAATAAATCAATAAGCGATTTAAAAAAGTCCTATCAGCTAATTAGTCGAACTATTTATTGAAAATCTAATTAAAGAAACTTTGTAATCAATATTTCTGTTTTTAATAAGAACAATTCAAAGCACGAGCCAAAAAAATAAATAAATAAAATGCCTGGTCTGTTGAATTGGTTTCACGACGCAATTTGAACAATGGTTGTTGGAACAGTAAAGAGAACTGCTTTGTGATCGAGATAATTTGGTATAAGTCTCCAGACCCCAACCAGTCACTTGAGGTGAGTACTTGAACCCATATAAAAACCTCGATCTAGAAATTTAAGATTTCAAGTGCAGTATAGCGGCTTGATACTGCTGAACTTAACTGTCCTGGCCAAGAAATAACCCCTCTCATCTAGTAACAAATACATATTCCGCTAACACCTACGTTACGAGCAGAATGTGACACAAGGTCGATTTTTGGGCAGAGAGCAGCTGGTTTGAATTTAGAAGTTTTCTTTTTGGAGACTGGTTGCCTAATTAAGGCTAACGAATACATTCTGCTCCGCTGTTTATCCATAGCTAGACCGGTAAAAGATCGATTCATATCTTTTCCAAGGGCATCTTTTCCATTGTTCATAGAGAAACGCTAAGTGCCTGCCTAGTCCTAGATTTGAACTCAGGTCAACGATTCCATTTCCTATGTTGATCGTATTTACCAACCCCTCCACTCGGGCAGGATATGACACAAGGTCAATTTTTAAGCGGAGTTTAACAGGTTTGAATTCAAAGTTTTCCTTCTCCTAGACTAGTTGCACCACCAAGGCTGAAGAACCTAGTCTGACCTACTATTTACCCATAGCTGGAGGGAGAATAATTGGATTCATACCTTTCCCAAGGGTATTAGTGCTTAGTGAAATACAATCAGTCTCTTCCAGAATTTGAACTCGTGTTGTCGTGTCCATTTCCTACGACGATAGCCATTACACCACTGGCACATCCATTTTAACAGGTTTGGATTCAGAGTTTTCCTTCTCCTAGACTAGTTGCCCCATCAAGGCTGAAGAACCTAGTCTGTCCTACTATTTACCCATAGCTGGAGGGAGAATAATTGGATTCATACCTTTCCCAAGGGTATTAGTGCTTAGTGAAATACAATCAGTCTCTTCCAGAATTTGAACTCATGTCGTCGTGTCCATTTCCTACGTCCTACGACGATAACCATTACACCACGAGCACCTCCACAAAAGATTTCCTATGTTGATGAATGTTGCATTAAGCGTACCTTGGTTCAGGAAAAGAAAAGCTATTGGAGTCAATAAATGCAACACCTAACTCCAAACTATTAATTGAATTTGATCCATATGCAGGAGGCGACAAAAGGTCAGTTCTTAAGTGGAGTATTACCGGTTCGGATTCTGAGTTTTTTCTTCTCAAAGTCGTCAAACTAAGTTTAAAGAGCCTTGTCTGTCCTACTATCTACTCATTGCTGGATAAAGGGATAGTTGGATACATGCTTTTCTCAAAGGTAATACAGTTATATGTTAAATGCAGACAGTATGGTAGAAGAGTTGACTTGACCTATATACTACTTTGCCGGTGTTATCGGAAAAAGTAACCCCTATAAAGAAGTATGAAGTAATTTACTAAGCATTTTTGCTTACATGTGAAGGTTAGCAAGTCTAGCTTGGTAACTATTACCCCATTTGAGGTGCCCCTTCAAAAAAGTATGTAGGTTAAGCAGATAGTTCCCACACCGGAAACATAGCTGGCATAAATACGGCACCCATGCGCTGTGGGACGAACAAACACACACACGCCACTCAGCGAAAAAAGCAACCCTCAAAGAATTGGGGGATAAATGTGTTTTTCTCGTGTTAAGATTTAGCTGTTAACAGAAATTCCTCCCGATTCAACAGGTTTGTCTACCCCAGAGATCCTTACCTTGGACGACCTCAACCACCCCCATAAAACAAAAAAAAAAAAACCTTCAGCAATTGAAAAGAATTGCGGTCACTTGTTTATTCTTTCCAATCAGGATTTGATCACCGATCACCTGAAGAACATTCCCAAAGAATTTGGACCACCCTAGTCAAGATTGGTCAACCCATCTTATCTACAGCGAGGACTCCTAAAATATATATTAAGTTCACAACCAGCATGAGTAGGACACAACACAAGTTCAATTTTTAGCGGTGTTCAGCTGGTTTGAATTTAAGTTTTTCTTCTCCTGGATCAGTTGTCTAGCCACGGTTGAAGAATTCAGTCTGTCCTACTATTTACCATAGCTGGAAGAGAAAAATAGATTCATGGCGTTTACAAGGGCCACAGCGCAAGGGGAAACTCAAGCAGCCTTGGCCATGATTTGAACTCGTGTCACTAGGTTTATTTTCTACGATGATAACCGTTACACCATAAGCGCTTTCATAGGTCTGTTAATGCTTCATTTTCTTTTAGGAATGACAGGATGCAATCTCTTCTATTCCCAGCAAACAGTTGGGTTGCCTGGAATCACGAGGCTTGGTAGGGAAACCAGTCTTAGAGAAGGAAATATTTGAATTCAAAACCTGCTTAATGAGAAACCAGCCGAATAGTTTCTCTTGTGAGAACATCTTTTGGAAAATGTGACCAGCAGTCGAAAATGAAACAACGAAACAAAGTACAAGACTGACAGCTACACTAAGTGGCTGTTTAATCATACTTAAAATCAAGTATGTTCATTAAAGATTCAATTAAATTCTCGTTGTTACAAAGGTCATTCACTAAATAAATGTTTATTTTGAGGCCATGTAAAATGGCTGCAAATCAAACAGAGTGTTTCAGCCTTGAATAGAGGTCTGTCATCAAATATTTGGTGGCTGAGAAGTGCAAACAATGTAAAAGTTACCGGAGAATATATGATGTATACGAAGAAACATGTTTTAGTTAAAATATTAACAGCTGGCTAAAAATGTGTTTGACTCTACGAACCTGAATCGAAATTGGTTAGGAAACGTTTTGATTAAAGAAAATGTTCTGGAATAAGAAAGGACTCATTGCCATTAATTTCTTCGGAAAAGGGACAACTGTAAACCTTTCTTCCTGTTGCCAGTTTCTTAGGCAAAATTCACCTTATTCATTGAATGATCCCTGTATTTATTAAGCCTTGCTTTTTCTGGTGCATAAACCTTGTATTGCTTACGGTACCTCGTGTTTCCTACGTTGTCAGCCATTTTAGAACAGAACATGCTTATCGCCGTTTTACTTCAGTTTTGTAACGGAACCGATGCTCTCAGAGTGACTTGATTGTGAATTATTAGAAAATAGGCTTCGTCACTATTCAGCTGCAATGGATCAGGGACATTAGTTCGTTAACTATGACACTGCAACAGGTTGACAGATCCAAACGGTTTATTAAGGCAGGATTTGAGCCAAAGACTTTATACCCATTTACACAAGGTCTACAAAATCGAGGAGCGCTACAAGAAATCTTTGGGGGAGTCCTCGTGGTGTAATGGTTAAAGCGATGGACGGAATCATAGTAAGTGAGTTCGAACTCCAGTCGCGCTATTACGTTCAGTTTTGGACAAATACCCTTTGGAAAGGTATAAACCCCCTTATCCTACCAGCTATGGGTAAAATAGTATCACGTCTGTTCTTCTAGTAGGATTGCTTTGGCATTAAATAACCTACAAAGGTTGATATGCCACTAAACAATGAAACTGAAATCGAGAAATCCTTGAAGGAAACCTTCACTTCCTATTGCATAGAATACAGCTAGTTAGTAATATAAACATTTACCAGAAAAAAATGGCTACAGAAATACAACAGAATCATTGCGGAACAGAAACGACAGAAGTATGAGACATGGCACAAGGCAGCAAGTATAGGGTACATTGTGAGGAACAAACTCACTACTCGGCAGCACTTAACCACTACACGGCGAGGCTTTTCTTCAGATCTAAGTGAATTCTTGCAAGTTAACCTCTAAATACTGTCTCTTGCTATAGAACCTCTGAGTTTACGGCCGCTCGTCTCTTGCTTTAACCGCTGCACAAAAATTGTTTCGTGTATTTGCTTTAAAGAAAACAGGACCGATTTTTTTCCTGTCCCCCTCCATCTGCCCGCAGCTTCAACCCGGTATTATTCATAAAAGCGTCAGGGAATCCTCCACAACTTTTTATCTCGTCCTAGTGTGTTTTTCTTTCGTTTTCTTTTATTTCCACAGAATGTCAATGGATTGAATTGAATGCAGGCCCCTTCGGACGTGCTGAACCCGGCCCCGGGAAGCTTTTGGCGTGGAAACCAGTCCTTCGCTATTGAAAAGCGAGCAGAGAGCGAGCAAGAGAGTGTGTGTGTGTGTGTGCGGGAAAAATCAAGCCGAGGAGTGGCAGGGTAGGACAGAGAGAGAGAGAGAGAGAGAGAGAGAGAGATCAAGTTGATGAATGGCAGGCCACGACGAAGAGAGAGAGAGAGAGAGAGAGAGAGAGAGAGAGAGAGAGAGAGATAATGAAATAGAGAGAAACAAAGGGAGTTAAAAAGAGACACAAGTAAAGAGAGTAGAGTTGAGAGAGAGATTGATAGAAAGACAGAGAGAGACAGAGAAAGAGAAGTAGAGAGTAGAATTGAGGTAGAGAAAGAGACAGACAGACAGATAGACAGAGACAGAGAGTGAGAAAATTAGGGAGTAGAACTGACAGAGACAGAGAGAGGTAGGGAGTAGAATTGTCAGAGAGAGAGAGAGAGAGAGAGATAATGAAATAGAGAAAAACAAAGGGAGTTAAAAAGAGACACAAGTAAAGAGAGTAGAGTTGAGAGAGAGATTGATAGAAAGACAGAGAGACACAGAGAAAGAGAAGTAGAGATTAGAATTGAGGTAGAGAAAGAGAGAGAGACAGACAGATAGACAGAGACAGAGAGTGAGAAAATTAGGGAGTAGAACTGACAAAGACAGAGAGAGGTTAGGGAGTAGAATTGTCAGAGAGAGAGAGAGAGAGAGAGAGAGAGAGAGAGAAAAGTAGGGTGTAGGACAGATAGGGAAAAATAGGCAGACGATTGAGAGTTTGGCTGATTGTATGAACTTCCTTCATTCTATTTTACGTGATGTTCTTTTTGTCTTTTTCTTTATTTTTTTGTCAGGATTTCGATTCTTTTTCCCTGTTTTCTATTTCTGCTTTCTTATGTTCCTTCTCGATTCGTTCGTTCTTTCTTTTGTGTAATTTTCATTCGTTCCCTTGAAATAGGTCACCGTTATCCTCAATATCTTTAATTTCTCAGTCATTATATCCAAAGCTGGAATGATCGGAGAGTAGCACTCGCAGACTGTTGGTAATGAGTTTGATTCTCACTGAGTATCCAACGTTTATTAATCTTAGTAAAAGAAAAAATATAATTTTCTTTTCATACATATATTCTGATGGTATATATTCTTTCTTTCTTTCTTTCTTTCTTTCTTTCTTTCTTTCTTCGAAACCTTATAAATTGGGTATCGTTAGTTATTTGTGTTAATAGATTTTACTTATTCAAATGACAATACAGAGAATAAACTTTGTAAACCCCAAATGCTTCTTCAATGTCTCCAGTCAATTCTCAGCATTCAGCATTCACAGACAGACAGTCACAATGCAAAACTTAAAGTTCCATATGACCCCCACTCATTTAGCATTTTATAGCAATTAGAAGATATATTTTTCCCAGAATGTAACGTCAAAATGTTATATCTATCAGACAGGAAGTTGTTTATTACTTATACGAAAGGAAGAATCCAACAATTTCAGACCATATAATTGCCCGAAAAACAGGTTGACTTGGATATCAAAAAACCCAACAAGAGATGACATGACGCAAAACTATTCAATCTAACATAACCAGTTACTATATATACGAGGGGCATACGATAGGTTTGCAGACTTTTTTCGTATGGGGACTTCTATTGATACTACACACGTGAAACTCTAGTCCTCTTCGAAGTAATCTCCTCCGGCTGCAATGCACTTGTTGTACCGTTCCAACAACTTCTTCAAGGTCCCATCGAAGTCCTCTTGTGTGAGTGTGTCTATGACCTTCGTCACAGCTTCTTTCATTTCCTCAAT
Source organism: Sepioteuthis lessoniana (assembly GCA_963585895.1). NCBI lineage: Eukaryota > Metazoa > Mollusca > Cephalopoda > Myopsida > Loliginidae > Sepioteuthis > Sepioteuthis lessoniana. The sequence goes on from OY757939.1 coordinate 57,170,000, forward strand.
TGTCTCATAACGACGTCAGCCTCTGAGCTTAGAGAATAAGCAAATGTCACAGAAAGCAAAGTCTGGACTACAGGGAGGCTAAGGAACTGTCTTGATGCCCATCTTGGTCAAATAGTCTGTGACAAGGATGGAGTTGTGAACTGGTGCATTGTCCTGGTGGAAATGCCACTGACTCGATTTGAAGAGTGCTGGCCTCTTCCGACGGAATCTCTTTCTGAACTCTCTTAAAACCTCAAACATAGTAACCCTAACCCTTTGGCCAATCAACTCTGGTGTATTGACTTCCTTACTCCATCCATACCTCTCATCATCCCTCACAGACTCCCTGGCTTCCTTGAATCTCTTATGCCACTCAAAAACTGATGCTCGATTCATGCAAGATGGTCCAAAAGCAGTCTGCAGTATTCCATACGTTGTTTCCATGGCATTTTTTCCAAGTTTAAAACAAAATGTTATTGCATATCGTTCATCTAAAATGTCCTCACGTCCAGATTGCATTTTTGAAATTCACCAGTTGTGACAATCAGCCTTTAGTAGGGTGTATTCCAATTGCTGCTGTAGCTGTTCATTTGATCTTGAAATCATAAAAATTGGTCGGTCGTCTCATAAGATATATAGCAATAACATACTGAATTTTTAAGAGTCTACGACAGTTTAAAAAAGCCGTACGAAAAAAGTCTAGAAACTTATCGTATGCACCTCGTATATATATATATATATATACATAATAAAAATGGCAACCAATCTGGAATCAAAACATCCACAACAATCTCTACCATGTACGCTTTCGAAAGTGTCCTCACGTCCAGATTGCATTTTTGAAATTCACCAGTTGTGACAATCAGCCTTTAGTAGGGTGTATTCCAATTGCTGCTGTAGCTGTTCATCTGAACCTGAAATCATAAGAATTAGTCGGTCGTTTCATAAGATGTATAGTAATAACATACTAAACTTTCAAGAGTCTACGACAATTTTAAATGCCTGTACGAAAAGAATTTGGAAACTTATCGTATGCAACTCGTATAAGCTGAGTTTATGCTTTGATTCAAGTTCAAGTTAACACTGAGAGGACCAAAGTTAATAATCACCGAATTTAAGTCGTAATGAGCCTGTTCAGTACTTAGAGGAGTGACCATTTTGTGACAGCAGGTGTTGTCAGTTGTCTACGGTTTACGAGCCCGACTAAGCGAAGTTTATTTCATAAGAACCGACTTGAATACAATATGCACTGATCTATTGAGACGCTAGTTTTGTAACTATGTTTCTATCGTTCTTGCATGTCACACCCCTCCCACCTAATAATTGATAATTAGACGAAAAAGAAATTACTCATTGCGACAGAAAGAAAGAAAGAAAGAAAGAAAATAAGTGAAGAGTGAAATAAAGAAAGTAATAAATAAGATATATATCGGATGAACCAAAGAAAATATAAAAGGAAAGAAAGAAAAGAGGAATAGAATATACAGAGAGAGAGAGAGAGAGAGAGAGAGAGAGAGAGAGAGAGAGAGAGAGAGAGAGATACAAAGAAAGAAAGAAAAAGTTAGCTGTGAAAAAAGAAAATATACAAAGAAAGAAAGCAGTGAAAACATAATATATAATATAATATATATATTAAAAGAAAGAAAGTATACTAAGAGAGAAAGCCAGAGAGAGAGAGAGAGAGAGAGAGAGAGAGAGAGAGAGAGAGTTAGAAAGAAAGAGAAAGAGAGAATATACAAAGAAAGAAGTATGCTGTAAAAACTTATTTAAAAATACGAAAATATACAAGGAAAGAAAGAAGTTACTAAGAAAGAAAATGAGAGAGACAGAGAGATAGAGAGAGAGAGGGAGAGAGTAAGAGCGAGAGAGAGAGAGAAATATACAAGAAAGAAATAGAGAGAGAGAGAGAGAGAGAGAGAGAGAGAGAATATACAAAGAAAGAAAGCAAGAAAGATGAACGGATATGATCCCCACTAAATTACACATATCTTAAAATTTTTAAATAGATCTATTTGACCCTTAGATAGGACACTAATATTCTTGCTCAAAGTGGAACTGGTAGTAATGGCTTCAGAAGTAAAACCTCCCCACTAGATATAATTTAATGACATGCTCGGACCACTCGTTTTGTATGTTCCGCCAATACCTGTATTATAACAAAGTTAATAAGGACAGTCTGATATGTTCACGAGACATCTGTATTGATTTTGTTCACATGCAGTCATTTTAGAGACGACATTGAGCATCCTCAATAAATTCTTCAGCCGTTAATAAGCCTTGGGAGATACAGTTAGTTCAGTAGTTTTCATTTAATCTTGTACTATTACAAAAATGGTGAAGGCAGTCTCATGCTATCACGGTTTGGTTTGGTTTGGTTTCTTTGTTCAATGGCATATCAGCCTTTGTAGGTTATTTAATGCCAAAGCCATCTCCGAGAATAACAGTAGTGGTACTATTTAACCCATAGCTGGGAGGATAAGGGGGTTCATACCTTTCCCAAGGGTATCTGCCCAAAAGTGAACGTAATTGCGCGACTGGAGTACGAACTCGCTTACTACGATTCCGAAGTCCATCGCTTTAACTATTACACCATGAGAACACTCCCCATACTGTCACGAGATACTTGTATATAAAGTTGCTTTCTTTGTTTAATGGCATATCAAACTTCGTGGGTTATTTAATTCCTAAACTATTATTGTAGAAGAACTGTAGTGGTACTATTTGATTCATAGCTCGAGGCATAAAGTTTCCAGAAAGTATTAGTAATTGCACTGCTGAAGTTCGAACTCGTTTACTGAGATATCACACTCTAGCACGTTAGCCACTGCATAACAGTGACTCTTCCCTATTGTATATTCATACTGATGTTTGTAAGATTTCCAAAACAGAGTTTTATGATGGCCCTATCAACAGAGTCTAGAATATACCCACCCCCGATAAATTTATGCTGTTTTATTTTGGGTTAAAGAAATGATGAACGTCTGTTTTTGGTTGCAAAGAACAAATCTTATAGATTCTGATAATAGATAATACCTAATAATATTAATTTTGATTGTACAATTTCCCTCTAAAATAATAAAATACTGATATATTTGTTTTGGACAAAAATTAATGTTTTACAAAAATACTGTAACGAGTATAATTATTTATGTGAGATAATATATATATATATATATATATATATATATATACTTACTAATTTACTATCTACCACCATTCACGGTGACAAAGAAAAAGAAAAAAACGCCAGAATTCAGAGATAACAAATCTTGAATCACTGCCTGGGGAAAAAGGAAAAAGATTATCGGGAGAAAAAAAAAGAAAAGGCCAACTTCGTCACACCAGTTGAAAAAAAAAAAATGAAGAGATATGCAATCATTTGGTCAAAAGAACAAAAACCCACCGCAAAATGCTGCAATGCTACAATAACAAAAAGTGATCAATACTAAATAGAGCCAATAACAAAAATTTAATCGTGAGTCGGGACTATCCTTCTACAGTTTCGCCTAAAACGGCCCCTCAGGGTACCTAGCACCAACTTTTATATATTATTTTATTTTATCTTTTTTTTTTAATTTTATTTATTTTATATTTGTACACATGGGAAGCAGCATGATGTACGTATAGGTATTTGAATAAACCCATGGGCGACCAAACTCAATACCTAAACGGGTCCTGGACGTGAGTTTGACGACTTTACGCTCAGGATCGTTAGTTCGATCGGGGAACTACTGCTGCTCCTCTATAAGAGTGACTTCTATAGAAGAGAATAAAACAGCCATCGAAAGATAACCATGACCCACACTCAAACCACATACACAAACCGCATCGCTCTTCGCGCGGGTAAAAAAGGGGCGCGTCCTGCTGAGGTTGGAGCCCTGGCCTCAGTGTTCGAAAAATCAGCTACAGAGCTCAAACAATCAAAACTACTAAAATGCAAGCAAACACTACAAATAGCCACATTTATGTGAGGATACGGGATGTTGTCCTGAAGACCTACCTAGGGCGATGAACGATAGGGAGGAGTGGCGAGAGAGGATCAGGGATATCCGTGCTACCAGCGCGATATGATGATATATATATATATGTATATATATATATATATATATACTTCCACTTTATTGTTTGCTTTTGTCACGGAGATATCTGACGAGAGGTGACCGAAAAAAAGTCCTTATTTAGAACTTATGATGAATGATCTATTTAAAGCAAAAATTTTGTTCACACCGCAGAATCTTTAAATGTTTTTATGTTTATGCATTTATTAGAGGCACTTTTCTGCAAAGCAGTGCTTTATAAATCTTAGAGATGACTGTAAGTAAGTAAAGTTGGCGACCATAGTCGAGGGTAACCCGAAGGCTCCCTTTTCGATAGCTACTACACCAAGGTGTACGGGGGCGCTACTCCTTCCCTGGATTGCTCTACTTTACCCTTGATCCGGACCTTATAATGCTGAGTGTTAAGCAAGGAGGCATCAAGTACCATTTTTTTAGTCTTTGGTATGACTCGACCTGGGATTGAACCCAGGTCTCCCGGGCCATTGGCGAACACTCTAACCCCTAGGCCAATGTCCGGTATGTAGTAGAGATGACTGTAGTGAATACAATACTCACTGAATGCAACAGACATGTGATCTTGTGCTCGACTTAACTTACGAACCTGTTGGCGGGGCTTAAAATACTCTGTCTCTATCTCTTGCAGGGAGCAACCCTCCAAATAAGTGTCCTGCGTATGACACTAAACTGTATATCATATTTACCAACCCCTCCGCTCGGGCAGGATATGACACTAGGTCAATTTTTAAGCGGAGTTTAACAGGTTTGAATTCAGAGTTTTCCTTCTCCTAGACTAGTTGCCTCACCAAGGCTGAAGAACCTAATCTGTCCTACTATTTACCCATAGCTGGAGGGAGAATAATTGGATTCATACCTTTCCCAAGTGTATTAGTGCTATGTGAAATGCAATCAGTCTCGTCCAGGATTTGAACTCGTATCGTCGTGTCCAATTCCTACGACGATAACCATCACACCACGGGCACCTCCTAAACTGTATATGATGGTGGAGTTTCATTACTGGAGACTGTGGAGTACCTCTGTATTACCCTTGTTAGGTGACTTAATGGATTGGTCCTCATTGTCACAGTGTTTGAGGTGCTCTTCTACATCACGAGTCCTTTTTGGTCCCTTGACAAGGTGAACTAGGGAATCTGCCTCTTTCACGAACAGGTCTTGAGAAGATCTAAGAAAAGTAATTAGTTTCCACCTTTTTGTTGTATGGACTTTTCTGTTTGTTACTTGATAGCTTGTGACTCTTCTATTGCATGGGACGAGAACTTAGTTCCCGACTTTTATTGTATACAATTAAATGGCATATTATATTCATTGACTTGTTCTGTTTTCTACCGAATAATCTGCGTCAGGTTTCTCTTTTTAGGATAACATAATGTCTTATAGGAAACGGGGATTAAACACCTCGTTAAAATCTTAGACCGTTACTTCGGGGTTCACAATAAACCGGAGTGGAAGTACCTGTTTGGCCCCATCTAAAAGTCAAATAGATATTTTTGAAATTTATATTCGATAGGACCGTGTGCAAAAATTAAAAAAAAACTCTTAAGGAATAACAACCCAAAAAGTTTAAATGTGAACACGCAATTAACATGATTACCGAACCTCTAAGCATAAAATAACCGTAAACGGTTTGAATTGTGGTTAAAATCAGTGAACTTAAATATCTAGAAAATGAGGGCGTGGTTTTTTGACATATCAATTTTCGTTGTTTATTAAATGCCAAAGCCAAGAACAGCAGTGATACTATTAAACCCATAGCTGGGGGATAAGAAGTTCATACCTTTCCCAAGGTTGGTTTGGTTTGGTTTGGTTTGGTTTCTTTGTTTAATGGCATATCAACTCTTTTTAGGTTATTTAATGCCAAAGCCATTCTCCTAGAAGAACAGTACTATTTAACCCATAGCTGGGAGGATAAGGGGGTTCATACCTTTCCCAAGGGTATTTGCCCGAAAGTGAACATAATAGCACGACTGGAGAACGAACTCGCGTACTACGATTCCGCAGTCCATCGCTTTGACCATTACACCACGAGGACACCCCCTTTTCCCAAGGGTAAAAAAAACAAAACCTTCTGGCGACATTACTATTTGTCGACTTTACCAAGGCCTTCGATTCCATACACAGAGGGAAGATGGAGCAAATCCTACTAGCATACGGCCTACCAAAAGAAACCGTAGCAGCGATAATGATTCTCTACAGAAACACCAAAGTGAAAGTACGTTCACCAGATGGAGACTCGGAATACTTCGACATTGTTGCAGGAGTACTACAAGGAGATACACTAGCCCCGTACCTCTTTATCATCTGTCTAGACTATGTGCTTAAGACTTCGATCGACAAAATCAGAGAAAATGGCTTCGAGCTGACTAAGAGAAGAAGTAAAAGGTACCCCGCAAAAGCAATCACGGACGCCGACTACGCTGATGTCTTGGCGTTACTAGCGAACACGCCAAATCTAGCAGAGACACTACTGCATAGTCTGGAACGACCCGCAGCTGGCATTGGCCTCCATGTCAATGCAAACAAAACTGAATATATGTGTTACAACCAAACGGGCAACATTGCCACACTAGACGGAGCCTCTCTGAAACTAGTAGACAAATTCACCTACCTAAGAAGTAGCGCCTCATCAACCGAAAGAGACATCGACACACGACTGACGAAGGCATGGACAGCTATCGATAGGCTCTCGATCATATGGAAGTCGGACCTAACCGATAAAATGAAACGCAGTTTCTTCCAGGCAGTGGTTGTGTCGATACTGCTATATGGATGCACCACATGGACGCTAACTAAGCGGCTGGAGAGGAAACTAGACGGAAATTACACAAGAATGTTGAGATCAGTATTGAACAAGTCCAGGCGACAACACCCCACGAGACACCAACTATACGGACACTTGCCCCCCATCACGAAAGCTATACAAGTTAGACGAACCAGGCACGTGGGACACTGCTGGAGAAGCAAGGACGAGCTCATAAGCGATGTACTCCTGTGGACCCCCACATATGGATGTGCAAAAGCAGGACGACCAGCACGAACTTACATACAGCAACTATGTGAGGAGACAGGATGTAACCCTGAAGACCTGCCGGAGGCGATGAATGATAGGGAGAAGTGGCGAGAGAGGGTCAGGGATATCCGTGCTGCCGGCGCGACATGATGATGATGATTATTCCGAAAATGAATGTAATGGGGTTACTGGAGTTTGAACTCGCTTACTACGATTTCGCAGTTCAGCCCACTAACCACTACGCCACAAGGGCTCCTCGTAGAATGTTCATTTTTTTTTCGAATAATTTTTTTTGAATAATTTTTTCTTGTAAGTCTTGGATAATTTCTACTTCCTAACTGATTGTTTCTTAATCTTACTCGCATAGACAATTTCTTCCATCTCTCTCCCTCTCTCTCTCTCTCTCTCTCTCTCTCTCTCCTTCCCTTTGTAGAGGAGAGAGATCGAACCTGCCGAAAAAATCCTGGGTATGATTTAAACTAGCACCCAGTGATGATGAGTTCAGGAATTCTGGGTAGTCTGAATAGTCATTAGTCCTAGGCTCACTCTGATCAGAAATAGGTTTGGTTTGAGTTAGTTTTATTGCATATCAACCAATGTTGGTTTAATTCATGCCAAATATTTTTTTTTACATACGTATATATTAGATATATGATTTGTAGACACATTTTGTAGATACAGTTCTATTTTTAACAAATCAATTTCGCCGAAATCATTTATGTGTAAATGTCAAACAGTTCTTTTGACCCATTTATTGGATCCCAATAAGGAATATCACTTCAGGCCAGAATGGATCTGGTAGCGATGGTTATGAAAAGGTACACCAAAATTCTCGAAGTTTTCAGGATTGCTGACGCCTCACGATCAGATTGTTGAATGTCATATTCACGGCACTATTTGGAAGTGGGTGTTACCCCTCTGCAAAGATGCAGTCGGTGTATTATACAGCCCCAACCGAATGGGTTGAGATGGTTTAGTGTCATTACCAGGATATTCCTTAGGAGTAGGTTATTACCCCTCTGCAGAGATGCAGTCAGTGTATTTTACAGCACCAGCTGACTGAGCTGTGACCCGGCATAGTAATATCTATAAGGTTCACATCAGTAGACCAAATAGATCAGTTTGAGATAATATTTAGAATTATTTTTAAATGCATTGGTACATTAGATTTTCAAAACTTGGTATTGCAATAAGTCATTTATCCAACCTCTCCACTACAAGTAGGCTTTCATACATTTCAATCTTTAAGCCACTTGTAGGGTTTGATTTACTTCAATTTTTTAATCTAGTTTAAAATCAGAGTTTCCATTCTCCTTGCCTGGTTGCCTAACCAAGCCTAAAGAACCAATTCTGCCCTACTATTCATCCAAAACTGAAGGAGGAATTCATGCTTTTCCCAAGGACATTAGCACAAAGCACGAGAATGTAACAGCCTTGTCCAGGTATTGAAGTCTGGTCAACGATTCCTTTTTCTACGACAAATGACCTTCATGTCAAGATCGAATAATTATGAAGATTTACCTTTTTCAAATGATTGTTAAACTAAATTAGGAATTAAATAAACAAGTAAGGGCGGACATCTAGTAAAAACCAACCAACCAACCAACTAGATTTACTTATGTAAGATCCAAAACTCAACAGTTATCTTAAAATAACGACTCTATTTACGCATCGAGTCCCCGTGGCGTAGTGGCTTGCGTGATGGATTACAATATGGTCGTAAGCCACTTCGAACTCCTGTCTGGCTATTTTGTACCTTTTAGGACTAATATTCTTGTGAAATGTATGAACCACCAAATTCCCTCTGATATGGGTTGAATAGTATCACTACTGTTCTTTTATAAGGATGGTCTTGATATTGAATAATCCACGAAAGTTTATATGCTATTAAGCAAAGAAACCAAACTAAAACAAAAGTGAAATACAGTCAATTTATATGCTTGGCAATATTCCTTGGGTTATTTCGGTTACAACTTGTTTTTATAATTCTCGTTTGTATTTCAGGACGGCTTTTGGCATGGTGTGCTACAGACAAGATATTTTGGCCTATATGTGGCTTGTGTGATGAGCCAACGGCACATAGCAGCAGTGGGTATGTGCCAAAGGCCTCGGCCCTCAAAGAATGAGAGTTGGAAAGAGGTCCAGTGGACGGAAACAATTGACATTTTGTCCTTACTGCATGGTGAGATAAAAGGAATTAACTTTTACGGATGGATCGTTATAGCATTCTGATTGTGTCACCTCATAGCGATAATAGAAAGTGTCACTTCAACTTTCACACACACACACACACACACACACACACACACACACACACACACACACACACACACACATATATATATATATATATATATATATATAACATGGCTGACTGTAACGCCAATCCAAGATTCTACCACGCAACCACGAGGAAACCAGCGCAAGCTCTAAGTTCTAGTTTATAAATAAATGTACCTACAAGCTATTCACTTACAAATTATATATATATATATATATATATATATATATATATATATATATATATATATATATATAATGTATAATCTTGGATTGGCGTTACAGTCAGCCAGGTTTCGATCCCAGCTTCGGGAATCTAGCCTGTCTAGCCACACTGATGAGTTCTCATAGAACGAAATAGTCTGTCTGTCGATGACAATATATATATATATATATATATATATATATATATATATATATATATATAAACAGGATTTGACATTCGATAACCCATAAGAGTTGATAGGCCAAAAATATATAAGTTATATTGACCCATTCGTTGATCGATATTAGGTGAACCTGTAGGACACACACACACACACACACACGTATATATATATATATATATATAATACATAAATGACCTGATAAGTTATTAAATAAGAGAAGTGAACTAATACCTAAATGTAGACATAAGACTAAATTTAAACTATAAAAATTTAAAACATAGAAATAAACAGTGAAACCAGGAAAAAAAAACGTATCCAACATATACACTAAAAAAATAGGTAGCTAATGGTATCGAAATTAATATAAGCATTAATATTTCTCTTAAAAGTTAATTATCGAACTTAACATGAAAAGAAAATAAACTAAACAAATAAATAAAAGAGTTAATTTACCGTAATTATAACTGACAGAAGAAATTTGAAAATTAAAATAAAACGGAAATTCAATAAAACGAGGAGGTAACTCCTTAATCTCTCCCCCTCCACCCCACGTGTCTATTCTGTTTTAATTAATTATCCATTGGATCTGAAGAAGTTATGTCAAAACTTTTTTCTTCGTGTTTTTGATTCACACCAGAAACTGAAAAACAGGATGGAAATAAATTTATAATCCTGAATTAACCGGTCTGTGCTTTTTTCTTAAAGATATATATATATATATATATATATATATATATATATATATATATATATATATAGCTAATACTTTAAGTGAGCCTTCGATGATATTTATATATACCTAAAACAATGAGAACTTTATACCACTTTTTAGATCTTTGTGGAAAACAAGTAATGATTCGAAATCTTTTTCGATAAACAAACGGCACATAAATTCTACACAATATTTCAAATGACGTAATTCAAAACAGCAAACGCTGATTCATTAATTAAACGGCCAACTTTTTCTTGTCATAAACGGCCAACTTTTTCTTGTTATACAAATTATACCTAGGTTTTTATATTTTACACTTTTTACACATCTATCGTTGATTCAATATCACTAACATTATCCCTCATAGCCCTGATGATGGTTCATTAGAACCAAAACGCTATAGCGTCGGCTTTGCTTCGCAATAAATCTCTCCTTCACTCGGATTACCTTGTTATCAATTTTTCTGTATATATATATATATATATATATATATATATATATATATCAAGTAAATCAGGGTTAAAACCTAAAGTTATAATCCCAAGTCAAAGAATCCTTTTTTCTGTGTTTCAGGAGTGACATGATCATCAGACGGACTAAATTTCAGATGACCGTAGCAGTTTCATCTATCTATCTATCTATCTATCTATCTGCGCGAGGTCGTTCCGAACGTTTTAAGCCTCACCCAGATTTGAGACTCACCTTTAAACTTCATTTGAGCCTCACCGACACATAAATAAAGACAGAAATCTGAATTAGTTTTTTCTAGTTTTATAAGAAGTGGTCGTGTATTGCCACCGCAAAACTATTTAGAAATGGTTCTTCTTTCTGAGTGAGTTTTAGAACTTTTTGAAAGACATTCCTACCTATCTATCTATCTATCTATCTGCGAGAAACTGACATTCACCAAACATCAGTGTTTCGGCTCTCCTAATTAAGATCTATATATGCTCTACCAAAGATCTTGAACATTCACTATGAATATAGCAAACTCCATTCGTAATATATATATATATATATATATATATATATATATATATATATATATATATATATTCGCACAGATGACCTGTTATGCAGTTTCTCATAAAGTAACACGCGACACACCTATATGTTGCCTTTTATAATGTACTGTATTGCAGGCTAATTCTGCTCGTCCATTCATCAACACTGTGAATTCGATCCTCAACGGGTACCCCCTGTTATTTTCTGGAAGATGATTATGTTAAGCCTTCCTGTTGATATGCAAGTATAGTCCTTCCTTACTTGGCGTCCTAATGGAAGTCATGAGGATGTCAGTTGGTTTGTTGGGTTTTATGGCATATCAACCTTTGTAGATTATTTAACGCCAAATCCATTTTTATGTAAATAATCTGTTCTAGTTAAAATGATTCCCTTTAGCATAAGTATACAGTTTAATTGTCAAAAACATTTCCATTTGGAACTATTCAAGCAGTTATATGTAACAATTCAGTTAAGTGTAAATACAGTTTTAATGTCAAAAAACAGTTCTATTTGAAATAATTCAGTTAATCATTAGCGCACAGTTTAAATGTAAGTACGGATTAATTGTCAAAAACATTTCTATTTCAAGCTATTCAGTTTACTCAAACAATTCAGTTTAGCATAAGTATGCTGTTAGTTCTAATTAATCCATAGATAGGGCCCTATCAGGTACTACCACTCCGGGTCAAAGTGGACCTGGGAGCAATGGCAATGAAGAGGTACTCTGCATTCCCTAAAGCTCCAGCACTGCTGGAACCTCACTATCAGATTGTTTAGTGTCATATCAGGACACTCGTTAGTGGGGTCTTACCCCCCTGCAGAAGTGCAGTCAGTGTATTCTACAGCCCCAGCCGACTGGGCAATCAGGAGGAAGAGAAATACTCGTATCATTCTTTGGAGTTATATGGCTCTTCTTCGGAACATACCGGCTTTTCGAATATTGATCGGATTGCGTGTAGACACTAATCGATATTATATGGGGCAGTATTTACATTTTCAAATTGTCTCTTCACCACCGCGTGCTTTTCACCCATTGTTGTTTGTTTTTAATGTTTTATTCATATTGTTTTTTTTATTCGCTTTTTTCTTTTTCTTCCTCCATATTGTCGTCGTCGTTACCGTCGACCACCCTCTGTTTCTTTGTTTTTACTTATTAAACTCATATAAGGCTGGCACAAGGCTCGAATATGTAGTTACGCAGCTCCTTCATCTCGAGTAAGATGTGACACAAGGTAAATTTTTAATCTAACAGGTTTTCTTTCTTTTAGACCGGTTGCCATAACGAGGTTAAACACTCCAGTTTATTCATCTATTGCTGGTGAGGGGATTATTGGATGCATGCCTTTTTCAAAGTTATTTCCGTTATGTAAAATGTAAACAGCATTGTAGAAGACTTGACTTGACATACATAAGTAGCACTAAGGAAATTCAAACAACCTCTTTCAGGATTTGAACTCAGGCCGTCGAGTCCGTTTTCTATGACAATAACAATTGCACTAAGACCGACTCCACTACGCCACAAGTTGGAAATGCATTGTTAAAATCATATTCGAGTTTGCAAATAATTGGATTGCGTAAGGTTCCCTAACAGCTATTTGGAAAGTTCCCTTTGTTAGTGGCTCAAGGCGAGAAACATAGGGTGCTCGTGGAATGGTCTGCTGACAATTACATGACGTGAGGTTCATTAGTCATTTAAGAAACTTAGTTGTAGCACATGGTCCGAAGTATGGGACACGCAGTTAGAATCGAAGTCGGGAAGAATGTTCTCTTTGTTAACCATAACATTAAGATCTCAATGTGCCTTCTATAAGTTTCCAGACTTTTTGTACAGGCATTTGAAATTGTCATGAATATCCAGTATGTTATTGCTATATATCTTATGAGATGACTGACCAACTTTTTATGATTTCAGCTTCAAATGAACAGTTACAGCAGGGATTGGAATACACCCTACTAAAGCCTGACTGTCACAGCTAGTGAATTTCAAAAATACAATCTGGAAGTGAGGACTCTTTAGAAGAACGATATGCAATAAAATTGTGTTTCAAAGTTGGAAGAAATGCCACAGAAACAACGTATGGAATGCTTCAGACTGCTTTTGGAGCATCTTGCATGAATTGAGCATTAGTTTTTGAGTGGCATAAGAGATTCAAGGAAGGCAGGGAGTCTGTGAGGGATGATGAGAGATTTGGGAGGAGTAAGGAAGTCAGAACACCAGAGTTCAGATCCTGCAGTTCTTGACTGGTGACCTGCGATGAAACCTGGATCTACTGTTACAACCCAAAGACCAAGAGACAGAGTTCCCAGTGGAAGCATGTTGGCTCTCCCAGAATCAAGAAGGCCGGTCAGAGCAAATCTACTCACAAACTTTTGTTGATCCCTTTTTTTATAGCACTGGCATGATCTACATACACTGGGTTCTCACAGGACAGACAGTCAACAAGGAATACTGTGTTGAGGTTTTAAGGGAGTTCAGGAAGAGATTCCTAGGGAAGAGGCCAGCACTCTTCAAATCGGCTCAGTGGTATTTGCACCAGTCCACAACTCCATCCTTGTCACAGACTATTTGACCAAGATGGGCATCAAGACAGTTCCTTAGCCTCCCTATAGTCCAGACCTTGCTCCCTGTGACTTTTGCTTATTCCCTAAGCTCAAGGAAAAACTTAGAGGCTGTCGTTATGAGACAATTGAGGAGATGAAAGAAGCTGTGACGAAGGTCATTGGCACACTCACACAAGAGGACTTCGATGGGGCCTTGAAGAAGTTGTTGGAACGGTACAACAAGTGCATTGCAGTCGGAGGAGATTACTTCGAAGGGGACTTGAGTTTCATATGTGTATTATCAATAAAAGTGCCCACACGAAAAAAATCTGGAAAATTATCGTATGCACCTCGTATGTTTAAAAACGTTTGCTTTAGCTGTTTGTTTGTTACTTTATGGTATATCATACTTCTCGGGTTATCTAATGCCAAATCCATCATTTTTAGAAGGACAGTAGTGGTACTATTTAACCCATAGCTGGGAGGATAAGGGGGTTCATTCCTTTCCCAAGAGTATTTGTCCGAAAGTGAACGTTATTGTGCGACTGGATTTCGAACTCGCAAACTACGATTCCGCAGTTCATCGCTTTAACCATTACCCCTCAGGGACACCCCCAAGGATTTCTCGAACCGTTCTCACCCCTCCCCGCTTTAGCTGTATCACAAGGTAAGAAATATGGAGGACTCAGTGAGAATCGTGATCAGCCTAGCTTACCAATAATTGCACCGCGTGAAGTTCAGTTATCTAGAAAGCTCAGTTGCCACTCATGGCCAGATGCACGGGACACTCAGTGAGAAAGGAACTCACTAGAAATGGTCCGCTGACTTAGTTCGCTAACGACACGGTCATAATTATAGGACATCCAATCAGAATTGCAAACAATAATCTGTTAGTTTTGCTTGTGAGACATTACACCAAGCAAGAAACCCTGTGAGAGGAACTTTTTCTATCCTCACCTCTTTTGTTTGTAAAATGGACTATGCTTGTTGGTAAGACGTCCTGTTCTGTGTATCTGCTACATTAGGGCACCTCTGGTGGTGTAATAGTTGGCAAGATAGACTAGGTTGATATGCCATTAAACAAAGAAACCAAACCAAACCAAACCAAGATAGACTAACAAACCTCCACGAGTGAGTTTGAGTCTCATTGGGTGTTTTATTCATACGATTTTGTGCCATGTCTAAGCAAAAAAAAAAAGTTTAGTAAATTACTAATTACTTCGGGTGCCTCGTGTGTTGCAATGGTTAGCAAACTAGACTTTCAAAATTTCACGAGTGAGTTCGAGTCCTATTGAGTATCCCATTAATACGGCCTTGTGCCATATCTAAGCAAAAACAAAAGTAAATTACTATTTAATTCGGGTTCCTCGGGTGTTGTAAAGGTTAGCAAGCTAGACAGGTAAACCTTCAAAAGTTAGTTTGAGTCTCATTGGGTGCCTTTTTCATAGGGCCTTGTATCACATCTAAACAAAAAGCTTTGTAAATTAGCCCGCTGGACTATCAAACTTACACAAGTGGGCTCGAGTCTCATTAGGTGTCCCATTTATACGGCCTTGTGCCATATCCAAGCCAAAAAATGCTTAGTAAATTACTATTTACTTTGGTCGCCTCGGGTGTTGTAATGGTTAGCAAGCTAGACTAACAAACCATAAAAAGTTAGTTTGAGTCTCATTAGGCGCCTTATTCATACGGCCTTGTGTCATACCTAAGCAAAAAGAATAATAAATTAGCCCGCTGGACTAGCAAATTTACACAAGTGGGCTCGAGTGTCATCGGGTGCTCAGTTCATACGGGTTTTTTGCCACATCTTACGCAATAAGTTTAGTAAATGACTTTACCAAATAAATTGCTATAAGATATCCAAAGATCGCGAGAATGTAGAAAAAAAAAAAAAAAGAAATACAAAACCAAAATACTTTTGGATAGGTAGAAGTGCCTCGGATGGTGTAATGGGTAGCAAACTAGACTAGCAAACCTGCACGAGTGTGTTCGAGTCTCATTGGGCGCCCCGTTCATACGACCCGGTGCCACATCTAAGCAAAAAGCTTAGTAAATTTTTACTTTTGGATAGGCATAGTCTATTTTACAAACGATCGAGGAATATGGGAAGTACTCATTACACCCTTAATACATAATAAAAAAGCTTATTTTAGCTATGTCAATATTGGTCAGTATTTTAGCTATGTCAATATTGGTCAGTATGTCTTTAATTCCAATTTAAAATGCTGAATTTTACAAAATGTTATGCTGTATTTTGTTTGTGAAATAATGCTTAAACTATGCGTTTTAAATGTAAAGGCACGCTTACTCTACTATAAAGCCAATTTGATATTAAGCCTATCCACATGTCAGCGAACAAGGCAGAATGTTTTTGAATATCTTCTATCGAATAATTTAAAAATTCGTAAAGAAAGCCCTAACAGTAGTTTAGAAGAAAAGCCTAGAATGCTACCACAGCCCCCCCCCCCTCAGAAAGGGAAAAAAAGGAAAAAAAAAAAAAAAAAACCCAACAAAAACGAATTCTCCCCTCCACCCCAGTAGACCGTCACCCCCAAAGCTACCTAAAATATCAGTAGTAAATAAAAGTCCAAACGAAGAAGTAGCATTTGAACTCGGGAGCCGAGTGGAAGAAATATGTCAATATTGGTCAGTATGTCTTTAATTCCAATTTAAAATGCTGAATTTTACAAAATGTTATGCTGTATTTTGTTTGTGAAATAATGCTTAAACTATGCGTTTTAAATGTAAAGGCACGCTTACTCTACTATAAAGCCAATTTGATATTAAGCCTATCCACATGTCAGCGAACAAGGCAGAATGTTTTTGAATATCTTCTATCGAATAATTTAAAAATTCGTAAAAGTATAAGTCAGTACTAGTGAAAGTCTTAAGAAAGTACCTTAATGTTGGACTTTAACTAAGTTAAAACTTAAAACAAATTCCCCCACCCTTTTCTTTTTTTTTTTTTTTTTTTTTTTTTTTTTTTCTAAATGTACACATGGGAAGCAGCATGATGTACGTAAAGGTATTTGAATAAAACAATGGACGACCAAACTCAATACCCAAATGGGTCCTGGACGTGAGTCTGAAGACTTTTCGCTCAGGATCGACAGTTCGATCGGGGAACTTCTGCTGCTCCTCTATAAGAGTGGCTTCTATAGAAGAGAATAAAACAGCCATCGAAAGATAACCATGACCCACACTCAAACCACTTACACAAACCGCATCGCTCTTCGCGCGGGTAAAAAAGGGGCGCGTCCTGCTGAGGTTGGAGCCCTGGCCTCGGTGTTCGAAAAATCAGCTACAGAGCTCAAACAATCAAAACTACTAAAATGCAAGCAAACACTACAAATAGCCACATTTAACGTAAGAACCTTAAATAGAATAGGACAACTCCCAGAGCTAATCGCATCGGCCGAAGAACATAAAATAGACATAATATGCATACAAGAACACAGATACACGCACACAGAAGATATCAAATATCACGAAACTGGCAATGGATGGTCGCTCGCCACTGTATCCGCATGGAAAAACTCTGTCAACGCCGCAGTAGGAGGGGTAGGTTTGCTTATAGGACCTAGAGCACTAAAAACGCTTAATAGCATAGAGAAAATACAACCTAGAATGATGGTAGCTACATTTAACGGAAACCCCAGAGCAACAATCGTCTCATGCTACAGCCCCACCAATGTTAGTGAAGAAAATGAAATAGTCACCTTCTACGATGAGTTATCCTCATTAGTGCGTAGCATCCCGAAACACAACATGTTAGTCATTGGCGGAGACATGAATGCACAAATCGGGAAAAACGGAAACAACAAATACAGCCTCCACAACACGTCAAATAGGAATGGGCAACATCTAACAGATTTCATGATAGAAAATAGATTAGCATGCCTCAATACAAACTACCAAAAAAGAGAGGGCAAACTATGGACATACACGTACGCAAACAATACTAAAGCTCAGATAGACTACGTCCTTATAAACAAGAAATGGAAAAATAGTGCATTGAATTGCGAGGCATACTCCTCTTTTGAGGGTGTGTCCACCGATCACCGAATAGTCACGGCGAAAATACGGTTAAGCCTACGAAAAAACGACAAACGAACAGCGACCACCAAACACTATGACTGGGCCCTATTGAACAACAAAGATGTAAGAGATAAATACGTATTAGAATTAAGAAACAGATTCGAAACACTACAAGAAAAGACGGAAAAAAGTACACCAAACGACGAATACGAAAATTTCGTCAATGCACACCTTGAGGCAGCAGCAAAATACATTCCAACAAAAATTAAAACTAAATATAGAGTCCCATGGGAAACTTTAGCGGTAAGAGAAAAACGTGCACTAGTGAAAACAGCCTCCAAAAACTATCGAAAAAACCCAACAAACACAAATGCCTTAAAACTAAAAACGGCACAATATCAATTAGCAGGCATATATATAAAGGAACAGACAGAATACATTCAAAATCAGATAGATAAGATTAGAGACTCGGTGGAAGATAGACAATCTAGAATTGCCAGGCAAACAATAAACGAAGTGAGCAGAAGAAAGAACACGGCCAAAGCAAAACTTAAAGCAGCAAACCAACAAGAAAGAATAAAACTGTGGAAACAGCACTTCGAAAACTTACTTGGAAACCCACCAAAAATAACGCCTGAACCAATCACCAGAATAATTAGCAAACAATTAGACATTAAACTTGGACCGTTCACACAAGAAAAACTCGACTCGGTTCTCAGAAAAATTAAAAATAGGAAAGCTGCAGGACTGGACGAAATTCCCCCGGAAGTATGGAAGACCAGACAATTCGACGACATACTGCTCCGACACTGCAACGCAGTATACAATCAAAATCCGATAGATAGATGGACGAAGGGATACATACTCCCCTTCCCTAAAAAGGGGGACCTCGGATTAGCCAAAAACTACCGAGGCATAACACTTACATCCATAGCTGCCAAAATCTACAATGCCCTACTACGAAACAGAATAGAACCCAAAATCGACAACATACTTAGAAAAAACCAAAATGGCTTCCGAAGAAATAGATCTACGACCTCACAAATATTAACCATCCGCAGAATCCTTGAAGGTGTACGGGCAAAGAACCTACAAGCGACATTAATATTTGTCGACTTTACCAAGGCTTTCGACTCCATTCACAGAGGAAAGATGGAACAAATCCTACTAGCGTACGGCATACCTAAAGAAACCGTAGCGGCAATAACGATTCTCTATAGAAACACTAAAGTAAAAGTACGATCACCAGATGGAGACACAGAATACTTCGACATAGTAGCAGGAGTACTACAAGGAGACACGCTGGCTCCGTATCTCTTTATCATTTGTCTAGACTACGTACTTAGAACATCGATTGACAAAATCAAAGAGAATGGCTTCGAACTGACGAAGAAAAGAAGCAGAAGATACCCCGCAACAACAATTACCGACGCCGACTACGCCGATGACATAGCGATACTGGCAAATACACCTGACCAAGCCGAAACACTTCTGCATAGTTTGGAACGAGCAGCAGCAAGCATAGGCCTCCATGTTAATGCACATAAAACGGAATATATGTGCTATAACCAAACGGGGGACATCTCCACTCTAGAAGGAACCCCTCTTAAACTAGTAGACAAATTCACGTACCTAGGAAGCAGCGTCGAATCAACCGAAAAGGACATCGAAACGAGGTTAACGAAAGCATGGACAGCTATCAATAGGCTATCGACTATATGGAAATCAGACCTAACCGATAAAATGAAACGCAGTTTCTTCCAGGCAGCGGTCACATCGATACTGCTATATGGATGCACTACATGGACGCTAACAAAACGGCTGGAGAAGAAACTAGATGGCAATTACACAAGAATGCTGCGTGCAATCCTCAACAAGTCCTGGCGGCAACACCCAACAAGACACCAACTGTACGGCCACCTGCCCCCTATCACGAAAACTATTCAAGTTAGGCGAACCAGACATGCAGGACATTGCTGGAGAAGCAGAGATGAACTCATAAGAGATGTACTCTTATGGATCCCCACACACGGCCGCGCAAAAGCAGGACGACCAGCACGAACGTACATTCAGCAGCTATGTGAGGATACAGGTTGTTGTCCTGAAGACCTGCCTAGGGCGATGAACGATAGGGAGGAGTGGCGAAAGAGGGTCAGGGATATCCGTGCTGCCAGCACGATATGATGATGATGATGATGATGATTTTAGCTATGTCACAAGACCAGAAGAATGGAGCACTCAGTGAAAATCGAACTCACTTACAATAGTCTGCAAGCTAAGCTGGCTAACCAAGCGACAATCCCTGATAGATATTGAAAAAGCTTACTTGAATTGTGTTAAAAAGCCAGATAAATAGAGTACTCAGTGAGAATCAAACTCATGAGCAAACCTCAAATAACTGAGCTTCTTATCTATAACACCAAACAAGAATATCTAATAGGTATTTCAAAAGCTTACTTTAGTTGTCACAAGTACGTATCCATGAGTGAGAATCGAACTCACTAGCAATCGTCTGCTAGCTGAGCTTGTTAATCATAAACCAAGTGAGAATCCCCAGCAGCAATCCTCAAAATAGTATCTGTACGGCCACTTACCTCCCATCTCATAAACTTTCAATGACAAACAAAACACACGGGACACTGCAGGTGAAGGAAGGACGAACTTATAACCGATGTTCTCTTAATGATTCTTAATCATGGACACGCCAGTGTTTTCCGAACAGCAAGTACTTACATATATTAGGTCTGTATAGAAAATGGATGCAGTTTAGAGGACTAGCCAAAAGCGCTAGAGAGAGAGAGAGAGAGAGAGAGAGAGAGAGTCAGGGAACTCCACTCCATCAGTACGACTTAGTAAGGATGACTATGATTATATATTATGTAATTATTCATCATCTAATATCAATCATTTATTAGCACACATTTAAATGGTTTCAAGTATTTTTATCAAACAGTAATAATTCTACTCATAAAGTATTCCTATCTAATGTAAACAATTTGCTCACAGCTGTATGGGTTCAAATATCTAATAGTATTAACAATAATCCTAAATAGATAATTGAACTGTTCTCTTTGATGTATATATGGGACCCCTAACAGGTACTACCACTCCAGGTCAGAGTGAACATATTCAATTTCGCATGGACACTGGCTGCGGTCTACAAGATTTGCTTAGAGCGATGGTCGGATGGGGAGATATGTGAATTGATAGAGAAAGAATCATGATAATGATATCTTTGATATTTTTTTCTATCGTATTTACTTACGCACGAGCAGGATGCGAAACATGGTAATTTTTTTTTGCGGAGTTTAACAGATTTCAATCCAGAGCTTTCTTTCTTATTGGCTGGTTGCCATACCAAGGCTAAAGAGCCAGGCTGCCCTATTATTTGCTCGTGCTGGAGGGAAAATAATCGTATTCATACCTTTTCCATGGGTATAAGCGCCTAAGAGACTCGTCCAACATTCGAACTCGTGTCACCGTGTCCATTATTTTACCACGGTAAACACTGCACCACGGACGCCTCTGTTTCATCTTTGCCGTTAATTAACCCATTTCAACTAGTTGAACATTACGACTCCTTATTCAAATATGGTGGTAGATATTTATATGCGTATGAACGATAGTTGTGTTTTCTTTTTGCGCGTGTGTGTGTGTGTGTGTGTATGCTTTGTGTGTTTTGGTGATCAGAGATTTTATAAAGCCGTTATAAAATCTCGGATCCCGTGCGTCAATATCGGCTTGGAAATCGTTAACTAATGTCTACAAATTAGTTGAACGTATTAGACTATTCTGTGTCAATAAAGGCGCGAACGATGTCCCCCTCCTCCCCGAGGGTGGGTGAGGAAAGGATGTGGGGGTAGCCCTGTAGAATAGGACACGTGTTTTAGAATCAATAACGGACAGAACTTGACTCTAACCACGAGAAACAGATGCTGCATCATCGAAATGCACAGTTCTGTTTTTACGTTGTTTTTTTCGATCAATACATTTCTGCTCATAATTCAATACACCACAACCACCTTTTTTTCTGAGCCAAACGTACAAGAATTTTTGTATTTCTTGTGGAACATCATACAGCCAGAACGGACATTGTTAGGCGTTATTCATCACCCAACAACACTGACGCTCTGGAGACAAAAATATAGATCTGCAGCAGTCCAAAAATAAGTACACCGCTCCGCAGATTCTCTCTCTCTCTCTCTCTCTCTCTCTCTTTTTCTGTTCCGATCAGCAATCACTCTAGGTAGGTCCTCTAGAATGTACTAAGTGTCCGCGCAATGATGATGAACGTAAGTCCTTGATTATCGGCCAACGCTGGTGTGTCCATGTTTAGGAATCTACAGGGGAACGTCGTTTATGAGTTTGTCCATGCTCTACCAAGAGTACCCAGCCAATCTTGTTCGTCTTACTTGGATAAACTATCCAAGTAAGATGGGAGGTAAGTGGCCGAACAATTACTGTGCTTGTGGTGTTTTGCTTCCTGTAATTATTCAATACGGTAGGCAGCATCCTTGTATTGTTTCTATTTAGCTTTTTCGTTAAACGCTTCGTTGAAGTCCAGGTTCAAATACAATTTGGTTAAATCTTGTGTTTCTATGTTTCTGTGTAGTAGAGTGTAGTAATAAGTAATATCTAATAATATGCGTTTTGATTGTGCAAAATCTTGATATATGTAGTTTTGAAAAATATTAGCATTTTAGAAATGGATGTATAGATAAAGAAAGAAAGCGGAAATAGAAAAAAAAAAAAAGGATTTAATGGGTGAAAGAAAGAAAGAAAGAAAGAAAGTAAAGAGTGAAAGAAATAACGAAAAATAAAGTGAATAGTGAAAGAAAAGATTTAAGAAAGAAAGAAAGAACGAAAGAAAGAAAGAAAGAGAGAAAGAAAAAGCGAAGGCTGAACGAAAAAAGAAAGCAAAGAGTGAAAGATAGGATTTGAAAAGTGACAGAAAGAAAGAAAGAAAGAAAGAAAGAAAGAAAGAAAGAAGCGAAGAATGAAAGAAAAGATTTGAAAAATGACAGAAAGAAAGAAAGAAAGAAGCGAAGAGTGAAAGAAAGGATTTAAAAAGTGACAGAAAGAAAGAAAGAAAGAAAGAAGCGAAGAGTGAAAGAAAGGATTTGAAAAATGACAGAAAGAAAGAAAGAAAGAAAGAAAGAAAGAAAGAAGCGAAGAGTGAAAGAAAGGATTTGAAAAGTGACATAAATAAATAAATAAATAAATAAATGAATCAAGTGAAAGAAATATTTATATATTGTTTACCGAACTGTACATGAGGAATACACTTACATTATTTGAACAGATATCTGATTATCTGTTAAGTAAACTTTTAGATATATAGATTATATCAGATTATATGTTATATGTCAGATTATAAAATATCTTCAAATATAAGAATTTATTAATATCAAATTTTTTATTATACGTATTTGATATAAAGTTAAATTTGTTGAAAATTTTTTGAAAATCCTGACTGATTCTTTTTTTTTTGTAAATTTTCCAATCAAATACAGAGAACATGGAAAAAATTACTTTGCTGAATGCATATTCATAATCATATTCGTATTCATATAGTCCAGGTTCAGAATTATTTTTTCCGATGTAGGTATCATTGGGGAATGAGAAAAATTTCCGTAAGCGGGCCAAAGCACTGTGTTTAACAAATATGGACATTTTTATCAGCTGAAAAGCGCGATAAGAGTAACCTACGGGCGAACATTTTCAGACCTTCTTTTCCCAATGCAGGTATCATTGGGGAAGGAGAAAATTTGAATTGGTTTGTTAGGGTTTTTTGGCATATCAACCATTGTAGGTCATTTAATGCCAAATCCTCATTATACATGTATATCAAATATGAATGATTTGTAAATAGATTTTGTAGATAACATTTTTAAACGAACCTGAACTCATTATTTTGGCATACACTTAAAGGGTTTCAAGTATTCTTATGTAACAGTAACAATTTAACATAAATAAATATACATAATGATTAAGAGATTGGTTTATCGGTAATTTCATTTTTAAATAACCTGGAACTAATTTATTTACACACTAGTATTGCTATTGTTTCGACACAGTTAAATGGTTTCAATTATTGCTTTCAAACGCTTATAATTCTATTCAATATTAACCATTTGTTTACATACAATGAAATGTTTACAACTATTGTTACGTATCACCAACAATTCAATTAAACATCAGTCACTTGTTTACACAGATAAGTGATCAAACAGTTCTATTTCAAACAATTCACTTTAACATAATTCATTTATTTGCGTTTGCTTAAATGTCAAACAGTTCTAGTTGACTCATAGGTAGGAACCTACCTGGTGCAACCATTCTGGGTCAGAGCGGACCTGGGGGTAATGGCAATGAAGGGGTACTCTGCATTCGCCAAAGCTGCCGCATTACTGGAGCCTCACCATCAGATTGTTTAGTGTGAAATCCAGGACACTCGTTGGGGTGGGGTACCCCTCTGCAGAGAAGCAGTTGGTGTATTCTACTGGGCTGGGGAACGAGAAAGGTTTTACGTTTACGGACCAAAGCTTTGCCTGTTTACCAAAATCTTAACCTTACTGCACTTTTAACCTTTAACATAAATTATTAATTTGGCTTATCCATCAGCGTTGATGTCGACTATGAATCAATCTCAAATAGTGCAAATTAATTACATTGGCTGGTTGGTTGGTTGGTTTTACATGATAAAATAACACGCTTCCTCCTTTTTATTTTTACTCCTTGCGAGTTTTTTGTACTCCATCATTAACTGATGATCTTTCACTGCAGTCTGAGTGACAGCAAGTGTCCTCATGTCTCCAGAACTTTTCTCAGTATTCTAGCCGATCTTAGTAAAGCTGTAGTTTTGATGGTCTAAGCACGTCCTACGATTTCCAGCTCTTCCAGTCTCCTTACCAAGTCCTTACGGACTGTTCAGGCAGCAAGAATTATAATCAATATCACAGTCATTTTCGTGCTCCATAACATTATTAGTTAATGCGGCAAGGTCCAAGTATTATATTATTATTTTACTCATTAGAGAGTTTTTCACACCAGTATGAGCTGATAGTTTTCCACTGGAGTCTCCAGGATTCTTCTTATTATTCGCGCCGATCTTGATAATGCTGTTGTTTGGATGGTTTCCTCTTGCTCTCTTATTTCCATCTCCTCCAGTCCAACTACCAATCCTTTTGTGACTGTACCGAGCGCACCAATTATAATTAGTATCACAGTCATTTTCATGTTCCACAGTTTTTAATTTCTCTAGCAAGGTCTAGGTACTTAACTTTTTTTCGCTTTCTTTCAGTTTTATCCTGTGGTCAGCCAGAACGGCAAAGTTCACAAAACAACAGGTTTTGGTGTCATAATCAGTAAATGCTACCTTGATAGCCAACATGGGGGATCCAGTAGTCACCATGCGGATGTTCGCCGTTCTTATTTCAGGTCCACAAAGATCTTGCTGTTCCAACGGACTGTAAACTGAAAAAAACTGCATCCAATTATTTCAAGTTCTGGAACTGATCAGTATAAAGTTAACCCTTCGTTACTATTACTTCAGGGTCCCCACTGACCCGGAGTGGTTGTGTTTGTTAGGGATCCATTAATTGATAAAATAGATCTGTTTGAGCATAATTATAAGGCATGAAACTATGTACCTGAGTGAAAATAAAGTGTATTAAGAATTGTTAGTTGAAGCTATAATTGTTTCCAAATTATTATTCATTTGAGAATTAATTAATTTTTTTTATTTATTGCGGACTTTTTGTCCTCATCTTGGTAGTTTTTGTGTTGTTTCTTCTTTCTCTACGTTTCGGCCAAATTTCCCCTCTGGCCTTCATCAGGTGATTTACCGCAACCTCGGATAGGAATGCTGAGTCTTGTAACTTTATTCTCAGTAATTACTGCCTTCCATAGTTGTTGTCTATCGCACCAAGCTTTTGACCAAGTAAACCTCTGGCCGGCTTGGGTAGGATTTGAAACCGCTATCTTCTGACAATGCTCACCTGGAACCGTAGAGACTCAACGCCTCTATCCGCTGCGATGAAGGATGGATTTTTTTTTGGTCTTATAAATCCAATTATTTGTTCTCCTTATCTGGTCTTCCATAGTTGGGTCCGTACCGAATTTGTAATTGTCCGCAATAAATGAAAAAATTAATTAATTCACAGATTAAGGAGCCTCATCTCAAAATGATTCCTATTAAAGACATTTATAATTCATTATTTGAAACTATATGATTGTTTGATATGCGCAAAAAATTCAAAGTAAATTATAAGAAAGTAAATAAAGTATTGCAACATATCCCAGCAGAAAACATCACCAAACTGAATAAGTTAATCTATTCAGGAGTTAAAATAGCCAGTAATAAAATAGGAATAACCCTAAGGAATCTTAGTCGAAATACAAAACCTGAATGGGAAATGAGGCTCGAAGGACAAATAAAGAAACTGCGATAGCAAGTGAAATTACTAACGTCGGTGAAACTATACTGGAACCCAAAAGAAAGAAAAGCCCCCAAACAACCGCAGACAAATCTGAAATTGCAAGAGGAAGAAATAAATCAAAAGATATTGACGAAGGAAGGAAAACTAAAAAAAAAAAAAAAAAATACAGTGACAGTATATATATATATATATAAACAAAACAGGATTTTCCAAAACGACGAAAGGAAATTCTACCGACAGTTTTGTTGAGAGTGTACAAAGATAAATCAACAACCGGAGGCAAAATAAACAAAAAAGATTTTGGATTAAAATATGGAGAAGGAAAAAACATAAGAGAAATAAGTAAAAGTAAAGTTGTCTCCCTTTGTTAAGGGCGACCCGAACGCTCCTTTTCAATAACTACTACACAGAGGTGTAGGGGAGGGTGCCACTCCTTTCCCTAGATTGCTCCACTTTACCCTTGATACGTACCTTATATTGCTGAGTGTTAAGCAAAGCGGTATCACGTACCATTTTTAAAGTCTTTGGTATGAGTCGACCTGGGATTGAACCCA
Organism: Sepioteuthis lessoniana; assembly: GCA_963585895.1. Classification (NCBI taxonomy): domain Eukaryota; kingdom Metazoa; phylum Mollusca; class Cephalopoda; order Myopsida; family Loliginidae; genus Sepioteuthis; species Sepioteuthis lessoniana. The sequence continues at coordinate 57,197,022 of OY757939.1, forward strand.
GGTCTCCGTGACCATTGGCGAACACTACTCACTAGGCCAATGAGCCGGTAATCGATAAATAAGATAAAAAAAGAGCGAAAATCATTCGAATAATGCTCCGAGGAAAACATAGACCAAGACTCACTAAAAGTAACATTCAAGAAAGCACCAAACTAGAAAACACGAGACCATGATGGCGAACATGGATTCTGGTTTAAAAAATTTTCCGTCCGTCCATGAAAGAGTGACTTTGAATAAAAGCCTACATGAAGCAAGCAAACCCGAATTGATGACGAAAGAGAAAACTAACCTGACCTAAAAGTCGCCGCCCAAAAATGACACTCCACAGCAACTATAGACCGATAACATGTTTACTTTGATGTGGGAAATCCTGACCCTAAAGATAAGATAAGAAATCTATTACCTGTTTGTATCCTACGGACTAATTCCGTAAGAACAAAAAGGATGACGCAGAAGGATAAGAGAAACAAATGACCGACTAGATAAACAACAGAAGGAATAAAACTCCTAAATCAGGAAAGAATCAGAACGCTTGGAGAGAAGGAAAATTCTAAGTACTTGGGAATACCGGAAGTGGACGCCATTAAAGAAACAGAGATAAAAGAAAAAAAAATAAGAAAAGAGTACCTTAGAAAAACGAGAAAACTTCACGTAAGCAAACTCTTCAGCAGAAATCTCTTCAAAGAAATAAACCCCTAGATAGTCACTCTTGTAAGATACTCTGAACCATTCTTAAAATGGGTAAGGGAAGAACTCAGACATCGGGCCCAGAGAAAAGAAAGTAGCCATGTTGTATTTTGACCTTCGACCCGGCCAAAAATGCCATTCAAAGTGATGCACCAGAAGGAAGTGAAACATTCCCATGGCAGTTATGAGAAGAAATCGCGTAGGTGAGCTCGGCTGATAATATGGGACAAGGTGAAGGTCCCACTTCAGAGTGATGCACCGGAAGAGAGTGATCGGTGAACTGCATGACAGTTATTTCCGCTTGATGACGATCAAGCATGCCATTCCAAAGATTGAGTGGGCGATTGAGTGGGCGTTGAACTATTATATAACTCAGTCAAGACAAGAAGTCAGACAGTTGGAGATTAGACGAGTTAGAAGACCAGATTTGGTAGAGAAAGCCCGGCAGAGGAGGCCCTTGGGGCCCTGATGAGTTGGGGTCCAGCGAAGTTGCTGATAAGATGCAGTAAAGAAAGCCATTACCCAGCAGAGAGCTGGGCCGCTGGGCCTCCGGTTGAGCATCTGGAGAACGAGAAAGACACAACGCTGATGGCCATAAGAGTGGGGTCAAAATGTTGCAGTTCTGTTCGGTGTCCAACTCCCTCTCACCATAAAACCTTGAATAACCTTTTCGAACCCTTACAATAAAGTGAGAGGTACATATTTTTTAAAAGAAGGCTACCCTCGTCTGTTTAATTATTGCGTCGTTATGATTCTGCATGTATGTAGATGAATCAGCATATGACAATACAACATCCATAAGCAACTTAAATACAGACCCCCCCCCAAAAAAAAAGAACTAGTGAACAGAAACGACTATGCCACTTAAGCACATTCTCAGGAAACTTAGAAAATCACATGAAAAGATCAACCATTTAATGTTCATGGACGACATCAAACTGTTTAATAAAAACGAAAGAGAATTGGAAACCCTAGACTGAGAGAATATACAGTTAAGATTTAGGAATGGAATTTAGCATAGAAAAATGTGTCGTGCCGGTAAGAAAAAGCGGTAAACGACACATAACTGAAGGCATCGAACTACCAAATCAAGAAAAAATTAGAACGCTTGGAGTAAAGGAAACATTCAATATTTAGGGATATTGAAAGCTGACACCAAAAAACAAGTGGAGATGAAAGAAAAAGTTAAAAAAGAGTATCGCAGGAGAACCAGATAGCTACTCGAGACAAGGGATAAATACCTGGGCTGCTTTTCTGGTAAGATACTCAGGGCCATTCTTGAAGTAGACTTTAAACAAATGGATCAGAGAACAAGAAAACTAAGGCCTTACATCCAAGACATAACGTTGACAGACTGTATGTGTCAAGAAAAGAAGGAGGAAGATGACTTAACAGTATTGAAGATAGCGTTTACATATCGATACAATGACTTGAAGACTACATAAAAAAGTGAAGAGTGAGACTGATCACAGCCACTAGAAACAACACTGATGACACAAGGACCAGCAGACCGGAAATCATCAGTTATCAAAAATGGGAAGAAAAACAACTCTGCGGACGTTTTAAACGGCTAATAAGCAAAATCTCACACGGGAAAACGTGGACGTGGCTAATAAAGGGAAACCTTAAGAGAGAAACTGAATCTCTTCTAATAGCAGCCAAAAACAACGTCATAAGAGCCAACCATATCAAAACAAGAATAAATAAGATGCAATAAAACAGCAAATGTAAGTTATGTGGTGATAGAGACGAAACCATCAATCCCATAATAAGTGAATGCAGCAAATTAGTACGGAAAGAGTATTAGACTAGACATGACTGAGTGGGAAAGATAATCCACACGGAAATGTGCAAGAAATTTAAATTTGACCATACGAACAAATGGTATATGCACAAACCAGCATCTGTCCTGGAGAATGAGATGTACCAACTCCTTTGGGATTTTGAGATACAAACGAATCACCTAATCTTGGCCAGTCGATCAGACCTAATAATAATCAATAAAAAAGAGAACTTGCAAAATTATTGACTTTACTGTCCCGGCTGTCAACAGAGTAAAATTGAAAGAAGGGGAAAAGAAAAATAAGTACCTGAACCTTGTTAGGGAATTGAAAAATCTGTGGAGCATAAAAGTGACGGTTGTACCAACTGTAATTGGTGCTCTTGGTACTGTCACCAATTGATTGGTAAAAGGACTAGAGAACTTGGAAAGAAGAGGACAAGTGGAGACAATCCAAACTACAACATTGCTGCAATCGGTCAGAATACAGAGAAGAGACTTGTTATCACACAGACTCCAGTGAAAGACTATCAGTTAACACTGATACGAAAAACTCTCAAGGAGTAAAAAAAATAATAATTGCAATTTTAACTGGTAATTTTTAAAAATTTTTGTTGCTTTTATGATCTCAACTCATTTGGGTTATCTTTACGACAGTTCTCAATGTCGTTAAGATAATGACCCGAGGGAGTTACAATTAAGAAAACAGCGAAAAAACTTTAAAGGATGAAAAAAATACTAGTTAAAATTGTTATTATTATCAATAATAATAATAATGATAATAAAGATTGAAAAACAATAAAATTAAATTAATCAGATTCGCTATGAGCACAACCCAATGGTACAAAAACAAAAAACAAACAAACAAAAATACCAAAAAATCTGAGGTACGATTGAGTAGGTTTACAGGTGCTATTTGGATGACTGCAATATTATTGCCCTATGTGACATAGATGTTAAGGCAGACAGTAATGAGGCTTACCGAGGCAAAAAATAAAAGGAATTTGGATTCGAATTTTCTCAGGAAATTATCTTTTAAGAACTATTTTTTTATCACTATTGTTTATTTTATAAGGTAAGCATACTGATCATTTGCACACATCTATGTATCTATCTTCATCTGCTGATATTTCTCCCCACCCCATCTATCTATCTATCTATCTATCTATTGCAGTCTGTATGTATGTATGTATGTATGTATCTATCTATCTATCTATCTATCTATCTATTTTGACCCATTCAGAAAGTTTTATTCATTTATTAACTCATACATGTATTATATCTGTGCAATGTTTTCAGCGTTCTCTTTTGAAAACAATGGAAGTGCAAATTTTTCTCTGGAAAATTTTGCACAGACCTAACATTTTTTGTCTCAAAAACGAACCATGTCTCGTTTCTCTTCAAATAATGATAAGAATAATAATGATAATAAAAGGGCTAAAAAGAACGCTGACACTCTTGCGGGTTGGATTTCGTATTCTTCGAGTAAGAGACTCTTAGATTTAGTGCAAAAACAATGAAAAAAAAAACGCCAAAGAAAAGAAAATATCTTCGAGTTATTCCTGAACCAATTAGTCAAAACACTGCATATGTTCATTAGAATTGAACGTGATTGACTAAACAGGCAGCTGTGGGACGGTTGCATCGTGAGTACACCTAATGTTAGAAAAAGTACAGACCGGGACATGTTGCGGCAACGTCCTTGACAACTGCGTCAGAAGAACTTTTCAGAATCCATCTTTGTCAGATATTACCATTATGTAAAAGTTATCGGCGCTGCAAACTTGGTCTCCTTGGAGTGTTACTATGCTGAAGGCTCCGCTGGCTTGGACACGCCCTGTGGCGCCCTGGATCAGAAATAATCAAGGCAATTTAACCACTTCTTCTTCACGGAATGAGAAAAGGCCAAGGGGGTCAGCTAAGAACCTGGCTAGCCACAGTGAAACCGTGTCCGTCGATGGCTGGACATAGCGGGAGCTGATGGAGGTCATTGTCAAAAATAGAGCATGATGACCTAAAATGTAATTAGTTCTGCGTGTGGAGCCGACTTAACTCATATCTAATGAGTAATGTTACACGTACATTACGTAAAAGTCGGATCAACGGATCAAATACTGTAGATTATCTTTCCATATTTCATTAAACACTCAAAGCCTTAGTTTTGATTGATTGAATATAAAGACATTTCAACCCATCAAGCGGTTAGGGCATCGGGTTCATTCAACGTTCATATTTGAATATTTTATATAATTGTTTGTAAGAGTTCTTGGAGAAAAACATCAGTGATACGATTTTTCCCTTTTGCCCAGTCGACTGGGGCTGTAGAATAGACCGACTGTTTCTCTGCTGAGGAGTAAGACTTCTTCGCCAAATAGTGCCACTAAATATGACACTAAACAATCTGATGGTGAAGTTTCAATAATGTTGGAGCTTTAGGGAATGCGGAGTACCCCTTTATTGCCATTGCTCCCGGTTCTACTCTGGCTCGGAGTGGTAATACCTGATAGGGTCTAATCTATGGGTCAAATAGAACTAAACTGCGTACTTATACTAAATTGAATTGTTTGAAATAGGATTGTTTTTGACATTGACACTGTGTACTTCTGGTAAACTGATTTTTTTTAAAAATAGAACTGTTTTGTATGCTAATCTGAATTGTTTAAAATAACTGTTTATATGTATAAAATGGATTTGGCATTAATAACCTTCAATAGTTTATATACCATAAAACCTAATCAAACTTTTTAACCCATAGCTGGGAGGATAAGGGGATTCAATATTTTTCTGATGATAATAATAAGTAAACATATGCTAGTTTTTTTTATATTTGTTTAATAGCATGTATGCTTATCTGTGACCACTGGTTTCACACTGTCTTTACACGGCAATCATCCGGCTGATTTTTTTTTCTGTCTGAAGCCAATAGTTTCTACGTAACATTTTTAACATTTTAGAGTTTATTTGTTTGCACATAGTTAGACGATTTCAAGTATAGCAAATGATTAAACAATGCTATTTGACCATTAGATGGGACCCTAACAAGTACTACCACTCCAGGTCCGAGTGGATCTGGGAGTAATGGCAATGAAAGAGTAATCTGCATTCCCCCTAATTCCAGGACTAGAACCTCGAGATTAAAATACTTAGTGTTATATATAGGACACCTTGTGAGGAGTCTTCCCCCCCTCCTGTAGAGAAATAGTCGGCGTATTCTACAGCCCCTACCGATTGGGCTTGCATTACTGAGAAGTGTATGGACAACCGATTATTTGAAAAGACTTATTGTTAATAGGATTAAGTGAAACCAGTCATAAAATACTAGGAATAATGAAGTATATGTTTCTCCAAACTGTTGAGATAAAAAGGAAAAAAAAAAATTCGAATAAAAATTTGTAATGAAATATTGAAAATGTAGAACGTATCGATCCAGAGAAACTGAATCTCTCCTAATAGCAGCACAAAATAACGCCATAAGAACCAATCATATCAAATAGAATAGATAAGACGCAACAAAATAGCAAATGTAGGTTATGTGGTGATATAGACGAAACGATTAATCATTAAAAAGCGAATGCAGCAAATCAGCTCAGAAAGAGTATAAGACTACATACGTCTGGGTGGGCAAGGTGATCCACTGGGAAATGTGCAAGAAATTTAAATTTGACCGTACGAACAAATGTTATATGTACAACCCAGAATCTGTCTTGGAGAATGAGACGCACAAACTCCTATGAGATTTTGAGATACAAACGGATCACCTAATCTCGGCCAGACGACCGGATCTTATAATCAACAACAAAAAAAAAAAAAAAAAAAGATAACTTGTAAAATTGTTGACTTTGCTGTACCTACTGACCACAAAATGAAATTTATAGAACGTAAAAAGAAGGACATATACCTTGACCTTGTTAGGGAATTGGAAAAGCTCTGAGACGTGAAAGTGACGTTTATACCAATTGTAATTGGTGCTCCTGGTACTGTCAACGAAGGACTTGAGGACTTGAAAATAAGAGGACGAATGGAGACCATCCTAAATACAGCATTATTGAGATAGGCCACAATACTGAGGAGAGTTCTGAAGACTTTAGGATAATTGCTCTCACTCAAACTTCAATGAAAGACCCTCGGCGTTAGCTGATGTCAAAAAAAAAAAAACTTTCGAGGAGTAAATAATAAGATCACCTAACCTCGTCCAGACGACAGGACCTAGCGGTTATCATGAAAAAAGAGAACGTGCCGATTTGTGGACTTTACCGACCCGGCAAACCACAGAGTAAAACTGAAAGAAAGCGAAAAGACAGAAAAGTACCTGAACCTTGCTGAGGAACTGAAAAACTATGGAATATAAAAGTGACGGTAATACCAATAGTAATCGGTGCACTCAGTACAGTCACCAAAGGATTGGTAAAAGGCCTGGATGAATTCGAAATAAGAGGAGGAGTGTAGCCCTGTTAAGATTGGCTAGAATATTGAGAAGGGTCCTGGAGACTTAAGAGACTTGTTGTCACTCAGGATCCAGTGAAAAATCATCCGCTAACGCTGGTGTAGAAAGTTCTCAAAGGAATACAATAATACTAATGATAATAATACATTTAGTAATAATGAAGTACTCGGTTTATATAAAAGTTATCTTTAAAAACGGAATGAAACTTGTAATAATAAAGTAATGATGACAAATATATCAAACTGTTATTGCCATAAAAGGCATCCCTAAATATATAATGTAAAACAAGTAATAAAAACAATTTTGTAGTAATAATGAAGAGTATATCGATCTTATCTCTTCATAAATATATAATAATAATAAAATATGTATATTTTGGCTGCATTTCTTCGTTGATACAAATGTTATTAAAACATAATAGACATTTTATGTCTACATATTTTCTTCTGGATCCGTTCGAAAAGTAATACGGGAATTCGAACGGATCCAGAAGAAAATATGTAGACATAAAACGTCTATTATGTTTAATGAAATTTGCATTAACGAAGAAATCCTGCCTAAACACACACACACACACACGCACACACACACATATATATATATATATATGTAGTAATAATGAAGAGTATATCGATCTTATCTCTTCATAAATATATAATAATAATAAAATATGTATATTTTGGCTGCGTTTCTTCGTTGATACAAATTTTATTAAAACATAATAGACATTTTATGTCTACATATTTTCTTCTGGATCCGTTCGAATTCCCGTATTACTTTTATCGTATTCGGGGGGAATTGACTTATGTATTGTCCATAGTTGTATATATACCTAGTACTTTCTGTCCGACTTTGGGCCATCATCAGGGGAGGATCTATTACAAAAGTGATGTAACTTTTGTTTAGCATATTACCACTATGTAAGAGCGTCTTTGCCGTTGAAGATTATGGCGTTTGCAACAACAATAAACAAAAAAGAGAACTTGAAGAATTGTGGACTTTGGTGTCATGGCGGACCACAGAGTGAAATTGAAAGAATGTGAAAAGAGGGATAAGTACCTTGACAGACTACAACATTGTTGAGATCAGCCAGAAAACTGAGAAGAGTCCTGGAGATTTGAGGAGACTTGTCCCTCAAACTCCACAGAGAAACCATTTGCTAACGTTGGAGTGAAAAACTCCCAAAAGAGTAAACACACACACACACACACACACACACACACACACACACACATATATATATATATATATATATATATAAATGTATATATGTGTGTGTGTGCGTTAATAATAAGGAGTATATCAGTTCAATCTACTCATAAAATCTCTCAATATGTTGTAAAACTAGGTATGAATATAATCTTAATGAACAGTTTTTATAAAAGACATCGATAACAATATATTGCAAAACTAGTAATAAAAATACTATTACGGATATGTATTTTAATAATGAAAAGTATATCGATCAAATATAGTCTTATGATTAGGTATCAATAATAATAATATTAATAATATAAATAGTAATAATGAAGAGTTTTCGCTTCAGTATTATCACAAAAGATATCAATAATAACATGATAATAATGAATGTTATTAAATACATCAATGATATATTGTAAAAACCACTAAAAAAACTAATATTAATGATATGTATAGTAATACTGAAGAATGTACGCTCCGGTCATAAAAGATATCACCAACGATTTATTGGAAAACGAGTGATGATGAAGATTGTATCAACGTAGTATTGTAATAAAAAATCCCCACAAAATGGGTATAAAATTTATAATGAAATCATGTAAGGAATTACTTATTGTTCTCTTTGTTCAGTTATTTTTCTTCTGTTTTTTTTTTTTTTTCGCTTCTTCTTTGTTTTCACTCTCTTTTTACTATTGCCTTCTTTATTTCTTATCTCCCTTTCTAAGTTCTCTCTTTTCTTTTTTCTTCTTTTTACTCACGGTACAAAACACAGCCTGCATGGATCCACCTCTTGTCGACCGACAGACTGATAAAAGAAACTCTCCCACAAAATCCAAGCGGCTGTAATACATTCGTTCAGCAAAGTAACGCGAGATTCTCGCAAACAAAAATAAACTCTCGCACCTTATACTCCTTTCTTCTCGTTTCATTCCTTTTCTTGTTTTCACTTCTGAAGATAGTCACCAAGTAAATCGGTTCCTTGCTAGCCTCCAGCGTTGCAGTAAACCTTCAATCATATCACGAATGGCAAATTCCATGCTGCTTTGTCAGATTTTGGAGGTTGGATACGGAAGCCATATTGCTGAGCCCAAATATTTGGACGGTGCAAAGCAGTTCTTTCTTCAGACCCCATACCATAAAGTATTTCTGGGTTTGCAATGTCGTCAGTTTTCAATAAACATTATAGAAAAATAAATCAATAAATAACACCTTCTCAGAACTGAGATTTCTTTTATTAGATAATTATTTTCATTTTTTTATTATTTATTATTATTATTCATTATCATTTTATAATAATTTTTTTTTAGCCTCTTAAAAAAATCCGATTCAAATAAGGAAAAAAAAAACGTCATAATTTAGAATTTATTAATCAGAGCAGTGGAACTTGTAGCCTTATTGCTTAATTGACTGATTTTAACGGCATGCCAACTCGTATGGGGTTATTTTATGTCTAGCGGTTAGGGAACTGCGTACATTGCACGTTCATATTTACATTTTTTAAAATTTCAAGAGTTTTTTGCACACGGTTTTATGATATCAAGTATTTCTATCTAATGCAATAATTTTTTAAATATCTATTTGACATATGGGACCAAAACAGGTACTACCACTCCTTGTCAGAGGGAACCTAAGAGTAATGGAAATGAAGAAGTACTTAATCATATTTGCCGACCCCTCCGCTCGGGCAGGATATGACACAAGGTCAATTTTTTTAAGCGGAGTTTAACAGGTTTGAATTCAGAGTATTCCTCCTCCTAGACTTGTTGCCTCACCAAGGCTGAAGAAACCAGTCTGTCCTATTATTTACTTATAGCTGGAGGGAGATTAATTGGATTCATACCTTTCCCAAGAGTATTAGTGCTATGTGAAACGCAACCAGTCTCGTCCAGGATTTAAACTCGAGTTGCCGTGTCCATTTTCAACGACGATAACCATTACACCACTGGCACCTCCCTAAAGAAGTACTTAACACTCCCCAGAACTCCAGAATTTGAGCCAACCTTCCAGATGTAGTTTAATAGGATACCCTGGAATCCCATTTTTGGGGAGTCTTAATCCTTAGTAGGTTGGTTGGTTGGTTGTTTTTTTACGGCGTGTCAACCCTTTTCGGGTTATTTAATGCCAAACTAAATTTCAAACAATTCAGTTTAGTATAAGTATAGTTTTTGTTTACAAACAGTTAAATGTCAAATCAGTTCTATTTCCAACAATCAAGTTAGGCATAAGTATACAGTTTCAATGTCAAAAACAGTTCTATTTCAAAGAATTCAAATTTAGTCTAAGTAGACAGTTTAGTTCCATTTCAAACAGTTCGATTTAGTATACGTACGCAGTTTCAATGTCAAAAAGAGTTAAAGTTGAAACAGTTCAATTTAGCAAAAGTTCAGTTTAGTTCTATTAGACTCATGGGTAGGATCCGATCAGGTGCTACCACTCTGGGCCAGAGTGGATCTGGGAGCGATGGAATTGAAGGGATACTCTGTAATCCCCAAAGCACCAGCATTACTGGAGCCACACTATCATATTGTTTTGTGTCATATCCAGTATACTCGTTGAGAGAGTCTTAATCATCTGGAGAGAAGCAGTGGGTGTATTCTACAGCCCCAGCCAACTGGACAATCTTCAATAGAGGACAGAGTCAGCGAAAAAACGAGGATATAATTTAAATTATATAAATCAGGCATGGGAAACTGCGGTCTTTAACAATAAAGAATGGCTTTCCACTATTTTATTAAGTTTTTGCGCCTTCATTTTAGAAGTTGATATGCCAACTTTTGTTTGATTTCTTTCCAAACACACACAAAATTCAAATAAAAAAAAACTGTATTTACAAAACCATTCCACTACGACGAGAATGTGACATAAGGTTAGTTTTTAAACCAGAGTACTGCTGGTTTGAATTCAGTGATTTCCTTCTCCTATCATAATTGAAGTACGTAATTCTTGAAGTCCATTTGAGTTAAACAGTTTTCTTTTCCGGAAGTCAGGGTCTCATATATTCAAAGAAGCAGTCCGGAGTTAGACAGACAAATTGAGGTCTGTAGCAGTGGTAATTGGTTGTTAGATTGATATTCTTCCCTCCACCCAATGTACACTAGAGTTCGTCACAAGAAGAGACAATCCGAGAAACCAGAGTTTGGTCAGTTTGATTTAGGCAGAAGAGCTAAAAGTTACACTATGGATGGATCGAGAAAAATTGTCATTTATAAAATCGACAATAGGTGTGTATTTCGTAATTCGTTTTTGTTTAATTTTTTTTAATGTATTTCCCAACTTCTACGCACAGGCAAGATGTGGGACACAAGGACAATTTTTAAGTGGCGTTTGAATTCAGAGTTTTCTTTCTCCTTGACTGGTTGCCTCACTAAGACTAAAGAACCCCTTGTATTTACCAACAGCTGGAGAGAGAATAATTGGATTCATACCTTTCTCAAGAGTAAGGCGATAAACGATAGGGAGAAGTGGCGAGAGAGGGTCAGGATATCCGTGCAGGCGGCACGACATGATGATGGTTATGATTAGCACAAAATTGAAAGCAAGCAGCATCGCCCAGGAGTCGACCTCGAGTTGCCATGTTCATTTCCCTACGACTATAACCATTACACCAGGAATTGGACACGGCGACACGAGTTCAAATCCTGGACTGATTGCATTTCACATAGCACTAATACCCATGGGAAAGGTATGAATCTAATTATTCTCCCTCCAGCTATGGGTAAATAGTAGGGCAGACTAGGTTCTTCAGCCTTGATGAGGCAACTACTCTAGGAGAAGGAAAACTCTGAATTCAAACCTGTTAAACTCTGCTTAAAAAATTGACCTTGTGTCATATCCTGCCCGAGCGGAGGGGTTGGGTAAATATGATAACCATTACACCAGGGGAACATCCATTTCATTTTTGTAGAGCTTGTCTTTGGCTTGACAGTTTCCACCAAATCCGGTGATCGATAGATATTAAAAAAAAATATAACGTGGAAGGGAGAAACATCAGCTTGTCAGCGAGAATTGACGAGCTGCGGACAATACTGACACATTGGTAGAAAAGGAATCTTAAATTATCGGACCATATAAATGAATTCTTGTTTTGATGTTTATTAAGTATGCACAAAATGGATTTGTGTCAAGGATTGATTCTGGCGCGACAACAAAAAGGGGTAAACATTTTACAACGAAACGAAGCGAAATGCTTTGAGATATTCAGAAATTGATATTTCTTTCTAAAAATCATTAGGATAATATATTATAGATATCAATTAAGTTCATTATAATTTGGTACGATGCCAAAGTGGTTGATCCTCTTGTCTGGATAGAACTCACTACACCACCGTAAAGATTTGCTTAAATAGTAAAAGTAAAGTTGGCGACCAGAAGGCTCCCTTTTCGATAGCTACTACACAGATGTGTAGGGGAGGGCGCTACTACTTTCCCTGGATTGCTCCACTCTACCCTTGATACGTACCTTATATTGCTGAGTGTTAAGGAAGGAGGTAACAAGTACCATTTTAAAAGTTTTTGGTATGACATGACCTGGGATTGAACCCGGGTCTCCTGGACAATTGGCGTACACTCTACCCGCTAGACCAATGAATACTCCTGTAAAAAAAAACGCTCCTAGCATAATGATTATCGTCGTTGTAAGTGGAATCGTCAATCCGGGTTCAGATCCTTGAAAAGATTGAGTGAATTTGACTTCGCGCTGATGCCCTTGGGAAAGGCAGGAATCCATCTCTTCTCCCCTCAGTTAGGGAGGCAGTAGAATGAACATTCTATGTACGTTTCACATATCTATATCTGGCTTTGGTACAACAGAACTAACCACAATCAATAGTTTCTTTAAAATGATATTATCATATTTCCTAGTAAATGTTTCTGTTAGTTTTCTAAATGAAAAATGTCTGTTTCCAGACTTAAAATGCCCAAAAACTTTTTATTAAACATTGAATAATTATGGAAATTTATTTATCAAATTCAAAATTAAATACAACGGTATTTTTGCGCCATCGGAAATCGTGATACAAAAATTCGTGGTGGAGTCTACGTCGTGTAGTGGCTAACAAGTAGGACTGCGATATGGTAGTAAGCGAGTTCGAACCTCAGGTGCGCTATTAAGTTCCCTTTCGGACTAATACACTTGGGAAAGGCATGAACCCTCAAATGCAGTCAGCTATGGTTTACATAGTACCAATGCTGTTTCTACATATGTTTCTAGCTTCATGCTTTCTTCAGAGAGTTTTTAATGATTTTGTCTGTGTAGTTTTTCGTTTATATAGAGGCAACTATGATGTGGCTGCTGTTCATTCCGTAGGTGTTGGTTCTCTCTTTCTCTTTGTTCTTTTTTCTTCTTTTTTTTTTGTATATGTGCTTCTTTAAGCCTGATTAGTCTTTGATAATTGATATACCATAAGGTTTATTGGTTGTTTTATTCTGGGTCATTGTGTGTGTGTGTGTGTGTGTGTGTGTGTGTGTGTGTGTGTGTGTGTGTGTGTGTGTGTGTGTGTGTGTGTTTTGAGGAGGTTTTTCTCTGTATTTATATAGGTTAGTTCTGTTTAATGTTTTGAAGTTTTGAATTTTCACTGCTTTTCATTTATTAGTTCATTTATTATTCGTTATTTTTAGTTGTATTCTGTTTTATCATTTATTTTTCATTTAATTCTTTTTAAATTTCTGAATGTGTGTGTGTGTGGGGTGTGTGTGTGGTTGATATGCCATAGGGGTTATTAGTAGTTTTCTTTGGATACTTATGCGTGTGTTGGGGAAGTGTTCTTTGATTGTTAATGTGCATAAAATTCAAATGAGAACTACTTTTTACTCTCTCTCTCTCTCTCTCTCTCTCTCTCTCTGTGTTTGTGTGTATATGTATGTGTGTGTGTGTGTGCTTGTGTATATATGTGTTTCCCTTTGTGTGTTTGTGTGTATATGTGTTTCCCTTTGTGTTTGTGTTTGTGTGTATATGTGTTTGTGTGCATATGTGTTTTTGTGTGTATATGTTTGTGTGTGTGTGTATGTGTGTTTGTGTGTATATGTGTGTGTATGTTTGTGCGTATATGTGTTTGTGTGTATATAAGTTTGTGTGTATGTTTGTTTCTGTGTGAGTGTGTGTGTGTGTGTGTGTGTAACTCTGAATGAAATCATTTTAAGTAAACATAAAAGAATATAATGACGGCTTGAATAAAACTCTCGGTAAATGCAAAACCAACTTAGATAAAATGCTATACTCGTTTTCCTCAAAGTGTAGAATTGAGGAATCTGCATTTTTTTTATGTACCAGAGATATACAACTCCGTTGTTACATTTAGTGAGAATCAGCTCTGTGCGGACACTAGGTGCCGTCAAGAGAACCTAACTATTGCGATACTCAATAGGGACGGATGGCGAGGGAGAGTCAAAGGAATCCGGATGGTTGGCTTATCTTGATGATGATGATGATAATGCTGATGATGCTTTTATAGTATGGATACAGCACAATGTCAGTTTTTAAAATGAGTTTGACTGGTATGAATTCAAAGTTTTCATTCTCTTAGATCGGTTGTCATACCAAGCTAAAAGAGTCCAGTCTGCATTTTGCCCAGTCGCCTGGGGCTGTAGAATACACCGACTGCTTCTCTGCAGAGGGGTAAGACCCCCCCCTAACGAGTATCCTGGATATGACACTAAACAATCTGAATAGCTTGAAATAGAAACGTTTTTGACAATTAAACCGTACTTACACTTAAACTGCGTGCTTATGCTTAACTGAATTATTTCAAATAGAACTGTTTTTCGACATTAAAACTGTATTTACACTTAACTGAATTATTACATGTAACTGAATAGTTTGAAATGGAAATGTTTTTGACAATTAAACTGTGTACTTATGCTAAACTTAACTGTTTTCAATAGAACAGATTATTTACATAAAAATGGATTTGGCGTTAAATAACCTACAAAGGTTGATATGCCATAAAACCAAACAAACCAAACCAAACCAGTCTGCTTCGCTATTTTACCCATAGCTGGCGAGTGGAGAGCTGGATTCATACTTTTCCCAAAAGGTGTTAGCTTTATGTGAAATGCAGTCTCATCCAGGATTTGAACTCTGGTTGCCGTGTCCAAATCATACAACACTAACTATGACATCAGAGCTTCCCTATTTTTGTTCTATTTAATCTGGCTTCTCTTTCTTGAAAAAAAAAATTCAAACGTGAGACTAATTAATTAATTTTCAAGGCATCAATAACCGGCTCATTGGCCCAATGGGTAGAGTGTTCGCCAATGTTTTGGGAGACTTAGGTTCAATCCTAGGTCGCGTCATACCAAAGACTTTAAAAATGGTACTTGATACTGCCTTGCTTAACACTCAGCAATATGTTACGTATCAAGGGTAAAGTGGAGCTTTCCAGGGAAAAGAGTAGCGCCCTCCCCAACACCTCTGTGTAGTAGCTATTGAAAAAAGGAGCCTTCTGGTCGCCCTCGACTACGGTCGCCAACTTTTCTTACTTACTTAGTCTCTTGAAAAGAATCAGGACCTTCGAAACATGTGTCGAGATAATAATCATCACCATATCAGGCTGTCAACATAGATCTCCTTGACCGTCCATCGGAGGTCTAGCTGGTCGTCCTACATTTGATCATCCATGTGAAAGAGTTCACAGGAGTACATCGCTCATGAGTTCGTCCTTACTTCTCTAGTAGTGTCCTGCATGTTTGGTTCGTCTAATTTGATAGTTTTCGTGATGGGTGGTAGGTGTCCGCACAGCTGCTGTTTTGTAGGGTGTTGCCTCCAGAAATTTTTCAATACAGCTCGCAGCATTCTTGTGTAATTGCCGTCAAGCTTTTTCTCTCTACGTTTAGTTAGCGTCCATGTGGTGCGTCCATATAGCAGTACCAACACGACCGCTGCTTAGAAAAAAACTGCATTTTATCTTATTAGTTGGGTCTAACTTCTCTATGACAGATATTCTCTTGATATCTGTCCATGCCTTGACTAGTCGCGTGTTGATGTCATTCTCGGTTGATGAGACACTGCTTCCGAGGAAGGTGAACCTGCCCACCAGTTTCAAAGGATCATCCCTTAGTGTGTAGATGTCGCCTCTTTGATTAAAGCACATTGCAATTCATTTGTGGACCTATCTTAATATATATATATATATATATATATATATATATATATATATATATATATATATATATATATATATTTCATTGAGGTACATGAGCATAGACGTCAATAGATTGTCATTCCTGTAAATATAACCAGGAGTTGGTTAAATCACATTGATTAGGTGAATGTCAACTTCTTGCTTATTTATGTTGACAAAACAATGAAGTTGTTTACCACGGTGACCAACACAGGATTAGGGATTTGAAAAGAAAAAAAAGAAGAAAGAAACAAAAAAGAAAAAAAACATAATCTCATTTATTGCTATTGTCTTTGCGCAGAAAATTGATTTCGTTGCAAATGGAAAAAACGACTTAGTTCGCTTATCTTCATGACCTTTCTAGAAAAATGATGATTTCTATTCACCTATATCAGGGTAGTGGGCTGAACACGTTTACGAGGTTAAAGGCCACACTGAGATTCATTGTCTGCGTAGGCGTTTCCGGCGTAACGGTTATCTACGTATGGACAAGAGTGAACCCTTCCCTTCTCTTCTCCCCAGCTATGAATAGATAATTAGGTAGATTGGTTTCTTTAGCCTTACTTTGGAGGTAAAGGAAGGACGATCAATCCAATTGACAACCACCACTGCTGCAGGCTGCAACTCATTTGTCCAACTTCTGGTAGTTTCCGGAAAAGAAAACTGCTTCCCACCACTAGACCTAAAATACTAAAAACTCTGAATTAAAACAAGCTCTGCTTTAAAATTTGACCTTGTCTTACAACCTGCTCGCGATGAAGTGATTGTATACGGAGGGAGAAGGGCTTAGCGTAAAGGTCGGAAATTGAAGCGGGGAGTCGAGTTCAATTCATGGATGTGGCTGTCTTTTAAAAGAAAGCACGAATTCATCGCTTCTGTTTCCATTTATTGCGATCTGGACCGTTCACACTTCAACGTAGGCAAACCAGTCAATGAAAAGAAAAACACTGTAGTGACAACATCTATGTCGCTTTTCAGCACTCTCTGTAAAAGATGAAACATTTATGCAACAGGATATTCATAGCTTAGATCAAACTGAACTAGACTTAGAAGAATAGTCAACTTTATATAAATCAATAAATATACACATCCAGATAGATAGCAGTCATTGTGCCAACCATATTTACCAACCCCTCCGCTCAGGCAGGATATGACACAAGGTCAATTTTTTTAAAGCTGAGCTTAACATGTTTGAATTCAGAGTTTTCCTTGTTGCCTCACCAAGGCTGAAGAAACCAGTCTGCCCTACTATTTACCCATAGCCGGAGGGAGAATAATTGGATTCATACCTTTCCCAAGGGTATTATTGCTATGTGAAATGCAATCAGTCTCGTCCAGGTTTGAACTCGTGTCGCCGTGTCTATTTTCTACGACAATAACCGTTACACTACGGGATACCAACTGCATCTTTGATGAGGGTTAAGATTCCCCTAGCGTGTATCCTGTATATGATGCTAGAGCTTTGGGGAATGTTGAGTACCCTTTCATTGCCATTATCTCTGGTCTGTTTAGACCCGAAGGTAGTAATCGTTAGGGCCTCAAATAGAAATAATTAATCATTTTCTATACTTGCATCCATTTAACTGAATAATGTTGAATAGAATTAATGATGTTAGGCAGCAATACTTGAAATCATTTAGCCGTGCGCAAATAAATGAACTCTAGCTCGTTTAAGAATTGTTATCAAAAAACTATTCATTTACAAAACGTAAGGGGTTGTCCTCGTGGTGTAATGGTTAAAGCGATGGACTGCGGAATCGTAGTGAGCGAGTTCGTACTCCAGTCGCGCTATTATGTTCACTTTCGGGCAAATACCCTTGGGAAAGGTATTAGCCCCCCTCACCCTCCCAGCTATGGGTTAAATAGTACCACTACTGTTCTTCTAGAAGAATGGCTTTGGCATTAAATAACCTACAAAGGTTGATATACCATTAAACAAAGAAACCAAACCAAACCAAACAAAACGTATATATTTGATGTATATGTATCAACAGGATTTGACATTGAATAACTTTTAAGGATTCATATGCCATAAAACACATCCATCTATCCTGATGTCTATATATATATATAACTCCGACTTGGGAAGACGTAGCCCCGGAGGTGGCCGTGTCCGCTGTAGGAAATACGTACCTATAAAAAAAGACACATTAGGTCAAGTGGTCGCACAATTTGCCATGACTTGTTAATTCGGCATCACTTATATGAGGCATGAACCGGTGGCCCAGTGGTAGAGTTCCGGCTTTTGCATACTGTGGTTGTTAGTTCGATCTCCAGTGGTGGAGATCACAGTGTCCACTGCTGATGTGACCTAATAAGGTCGAAACAGCTGTTCAGTGCTCCGTATGTCGCATATAGGTGGTTGCCGGATTTTCTTGTCATGGTAATTTCTAACATAATATATATATATATATATATATATATATATATATATCAATTATTTCTTTCCTGAAGAAAGCCGGCCCTGGAGATGTACAATACACCAACTAGTAAGACCTCCAAACGAATATCCTGGATAAATAAATAAACTGCATCCGATTGTGATGCCCATGTACTCGAGCTTTTGGGAATATGGAGTAACCCTACATTGTCATTACTCCCTAGTCCACTCTGACCTAAAGTGTT
Source organism: Sepioteuthis lessoniana (assembly GCA_963585895.1). Classification (NCBI taxonomy): domain Eukaryota; kingdom Metazoa; phylum Mollusca; class Cephalopoda; order Myopsida; family Loliginidae; genus Sepioteuthis; species Sepioteuthis lessoniana. The sequence goes on from OY757939.1 coordinate 57,215,875, forward strand.
GTAACTGTTAGGATTTCATTTAATTGAATTGGACAGCTTAATTTTCTAATAATGATTGCTTTTTGAAACCACGTGTAAGTTATTCGTATTTGTTAGGAATATTTGACAAATAGATTTACTAATTTTAAATCGCAATACTTGAAATCCTTAAAGTTTTGTTTTATGGCATATCAACTATTGTGGGTTATTTAATGCCAAATTTGGTTTAAACATATATATCAGATATATATGAATTATAAACATAAGTCATCGAAGTTAAATACTTCCAAGTATCGCTATGTATCACTAACAGTTCAATTAAAACAACAGTCATTTGTTTATAAACAGTTAAATGATCAAACAGTTCTATTTCAAACAATTCAATTTAGCATAAGTCATTTATTTACATACAGTTTAAATGTCAAACAGTTCTACTTGACCAATAGATTTGACCCTATCAGGTGCTACCATTCTGGACCAGAGTGGACCTGGGAGCACTGGCAATGAAAGGGTACTCTGCATTTCTTAAAAGTCCAGCATTACTGGAGCCTCACTATCAGATGGTTTTATGTAAAAATCTTGGACACTTGTTATGGAGAAGCTTGTACCCGCCCCTCTGCAGAGATACAGTCGGTGTATTCTACAGCTCCAGCCGACTGGGCTATTGAAATTATTGAACTGTATGCAAACAAATGATTAATATTGAAATTATTAGTATTTGATGGTGGTGCAGGAAGCCATTTTACTCTGTGTCGGCTTGTAATTTTTATATCAATCATTTGTTTACCTACAGTTGGGTAGTTTCAGGTGTTCCTGTCAGGCACTGATTATTTTAGTCTTCGTCATTTGTTTTTAATTGGAATGCTTCAGACTAATTAACTGTCCGGAAAGAAATGACACTTTACAACTGATTTAAAATAAATTTATCAACAAACTATTCGCTTACAAGTAATATATATATATATATATATATATATACTTTCAAATTAAAAAAGTTCACAAGGGGAACTGTTTTTAAGTTATCTAGTTTTCTTTCACACGTGTTTCTGACGTTTTACTCCGTCTTCAGGAAGTAAATGGGTTGTATATTTTCGGTGATTTCTTTTTCTCCTTTATCATTCCTTTTTCCTCAAATAATCCATGACAGTCGATATGCCTCAAAACATTTACTTTTTTCTCTCATTGGACCCAAAAAGTTTATACGCACACACACACACACACACACACACATATATATATATATATAGGATTCGGTATCAAATAACCCACAAAATTTGATATGCTACAAAATACTAATCAGTCAACCAACAGTAGGAGGCCACCTCCCCAATCCCGCAAAAATACCTATGGAAGCTTGATTCCTCATTACAAACCTTGTGGTATATATTACAAGCAAGAAAACAGTCTTAGGCTTTGAAATTAAGATCGAACTCTTTCATATGCCTTTTTAGACCTGCTGCAAAACCCATATTCTTTGCGAGAAAAATCCCTCGAATTATTTGTTAAATGCTGCGGAAGGACCTGTTTAAAAATCTGCCAACAATTGTTTGCTATCCTGAGACTTGCAATGTTCGTGATTTGGACAAACACACCCGGTTGCAAATGTTATAAAACAAGTTCAGATTGAAAAGTATCCGGGACCAAGGTTATATCCAGCTTCCGTACTTCGAACGCTTAATAAACATCCTAGATAACTTTTTTTTTTTTAAATTGATCGATTTTCCGTCATCTGCTACCCGTCTCCAAGGTTGTTTTTGTCGATATCCTTAAAATATCAACATAAGAAACTTAGACCGAAGCCCCGGACATTTACAACGTTATAACTCTCCGTAAAACAGCGGCTTAGGTAACCTAACATTCTCCGTCCTTGTAAGGTACCTAACTCAACGTATCTGCGTGCGTATGCGGAACATCTTAATGTTGGATTTATAAGCTCGATGGAGAACAATGCTGTTTGTTATTATATATATATATATATAAAAGAGAGAGAGGGGGAGAGAGAGGGTGGGGCGTAAGAGACAAAGGGAGAGGAATAGAAAAATAAATACTTGGCATCAGACGAGGAATAGATAGAAAACGTAAAATAAAATAGATTTTAAATATATTTATTTTTATAAATATAATCGTGATAATATGACAAACTATTTCGATTTTACCTCATCTCTTCAGGCAAGTAAAACAACCTTTTAAAATATGGAATTTAAACTTTAAATGTAGGATAGAGGAAATGCTATATGTTGTAAGATTATTTTACTTGCCTGAAGAGATGAGATAATATCATAACGGTTGTCGCAAAATAATACACACACTCACACACAAACGCATTGACATATATATATATATATATATATATATATACGTGTGTGTGTGTGTGTGTGTGAATGAGTGTAAGAGAGAGAAAGAGAGAGAGGGTGTATATATAAGTGTGTGTGTGTGTGTGCATGAGAGAGAGAGAGAGAGAGTGAGTATATATATATGTGTGTGTGTGTGTTTGAATGAGTGTAAGAGAGAGCAAGAGAGAGAGAGAGAGAGAGAGAGTGTATATGTGTGTGTGTGTGTGTGTGTGTGAGAGAGAGAGAGAGAGTATATATATATGTGTGTGTGTGTGTGTGTGTATGAGAGAAAGAAGAGAGTATATATACATATGTGTGTGTGTATGCATGTGTGTGAGAGAGAGAAGGAGAGAGAGAGAGTGTGTGTGTGGTGTATATATATATATATATATGTGTGTGTGTGTGTGTTTGTGTGTGCATTATATGAAGGCGGCTATGGTTAGTTATTACACTATCAAAACCGGGATGAATGATATCTGCTATCAACAAAATAATTATAAAAAAACAATAGAAAAAAGCCTATTAAAGATAAGTTATAAATATATATATATATATTTTCTTCAAACAGCTTATTTTCTTTTTATTAATATGAGACACAAAAGCAACATCTGCAAATTAGCTTCCTCCGTTTATGAGAAAAATCACTGCTTTTTTAAATCTTAAACTTGGCTACCTCGACGTTTTGTGGAGTCTGTGTGACGGCGTGGCTAACATCTTTAAAAACAAGTTCAAACTTCAGTCAGGATATTACGTTCACTTTCTTACTTGGAAAGGCATGAAACCCTTTATCCCCCACTGATGAGTAAATTGTACTACTACTACTACTACGACTGTTCTTCTACAAGGATGTCTTTAGCATTAAATAAACCGCGAAGGTTGACATGCCATTAAACAAAGAAACCAACCAAACAGATATTTTTGTGACAAAATTATAGAATTGTTGCGATTGTTATTTTACTTTATTGTATGAAAAAATCTGTTCTTGTTCGGCATTATTGTGTATAGAGCATGGTAAATATTTTACAGATTAAAACCACTTTTAGCGTTAAAATTTGATCATAATTTATATTAAAATATATAGATGTATCGGTTATATATATATATATATATATATATATATATATATATATATAAAATTAACTTAAATCGCGAGTCGGAAATCTTCTACTAAAGTTTCACCTTATCGGATCATCAGGAAGCCTAACTGATGATCCGATAAGGTGAAACTTTAGTAGATTTCCGACTCGCGATTTAAGTTAATTTTATAATTGGCTCCACTTGTGTTGAGCACTTTAGTAATTGTAGCATTGCAGGTTTCGCGGAAGGTTTTTAGTTTTCTTTTGACTAACTGACTGCGTATCCCTTGATTTTTTTCAAGGGGTCGGACGAGGTTGGCCTTTTCTTTCTTTTTGACCTATAATTTTTTCTTTTTCCCCCGGGCTATGATTCGAGATACTTTTATCTCTTGTTTCTGGCGGTTTTTTTTTGGTTTTTTTCTGGTACCGTTGATGCTGGTAGATATTAGATTAGTAAATATATATATATATGTGTGTGTGTGTGTGTGTAAGAGAGAGAGAGAGAGAGAGAGAGAGAGCAAAAGAGAGAGAGTAGAGAGAGTGAGAGTGAGTTGGAATCTCCTGAGATCGATAGAGAAATAGAGACAAAGGAACGGTTGGTGAAGTCGATATGATCAGACTTAGGAGATTGTCACAGAGCAGTTTTTTGTTCTCTCACTATAAACCACAATATTTTATTTTAGTAAATATCACAAACAGATTCAGATCGATAGGAATAGACTTAGAGATGAGTAGATTGGGAATCATGTAAGAAGTAGATTTCGATAGGTTGATGGATAGGGCAATCGATAGATATGATCATATTTGGAACAAATCGATACTTTGGAACAGACTGAGATCGATACAAAGATATATATATATATATATATATATATATATATATATAAATTTTCAGATTAAGCGTTTTGTTACTAGTTTAACTTTATGTTATTGCTTTTCCTCACAACACTCAGGGTCGCTACACTCTTCGATCGTGAGAGCAAGAAACAGTTTCCGAAGGAATTGGAAATCACATGGCATTCGAAGAGTATTTTGACCGAGTTACAATAATAAGATGGAGTGAAACTAGCAACAATCCAAATGTATAAAATGGAGCAGTCATCTCTCTTCCTTCTCTCTTTCTGCCTCTCTCAGTCTCTACCTGTCTGTCTGTCTGTCTCTTTATCTCTCTCTCTCTCTCTCTATATATATATATATATATAAATATATATACTGAGAGAGAGAGAGAGAGAGAGAGAGAGAGAGAGAGAGAGAGAGAGAGAGATTAATACGACCTTTCATATGTTTGGATTATATGATGATTGACTTGGGTCATGAAACTGCCAGTTGGACTGGATGTTTGCGATGGCTGTGATTATAATAGTTTTTGATTTTTAAAGCTCGATTTTAATCGTTTCTCTTTTAAGTTAAATCAACGTAAGTTTTGTATTAAATATTGCTGATTATATATATATATATATATAGTGCGATTAGAAGGAAACTCAAACCTGATTAAATTGTCATTATAAATTTACTACACCAGAGAATATTATTGTATTCTTCGTCTCGTCAGATGACTGACAATTTAACCAGGTTTGAGTTGCCTTCTAATCGCACTATATGCGTTGTGTACGTGAGTTTTGTTATATAAACCTGGAAGGAAAAAGAAATGTAAGAATAGCCATACATCGAGCACTCACATAGATTTATATGATATTACTCATATATTCTATACACGAAAAATCCCCACCCACTCTCTTCGGACGGCTGGAGAAGAAACTAGATGGCAATTACACAAGAATGCTGCGTGCAATCCTGAACAAGTCCTGGCAGCAACACCCAACAAGACACCAACTGTACGGCCACCTGCCCCCTATCACGAAAACTATTCAAGTTAGGCGAACCAGACATGCAGGACATTGCTGGAGAAGCAGAGATGAACTCATAAGAGATGTACTCTTATGGATCCCCACACATGGCCGCGCAAAAGCAGGACGACCAGCACGAACGTACATTCAGCAACTATGTGAGGATACAGGTTGTTGTCCTGAAGACCTACCTAGGGCGATGAACGATAGGGAGGAGTGGCGAGAGAGGGTCAGGGATATCCGTGCTGCCAGCACGATATGATGATGATGATATATATAATAGGAAAACCTTTAATAATTACTCGTGTTTTTTTGGTATAAATTTATTTCAGCAGACTTTATATTTTTTTTAAATGTCAGATCTGCATCTTCAGACAAAGAAAAAAAAATGGAAGAAAAAATCAACTGACCGTCATTTGGCTATAATGAATTAATTTCCATATGAGAAACCAACCTCTTCAGATAGCCATTTGCCCAGTCAGCTGGAGCTGTAGAATACTCTGACTGCACCTCTGCAGAGGGGTAAAACTCCCCCCTAAGAAGTGTCCTGGATATGACACTAAACAATCTGATGGTGAGGTTCCAGCAGTGCTGGAGCTTTGGAGAATGCGGAGTACCCCTTTATTGCCATTGCTCCCAGGTCCACCCTGGGCCGGAGTGGTAGCACCTGATAGGGCCCTATATATGGGTTAAATAGAACTAACAGCATACTTATGCTAAACTGAATTGTTTGAGTAAACTGAATAGCTTGAAATAAAAAATGTTTTTGACAGTTAAACCGTACTTACATTTAAACTGCGTGCTTATGCTTAACTGAATAATTTCAAATAGAACTGTTTTTTGACATTAAAACTGTATTTACACTTATCTGAATTATTACATATAACTGCTTGAATAGTTTAAAATAGAAATGTTTTTGACAATTAAACTGTGTACTTATGCTAAAATGAATTGTTTGAAATAGAACAGATTTACATAAAAATGGATTTGGCGTTAAATAATCTACAAAGGTTGATATGCCATAAAACCCAATAAACCAACCAACCATCAGATAGCCATCACATAATGGAGAGAAAAAAATTAAAAAGATATTCTTTCAATGAATTCTTACATGTTTAAAAAAACAAAACAAAAAAAATGAATAAATAAATAGGTTGGGGACAAAAAAGTATCAACTAGAAGTTGGTGTAAAAACCGGATGTAATTTCGTTGTCTGGTGTCATGTATCCTAATGTACGGGTCCAGTGGTTGTCAAATACTCGCAAGGCATGCTCAAATCTATAGCCTCTGACAACCTAGTCGTACTCCTGGCCTTCTCATGTGGCTTGTCACTAAGCCCGGCGAACCTGTTTTTACTGACAGGAGGGGGCTTATCAGGTGAATAACTGGCGCCTAAAAACCAGTTGCTCCGGGTAGATGGTGCTCGTCAGTCCGGTAAGTCAGACCATCAGGGAGGAGAATATTCTGATTACAAACCACCGCTGTCTCACAGTACACCCCACCTAGAGTAGGATGTCTGGAGTGAAGCCCAAGCTTGTTGTCTGTGTATGTATGTGTGCGTGTGCGCGTGTATGAGTGTATGATTATTCATATATATATATATATATATATATATATATATATGCGCCGGTACGTAGAAATTCCCTGGCTGGTGTTTGGGGGCGCATTTAAACCACTAGGAGTGATGGGCCCTTGAGTTACTGGTGTGACATCTATCTAGGAGACGGAACCTCTGATCGAAAACCTGTGATCCATGTATTTACCAATCATCTTGCTTTTGTTTGTCATTGGGTTATATTTGCGGGGATTCAGTGAGTTGTATTGGTGTTGCACAAGCTTGTGCCACTTAAATCCATCGAAGTACAGATATCTCAATGGTTCTGGATCATTCTTATCTTTGCCCACGGACGTGGTTTGGGTGCCACAGACGATTCACCCAGCAACTGTGGTGAGGGTGGTGATAAGCACTGAGATGGCTGTCGTCTGTTAAGACGAAGCAATTGCCACCCTAATATATCAAAAAAGATTTTTTAACAAAACTTTCAGAACCTTTAGCTATTGAAATCTTATCAATAAGTTAACCTATTTTATTGTATAGCCGTAATACAAATATATGCGGAACATAATCAAACATAATGATGAACTTCAATGAACGAACCAACACATTTCTTTATATAAATATATCCCTCACACTTTATTCTCGAAGGGGTGATGTTTCTTGTGAGTGAGTGATACTATTTACCAATTCCCTCCGCTCGGACAGGATATGACACAAGGTCAATTTTTAAGCGGAGTTTGACAGGTTTGAATTCAGAGTTTTCCTTCTCCTAGACTAGTTGCCTAACTAGGCTGAAGAACCTAGTCTGTCCTACTATTTACCCATAGCTGGAAGGAGAATAATTGGATTCATACCTTTCCCAAGGGTATTAGTGCTATGTGAAATGCAATCAGTCTCGTCCAGGATTTGAACTCGAGTCGCCGTGTTCATTTCCTACGACGATAACGACTACACCACGGGCACCTCCTTGTGAGTGAGTGATGAGCTGGAGACGGAAACAGACTGCTATATTGACCCAAAGTTCTTCGACCATAGCAGTACTTCTTTCTCATCTTGACTTGGTTGCTCAACCGTGGGTCACTGAGGGCCCAAGCCCTCTGTCTGCCGCTGGCCACCACTACGGCATCTTGTCTCCAACTGACCCGAACCGTCTGTGCGCCTGTTTATATTATTGTCTAACACCCACCTACTTCCGCTGTTCTTCCGCTTACTTACACAGGTGCATCTCTTGATTGACGGCTCGGTCGAGGGTCAATATATAACATCAAGAAAAAAATCTATTCATTTATTTATTTAGGAAAAGAGGATGATAAATACTATTACTAATATCAAACTTATCTTTTGTTAAAAAGAAACCTTAAAGGGTTTTATCTGATGCCTATTTAAGATTAAAATTTAGTCTTTATTTAATGTTTTAATATATTTATATTTTTTTAAATTCTGAATACCTGTCCATTGGCCTAGCGGTTAGAGTGTTCGCCAATGGTCCGGGAGACCAGGTTCAATCCAAGGTCGAATCATACCAAAGACTCAAAAATGGTACTTGATGCCTCCTTGCTTAATATTCAGTATTATAAGGTATGGATCAAGGGTGAAGTGGAGCAATCCAGGAAAAGGAATGGCGCCCTTCCCTACACCTCGGTGTAGTAGCTATTGAAATGGGAGCCTTCGGGTCACCCTCGTCTATGGTCGTCAACAACTTACTTTTCTTCTGAATACTGTCATTCTAATTACTGTTAAAATCATTAATATCATTATAATATCTAAACATTAATAATAATATCACGAATAAAAAAATAACTATCATTACAAAATTGCTAATTTATCATTATTATCATTATTATTATAATTATTGTTAATACCGTTATCACATCACCAACAATAGCAATAGTAATACTGAGACCATTAATTATATCTTATTCAGGAGACCAGGGTTCAATCTAAGGCCTAGTCACACCAAAGACACACAAATGATACCCGATGCCGTGTTGTTCAACTCATAGTATTATAAGGAACAGATTAAATGGAAAGTGGAGCAATCTCGAGAAAGGAGTAGCACTCGCTCCTACTCCTCGGTGAAATGGCTATTGAAAAGGAAGCATTCGGGTCGCCCTCGATTACAGTCACCAAACTCATATTATTGTTATCACTGTCAATTTTTCTATTATTAAAGTTTTTCATATTAACTTAAGTCTGTTTTTTTTATGGCGGCATTTAAAGATTTAATTTAAGTACACTAATTCCATATTTTTTGTCAGTAAAATTTATTAGTTGTTATATATATCTATATATATATATATATAATGTGTGTGTATATATATATATATACATTAGTTGTATAAATATATTTATGTATATATAAATATATATCAACTAATAAATTTGCCCACTCATTTTTCTAAATATAATAATGCATAAACTTCAAACAAATAAGATGCAAAACATTTTTTCTTTGACAGCTGAACATTCTGGCTTCATAATATATTCAAACTTGATTAGATTATCTAAATTTATGGTAAATTTTTAGAAGCTGAGCAAAGATAAACATTATATATATATTGTACGAACTGTAATTACGTGACACTTAGAAAAAGAACGCAACAAGCGGCTAAAGAACGCTTATAATTTTCATTAGAAAAAATTTTTTGTATGAGACAACATCTCTTAATAACATTGCCCCGAAGATGGTTTAAAATAATCGAACAATTAACATAGGCATATTATTCATATATAAATTTATAATAACCAATACATTCTTTTGCGTGTTGTTTTTCATATTTTACATATTTTACATATATATATACTCCCCTACCCCCGTAGGGTTGAGTTCTCTAGCGAAGAAGTAATCGTGTTGCCATTAGCGCCTTTGCAAGTCTCTTCGTATTTGAATTGAGATCTTGGCGGCCGTTTGAACGGATGTATGTAAACAATAGTAATTGTGATTCATAACCGTTTAAAAATGTACTTCGTAGCTAATATCTCCTCGTAGCTAAATGGTTAGAAGCTTTGGTTTGATGTTTCAGTCAACCGGGTTTCAATCCCAGCAACGGGGAGAGATTGTCTAGCCACACTGATGAGTTCTGATAGAACGAAACAGATCAGTCTGTGGAGGACTATATATATACGAAAATATACAAAGATGAAAAAGGCAAGGTCTTTAGAGGGGGACCTAATTTATAGTTTGAATTATTTGCCAACGTTTAATGTTTCGGTTTTCAGTCCTTTATCGGTCTACATTGTTTGAAGATACTTAAAGAGAGAGATTAATGTGATATGATTTTTTAAGGAAATAAATTACGTAAAATATTGTTTCGAAAGCAAACTCGATAACACAATTTTGAAGCAGAATGCCTCCAATAGAAATAGAATGTTTAAAACTTTCTTACGTTTTTGTTTCATTTCAAAATTCATACGCTCACTTGAAAGTTTTAAAGCCGTAACCTTTAACTTGGTAAATAATCTAGACAATAAATAAAATCATCCCGTGGTGTAATGGTTATCGTCGCAGGATATGGACACGGCGACACGAGTTCAAATCCTGGACCTGACTGATTGCATTTCACATAGCACTAATACCCTTGGGAAAGGTATGAATCCGATTACTCTCCCTCCAGCAATGGGTAAATAGTAGGGCAGACTAGGTTCTTCAGCCTTGGTGAGGCAAATAGTCTAGGAGAAGGAAAATTCTGAATTCAAACCTGTTAAACACGGCTTAAAAATTGACCTTGTGTCATATCCTGCCCGAGCGGATGGGTTGGGTAAATATGAATAAATAAAATCATCCCTTGAAAGATTGTATTTTTTCTTATTCGTAAATATTCTTATTTATTTCTAGTATTAACCCCCCTATATATATATATATATATATATATATACAGGGTGACCCCCCCAAAATCAGAATTATAATTATTTTCCTTTATTTTTGTAGAAGTAAAAAAAGATTCATGTGTTCTGTTTTTTGGGGTCACCCTGTATATATATATATATATATATATATATATATGACTGGTCACTTTATGAAAGCTCATTTGATGTATGGGGCCGTATACTACACCTACTGCATCTTTTCAGAGGGATAAGACTCCCCGAACGTGTGTCCTGGATATGGCATTAAACCAGCGTTGAAGATTAGGGGGATATGGAGTATCCCTTCATTGCCACCGTCCCAGGTCCACTCTGATACGGAGTGGTAGAACCTCACAGGGTCCTCTCTATGGGTTAAATAGAGCAAACTGTGTGTACAAACTAATGATTGATGTTAAATTGTAACTGTTATATAGCAATACTTGAAACCATTTGACTGTGGGCCAAAATAACTCTGGCTTTTTTAAGAATGTTATCTACAAAATATTTACAAATCATATTCATTTAATACATGTATCAACAGGATTTGGCATTTAATAATCTACAATGTTTGATATGCCATAAAACCAAGGCAAAGTAATCATCTGATGTAAAAAAAATAAAGATATATTGAGATTCTTCAGATTTCGTAACATTTCATTGAAAAAACGGAATTAACAGATCTTTCCACGTCAACCAAGCTTCGTTTACACTATGTTCGGATAGTCCCAATAGCCATATGGAATAGAGAAACGAAGGAGAACGACAACAGAAAACTCAGTGTATTTGAGAAGGATTGCCTCAGGACTATAGTGGGAGTCTCTTGCATGAATAAAAAAAATGGATGATATAAAGAGTGACCTTGGAATTCCAAATAAAATCCATGACATTATTCAGAAGAAAAGATTGAAGTGGTTTGATCACGTGGCATGCAAAGACAATGTCAGCTATGTAAGCCATTCATAAAAGAACTATTTTATAAACAGAAGACCTAGAGGACAACCGTCAAACCACTGGCGGAGTGGGTGACTTTGTAAGAGAAGATATAAAACTACCTCTATTAACAATCGAACTTTTCGATAAGAGACAATACAAAATAGGAGTCTTGTTTTGACAAATATGTACGAGGTACCCTGGCGTGTTCACACAGATAATAATAATAATAAAACTAATGACCATGCATAAGGCATTACACCCCAGAGACGACGTTGACAGACAATATGTATCTAGAAAAGAGGGAGGAAGAGGACTTGCCAGCATCGAAGACACCGTTGACGCATCCATACAACGGCTCGAAGACTACATAGAAAAACACGAACGAGGACTAATTACAACCATCAGAATCGATACCGACAACACGATAGACGAAAGAGTGACAACGACTAGGAAACAAAAATGGGAAGGAAAGCAACTCTATGGGCGCTTTAAACGACTAATAAACAATATCTCACACAAAAAAACCTGGACATGGCTAAGAAAAGGAAACTTTAAGAGAGAAACGGAATCCCTCCTAATAGCAGCACAGGACAACGCCATAAGAACCAATCATATCAAAGCGAGGATAGATAAGACGCAACAAAACAGTAAATGTAGGCTATGCGGTGACAGAGACGAAACGATCAATCACATAATAAGCGAATGCAGCAAATTAGCACAGAAGGAGTATAAGGCGAGACACGACTGGGTTGGCAAGATGGTCCACTGGGAAATGTGCAGGAAATTTCAATTCGACCATACAAACAAATGGTATATGCACAACCCAGCACCTGTCCTAGAAAATGACAGGCATAAACTCCTATGGGACTTTAACACACAAACGGATCACTTAATCCCGGCCAGAAGACCAGACCTCATAATAATCAACAAAAAAAAAAAAAAAAAAAGAAAATTTGTAAAATTGTCGACTTTGCTGTCCCAGCGGACTGCAGAATAAATCTGAAGGAAAGTGAAAAGAAAGATAAGTACCTCGACCTTGCTAGAGAATTGAGAAAGCTGTGGAACATGAAAGTAATGATTGTGCCAATTGTGATTGGTGCGTTAGGCACAATAACTAAAGGGTTATTAAAAGGCCTGGAAGACTTGGAAATTGGCGGACGGGTAGAGACTATCCAAACGACAGCATTGCTAAGAACGGCCAGAATCCTGAGACGAGTCCTGGAGATTTGAGGAGACTTGCTGTCACTTAAACTCCAGTGTAAAACCATCAGTTAACACTGATGTGAAAAACTCTAAAGGAGTATAATAATAATAATAATAATTGAAAGAATGTGAAAAGAGGGATAAGTACCTCGATCTTGCTCGGGAACTGAAAAAACTGTGGAACATGAACGTGACGATAATACTAAATGTAATTGATGCTCTAGGTACCATTTAGCAAAGGATTGGTACAAGGACTGGAGAACTTGGAAATAAGAGTAGAGACCATCCAAAGACTGTTTTTTTGAGATCGGCCAGAATACTGAGAAAAGGTCTGAAGACTTGAAGAAACTTGTCACGCAAACTCCAGTGAGAAATCATCAGCTAAAGAGAACAAATAATAATAATAATATAAACAGATCCTATAACTCGGCCAGATGACCAGACCTACTAATAGTCCACAAAAAAAAAAAAGAGAGCGTGCCAAAAAGTGGACTTTGCCGTTCCGCCTGACCACAAGGCAAAACTGAAAGAAAGCGAAAAGTTAGATAAGTACTGAGTTTTTGTCAGAGAACTAAAAAAGCTATGGAACATAATTCCAGTTGCAATTGATGCACTCGGTACAGTTACCAAAGAATTGGTGCTGGGATCGGAGGACGAGCAGTGATCATCAAAACTACAGCATTGAAGAGACGTGCAGTCACTCACACTCCAGTGAAAAACAATCAGCTAATGCTGGCGTGAAAAACTCTCAAAAGAGTATAATAATAATAGATATTTTAAGACAGGCGAGATTGAGCATATGAAGACCTGGACATGGCTCAGAAAGGAAAATCTCGAGCGAGAAAGTGAATCTTTTTTTTATGGCTGCAAAAAACAACGTCATAGACACCAATTATATTAAAGCGAAAATGGATAACACGAAACAGAATAGCAAATTTTAGGTTATGTGGAGACAGATAAAACGATTAATCCCATACTAAACGAATGCAGCAAACTGATACAAAAGGAGGACAAGAGTAAAGATGACGGGGTAGAAATGGTGATCCATTGGGAATTGTGCAAGAGATTAAAATTAACCGGGACATTGGCCCAGCGGTTAGAGTGTTCGCCAATGGCTCGGGAGACCTGGGTTCAATCCCAGGTCGAGTCATACCAAAGACTTTAAAAATGGAACTTGATACCACCTTGCTTAACACTCAGCATTATAAGGTACGGTTAAAGGGTAAAGTGGAGCAATCATGGGAATGGAGTAGCGCCCTCCCCTACACCTTGGTGTAGTAGCTATCGAAAAGGGAGCCTTCGGGTCACCCTCGACTATGGTCGCTAACTTACTTTTATATGCACAAATCAGAATCCTTACTCGAGAATGAGACGCATAAATTTTGACATATAAGCAGATCACCTAACTTGCATTCAAGAAGATTTAGACTTTATGGTGGACCCCAGAGTGAAAATAAAAGAAAACGAAATGATGAAATAATACTAGGATCTTACCTGAGAACTAAAAATGGTGCGGACATGAGGGTGACGGTGATACCGATCGTAATAGGTGCGCTCGGAACGGTCTCAAAGGCCTGGTAAAAAGACTAGATGAATTAGAAATCCAAGGAAGAATCCAGACCATCCAGACTACAGCCCTACTGAGATCAGCTAGAATACTCAGGAGAGTCCTGATAACCTGAGAAGACTTACTGTCACTGAGACTCCAATGCAATCTCTCATCCAACGCTCGTGCGAAGAACTTGCAATTAGTAGTGTTGCATATTGACCCTTAACAGCAGGTTTTTGCGGATTTATAAACAGGATATTCCACCGGTGTAAACCACGTAAATCACGTGAATTGAGAACCGGAAGAGAATAAGTGGGCGTTGAGAATATTATATAATGATAAGAGATTTGCTGACAGCTTCGGTAGAGATTCGGTCAGATTCGGAGAGGAGTCGGCGTGTGCCCAGAGGAGGCAGTCAGCTCCCTAAATATGGCTGAGAAGCAGAAGAAATACAAAATGAGGTGCTGAATAGAGAATTACAATGTGGGTTAAGAAGATACGGTGTCAGTGATAGCAGTCGTCCGTCACTCTTGATCCTTTCTCTCTCTCTCTCTCTCTCTCACTTGCAGTCATTTGACCATTTCGTAACTGTAAGAAAGACAGTTATAATTTTTATAAACAAGTATTGTCTTTCCTTTTTTGGTATACAACAGTATAATAATAATAATAGTTATACATCAAAGGAAAAATTGATAATATGCAGAATAAGAGCAAATGTAGGTGATGTTGTGTCCAAGATGACAGTTAATCACATACGTGGTGTATCAAATAAGAATCCAGACTTTTTTGTTCAGGTATTTAAAATTGTCGTAGACTCTTGAAAATTCAGTATGTTATTGCTATACATCTTATGAGATGACTGACCAGTTTTTATGCTTTCAGGCTCAAATGAACAGCTATAGCAGGAATTGGAATACACCCTACTAAAGCCTGATTGTCACAGCTGTTGAATTTCAAGAATGAAAATCTGGACGTGAAGACACTTTAGAAGAACGATATGCAATAAAATTTTGCTTTGAACTTGGAAAAAATGCCACAGAAACGTATGGAATGCTTCAGACTGCTTTTCGACCATCTTGCATAAATAGAGCATCAGTTTTTGAGTGGCATAAGAGATTAAAGGAAGGCAGGGAGTCTGTGAGGGATGATGAAAGGTGTGGGAGAAGTAAGGAAGTCAATACACCAGAGTTGATTGGCCAAAGGGTTAAGGTTAGGGTTACAATGTTGAGGTTTTAAGGGAGTTCAGGAAGAGATTCCTTGGGAAGAGGCCAGCACTCTTCAAATCGGGTCAGTGGCATTTCCATCAGGACAATGCACCACTCCACAACTCCATCCTTGTCACAGACAATTTGACCAAGATGGACATCAAGACACTTCCTCACCCTCCCTATAATCGAGACCTTGCTCTCTGTGACTTTTGGTTATTCCCTAATCTCAGTGGCTGTCGTCATTATGAGACAATTGAGGAGATGAAAGAGGCTGTGACGAAGGTCATTTACACGCTCACAGAAGAGGACTTCCATGCGGCCTTCCAGAAGTTGTTGGAACGGTACGAGTGCATTGCGGCCGGAGGAAATTACTTCCAAAGTAAGTCATAGCTGTAAACAGGCCCAATGAAAAAGAACTCTAGGTATGATTAGTTGTGAAATGTGATCTATAGGAAATTGTTTGCCTCGTCGCCTGGGGCAGTAAAATACACCGACTGTTAATAATTTTTTCTTTTTATGCATATGTGAACGTTAAAAAAGATTACTAACTACACAAATGCATTGGTTCTTAAATTTTGGATAGTGCAACTAAGTATGATTTATGTTGTGTTCTGGTTAGTGAACGCTTGTAATATCAAATAAAGGACAAACCACGATATGAGAGGAAATAGAGATATATTCTTAGGAAAAAGTATATACAATAGAGAGACTATTAGTTGACAAGAACATAGGATTAGTGAACGCTTGTAATATTAAATAAAGGACAAACCACGATATGAGAGGAAATAGAGATATATTCTTAGGAAAAAGTATATACAATAGAGAGACTATTAGTTGACAAGAACATTGGATTAGTGAATACAGAATAAAGATATAGTCCAACGATAGTATTGACTTCCGTTATTACGGTAGCAAGTAAGGTGATCTAGTGCGATCTCCAGTCTCCAACGCTCTAATAATATTCCTATAAGAAGCTGCTCTTCACCTTCTAGTTGGCCCTGGTATTAGTAGCTACTGCTATATATGGCAGACGGACTAGTTCATTGTGTGGAGAAAGGTGGGTGATACCCAACAATTTACCTGTTTAAAACAAAATAGCGGGAGAAAAAGCTTAGCAAAGATATATATATATATATATATATATATATATATATATATAAGTATTAGTTGAAGGAGACCAGAGGGTTCTCTTTTTAATAGCTACTATACAGGGAAATCAACGGTCAAACTTTAAAAATGATTTCCCCGGTTGAATCATTTCTATGCCCAGATAAACAGGGGACACCTGAGGAAGACCGAAGGATATAGTGGCCGAAACGTTGTGAAAAAAAAACCCAATAAAGACGAAGACAATAGACCGAAAACTCTTACTGATAAAAATCATCAAGCTTCGTCTCAGAATTTTAGACAACTAAAAACAAAATAATAATTTAGTTTGAATATTAAACAGTTTTGATTAAAAAATAAACATAGACATTGCCTTGATAATGGTTTTGATACGAACCGAAAGGAATCGGCTTTCCATAAAAGGCCCCATTAGAGAAATCATGAACGAATTTCAAAATCATAACATTAAAAAAAAAAAAATTGAACTCGTGATAGAAAAAACAAAACAATTCAAAATATCAAGGATTCCATTTAATTCAACCAAACCTGTTTGAATATATATATATATATATATATATATATAGTTTGAAGAGAAATTTGTTTATAGAAGTTTTAGTCAGCTAATAATTCTATTATCTTGTTATTAGAATGTCTAGAGTTCCTAATGACAATGTCACCACTTTTATCAGAAGGTGTGATGATAATGTTGTGATCTCTAGTCAAACCTCACAATGCATCTACGTGTCATCTATGTAAACAGTCATTGGTGCTAATATAAGTCGTCACTAGCAATTAGTGCTTGTATGATTAATTTATTGAATGAATGTTTCTACATCTATATATAACGGATTACATATGTTGATAATAATACCAAGTGAGTAAAAACACAAAGAGGGCTCAATACAAAACACACACACACACACACACACACACACACACACACACATATATATATATATATATGAGGTGCTCGTGGTGTCATGGTTATCGTCGTAGGAAATGGACACGGCGACACGAGTTCAAACCTGGACGAGACTGATTGCATTTCATATAGCACTAATACCCTTGGGAAAGGTATGAATCCAATTATTCTCCCTCCACCTAGGGCAGAGTAGGTTCTTCAGCCTTGGTGAGGAACCTAGTCTAAGAGAAGGAAAACTCTGAATTCAAACCCGTTGAACTCCGTTTAAAAAATTGACCTTGTCTCATATCCTGCCCGAGCGGAGGGGTTGGGTAAATATGATATATATACGTGTGTGTGTGTGTGTGTCTTGGGTGAAAGATTTCAAGGAATTTTGTCGAAATATACAGTTATACGGTGAGACATCTAATATTGATATTATCTCAATTTAATAAAATCGTGGCCACAAATAGCCCGGTGATGAATGCATAGGGATCGGTAGATTTGTTTAAGATCAGAATGTAGTATCTGTACATGTTGTCTAGGATCAAAAGTCGTTCATTACGCGGGTATATAAGGTAGCTGTTTTTCTTGAAGAATATATTATCGAATAGGATTAAAAATTGATCATCAGTCAATCAAGCCTATTGAGTATTGATCGTCAATTATGCTCCACTGGTCAAGTATATTTCTGCTTCTCGGCTGGAGCTACGCACACCATTTACGTGGTCATTGATTATCGACCATCCATTGATTGATTTCAGGCAGAGTAAAACGGCTTTTGTCTTTCTGTGTGGTTAGTGGTGTTCTTTTTATAAGCTAGGATTTCCAGTGTGTCTATACCTAACAGCTGTCTCTTAAATCCTAAGACAGCTTAAATAGAAAGCAAATTATTGTCCAGGGAACAGAAAAAAGAGTATTTTATTGCCATCATAACTCATAACTGGTTGTGGGGAGCGATTTTCACTGTACACCTCAAATCTCTCTCTCTCTCTTTTATTTATTTTTTTTTTACTATGGTGCCATTGTTTTATTACGAAGAATAGTTTAGTTTCTCTTAACCCCTACCCTACCCCCCCAAAAATGAACTCTCACACACACACATACACACACACAGACATATGTACACACACAAGTTCTTCCTCTTTCTCGCAGATATATATTACCCTTTCAAACATACGCTACACAGCTCTATATCAGAGTTTGGCCACCACGTGGGAGCCTCTTCTCTGATGGTCGCATAAGAGAGTAACTGGGAATCATCAAGCAACAATGACTTTGTGCCTACGATATATATATATATATATATATATATATATATATATATAAGATGGTTTGTGGTACCGCTCCAGGTGGAATTTTAAGTTAAAAGGAATGGGGACCGGATTTTAATTAGTAATTATTTTAAAACAAATCTTAAATTTATTTTAAACGATTTAGTATCATTTCTTATTAAAATCATGTCACTATTTATTTTTAACTCGATATATATATATATATATATATATATATATATATATATATATATATATATTAGCAGTATTTCTTCGTTAATACAAATTTCATTAAACATAAAAGACATTTTCTGTCGACATATTTTCTTCTGGATCCGTTCGTATTCCCGTATTGCTTTTATCGTATTTGGCGGGAATTGATTTATGTATTGTCCATAATAGAGCTTTTAAGTTTGTCTCGTATGTACTGATGTTATTCTTACAGAGTGTAATTTGTCTCTTTACGAGATCACGTCTGTATTCCAAAGTGCTGTTATATTTATGAGCTGCAGGATCATTGAGTTTAAAATATGTATATTTTGGCAGCATTTCTTCGTTAATACAAATTTCATTGAACATAATAGACATTTTCTGTCTACATATTATATATATATATATATATATATATATAGTAGAATAGACTATAATTATTAAATTATCATTTTAAAATGCTGTTTTTTTTTTCAGAAATCAGTAAGTGCTTAGCACTGGCCAGTAGAGAAGGATAAAATCTAAACTGAATGAATATTTCCTCATCCGTCGGTAGCAATCTCAAAATGGTGGCATATCAAAGAGAGTGTTCTAGGCTTGAATAGAGGTCTGTTATCAATATTTTGGTGGCTGGGAAGTGCAAGACATGCGAAATTTACAGAAGAATCTGTGATGTGTACGGAGAAGCATTATTTAGTAAAATAATATTTACAAATGGGCTAAACATAGGTTTATCACAACGAGCCTGATTCCAAAAGAAAGACCAGACAGTAAACGACAAATGTTTCAGGATAGCGGTCAGTAAAGAAGGTCATGCTGAAAGACTTCTGAAACATGAAAGGAACAACAAGTATAGATTTTTATCATTAAGGGTTTTCGGACTATTGTCTTCATCTTTATTGTTATTTCCACAACTTTTCGGCCGATATGTCCTCCGGCCTTCTTCAGGTGTTTGTCGAACTCGGGAACCTTCACGGAATTTCGAACTATGTCCTATATTGAATCCACGGGAGTCCCCTGTTCTGATTCCGTTTGCCATAACCGGGTACAAGTGTTAAGTATTCCTGTATTGTTATTCGTCTGCAGTCAGGATTGAACCTGCAACCTGCAGATGATTGTCTCTTTTGAAGATTAGGGAACCAACGCCGATAAACTTTACGCTTTGTGTCCTGCTTGACAATTCAGAGTGAATTTTGGGGAGTTATAAACTTAATGTTCTTACTTGACTAGGATTACTACTAATATGAATGATTTTTTTTACCTGTGCTCGTATTCAGATTTTTTTTTTCAGTTCCTGTGTTCGACAAACACCTGAAGAAGGCCAGAGGACATATCGGTCGAAACGTTGTGGAAACAACACTAAAGATGAAGACAATAGTCTGAAAACCCTTAATGATAAAAGTCAGCAAGCTTCGTCTCAGAAATTTAGACAACCAGTATAGATTTCCTTAAAAAAGGGGTAAATGTGAATAGTGCTTCCTAATTCCCCCTCCTTAGGCAATATTTATTCTTTTATTGAAAACCGTTATTGAATGAACAAAGCTCGTGTATACATACATACATACATACATATATATATATATATATATAGGGACGCCACAAAAGTAGCCAATTTTCCAGTAAGGTAACTTCACAAACAATGTCAGATGTAAGGTAGATTTTGGCCACGGAAATAAGCCAATAGTGTGCTTCACGGTGAACCAGCGAGACTAAGAACAGGATCTTACGCTTTTAAGATTGTTTATGAAAACAAATCCAAACAGATGAACCGATTACACTGATCTGCCTTCAGGGATTGATGCTAAATATTTTCGCTGTTCTTTTTTTCCACTTGAAATGATTCAAAATGTCTATTTTGGCTACTATTTGTGGCTGACCCTGTTCGCTTGTTGGAAAATAACTTCTTTCTTTTGAGGGAAACTGTCATAATATGTCTGTCTGTCCATCTCTCTCTCTCTCTCTCTCTCTCTCTCTCTCTCTCTCTCTCGTTTGTTTGTCTTTCTGTCTGTCTGTCCATCTCTCTCTATCTCTCTATCTCTCGATTACACACACACACACACACACACACACACATATATATATATATATATATATCATGCATATTTTGGCTTCTATTAGAGTTCGATCCTGTCCTTTGTTGGAAAATAATTTCTCTCTTATAGGGAAAATAGTTATAAAATCTATCTATCTATCTATCTATCTATCTATCTCAAATCCAAGCATTAGTGTCATGATACGATCCAAGACACCCTTTGAAAGAGAAGACAAGGTCCAAGCGTTAGTGTCATAATAGGATCTCAGACAACTTTTGAAAGAGAAGACAAGGTCCAAGCGTTAGTGTCATAATAGGATCTCAGACACCTTTTGAAAGAGAAGACAAGGTCCAAGCGTTAGTGTCATAATAGGATCTCAGACACCTTTTGAAAGAGAAGACAAGGTCCAAGCGTTAGTGTCATAATAGGATCTCAGACAACTTTTGAAAGAGAAGACAAGGTCCAAGCGTTAGTGTCATAATACGATCTAAGACACCTTTTGAAAGAGAAGACAAGGCCCAAGCGTTAGTGTCATAATAGGATCTCAGACACCTTTTGAAAGAGAAGACAAGAATTTTTCAAGCGAATATTTCAGGAAAAAATCTGACAGCAGATCAGCCGGGTACTTCAATTTTGCCAATTCAACGATTGCAGCCCAACCAAGCCATGAAAGCATACGATTGTTAACATAAACGTTAATATATATATATATATATATATATATATATATAAGTTAGGATAGCGTAGACATTGTCAGCGGCGGTTAGTTACTGTCAGTTTATTACCTATGCGATCAGATCATGATCGCATCGGCGAAAAACTGGAGTTGTAACTTGCTTACTCCGATTCCTCAGTCCATCGCTTATTCTTATTTATAAAAATAATTTATTTGAACGCACTCAGATGGTTTTGCGTATATGGACCATTTTCAAATATGGACCATTTTCAAACGGATATATTTTACCCATAGACTCCTAACAGCTACTACCACTCGGTGTCAAAGAGTACCTAGGAATAATTATTATAAGCGAGTACTCTATACTCACCAGATCTCCAGAATATACTCCATTCCATCTATTGTCCAGTCGGCTGGAGCTGTAGAATACACTGACTGCACCTCTGCAGAGGGGTAAGACTCCTCCCAACGAGTGTCCTGGATATAAAACTAAACAATCTGATGGTGAGGTCCCAGTAATGATGGAGCTTTAGGGAATGCAGAGTACCTCTTCATTGCCATCGCTCCCTGGTCCACTCTGACTCGGAGTGATAGCACCTGATAAGGGTCCTATCTATGGGTTAAATAGAATTAAACAGTGGTTTCTTGACTTTACTGTTTCTTGCATGTAAACTGGGTATTTATGCTAAATTGAATTGTTTGAATAAGAACTGTTTTGAAATAGGAATGTTTTTGATAATTAAACTGTACTTACATTTAAACTGCGTGCTTATGCTAAACTGAATTGTTTGAAATGGAACTGTTTTTGACATTGAAACTCTACTTACACTTAACTGTCTTGACATTTAACGGAGTGTAAACAAAATCTGTACTCATAATAAAATGAATTGGTTGAATTAGAATTGTTTGAATAAACTGAATAGCTTGAAATAGAAATGTTTTTGAAAATTAAACTGTATGTTCATGCTAAACTGAATTGTTTGAAATAGAACTGACTATTTGCATAAAAATAGATTTGGCATGAAATAACCTACGAAGGTTGAAATACCATGAACCCAAACAACCAACCAACCATCCATTCCATCTAATGATTGTGAAAGATATTACATTAGCGAGACCAAACCGAATTTAGACAAAACGATTTAAGAACATAAACAGTCAATTCAATTAAATGACGACCGAAATGTTTTTCTTCCACATGTTAGATTTCAAACATACTTTCAATTTTACTCAGACCGCTTTAATTAAACATATCCACTGTAAAAAAAATCTCGTCGACTGTCAGAAGCTGCGATCTTCTCTCATTCCAATCACATCATCAAACAACGCCCTGGCTTTTTTTCATATTTCACCCCACATCATCTTCATCATCATAATGTCGTGCCGTTAGCACGGATATCCCTGACTCTCTCTCACCACTTCTCCCTATCGTTCATCGCCTTTCGTAGGTCTTCAGGGTACATCCCGTATCCTCACATAGCTGCTGAATGTATGTTCGAGCTGGTCGTCCTTCGTTTGCCCGGCCATATGTGGGGGTCCATAGGAGTACATCACTTATGAGCTCGTCCCTGCTTCTCTAGCAGTGTCCTGCATGTCTGGTTCGTCTAACTTGGATAGTTTTCGTGATTGGAGGCAGGTAGCCGTATAGTTGGTGCTTTGTGGGGTGTTGCCGCCAAGACTTGTTCAATATTGCTCGCAGCATTCTTGTGTAATTGCCGTCTAGCTTCTTCTCCAGCTGTTTAGTTTGGCTATGGATAGGAATAAATTGCAGGGGACACTGTCAGTTCAATGTAAGTCCCACAGACAGGATGCTAAGTAACCTGAAGAGACCGCTTAGAATAAATGAAATTATAATAAAGATCATTCTTTATCTCGTGGCTGGATGACAGCCTCGGAGAAAGATCGAACCGCAGTCACACTGTCGCGTTCACTTTCAGATCTATATAACCTTAGGATGAAACCCTTTATTCCCTACCAGCTATGATTCCAGTCGTGTGACTAGTGTTCTTCTCCAAGGACGGCTGTAATATAATGGCCAAGGGATTTCGGTTCATGCCTTTGGGTTTAGTTAGGCTGAGAACCTTTCGGCTCAGCTCATGGGTTAGTTAGGTGCAAACTTGAGCACTGGTGTGAACGTGCACGCGGGGAGGATGTGTCGTTCACAGATGTCAAAATAAAAATCCGACAGACCAGGAGATGTGAATGGCGTCATGCACCGGAAGCGCGCGGAGGATTTTGGGGGATTTTGAAAAAGTCGTTGAGTTGAGAACTAGACACCGAACAAGAAGGGTCGACTTTCGGGGCTCGCAGAGGCCAGACGAATTTGCGCGCTACGGGCGCCGCATGCGTTGGGTTGGGGTGCAGATGGAAAAGTCATCATAGAAAGATTGTGCATTTCTCTTCCTTATGTCGAAACCTTTAACTCAAAGGTAATAAAAGGTTTCGTACCTGAACTAAGAAGTCGTTACGTGTTTTTTCGAGTGTCGGGATTCCTATGTTCTCTGTATATATGCTATTAGCTCATTGGCCTTGTGAGTAGAGTGTTCGCCAGTGGTCCGGGAGACCTGGGTTCAATCCCAGGTCGCGTCATACCAAAGACTTTAAAAATGGTACTTGATGCCTCCTTGCTTAACACTCAGCAATGTAAGGTGCGTATCAAGGGTAAAGTGGAGCAATCCTGGGAAAGGTGTAGCGCCCTACCCTACATCTCGGTGTAATAGCTATTGAAAAGGGAGCCTTCGGGTCGCCCTCGACTACGGTCGTCAACTTACTTTTTTTTATATATGTTATGAATATTCTATGTACGTTTCCCATATTTCGAATGGCTATGTTACATGTCTTTGGTATTAAATAATCCACGAAGGTTGATATGCCATTAAGAACAAAGAAAGCAAAACCAAATCTTCTCTGAGAAATTAAGACTGAAACAATCTTTCTACTTTCATAACATGTTTGTGTCGTGTCAGTAGCAGAATTTGTAGTAAAAAAGAAAAAAAATCAATTAATCACATGACCAAATATATCTGTAGCTTCGAATATCAGCGTTCAATTTAGTTGAAGATATTACACTATTCTTTTGTTTCATTTTAGCTAGTTTTTCATGACTATAACTGTAAATTATATTTAACAAAAAGAAAAAAAAAAAGAAAAGAAAAGAAAAGAAAAGTAAAAGAAACCCAAATCTGTCAATCTTTCCTGTCTCTCTTGAAGTTTCTGGTTCATAATTCTTGAAATTTTATCGACGCACGTCTCGAAGACGTCAGGTGTCATCTTGTACCGAAAGAGTTTGCCAATGTGGGAGCGTCTCGATTCTTATGACGTGTGGGAATGATTATTTTTCTTTTTTTATCATAATGTTGCCTTCTAGGGTGACGTGTCGTTTATTGTAACTGGATAATCCCCCATTTTAACTTCTTATTACGAGAGCTGACTTAATGCATATATAATGTTGCTAGGCGCCAGGGTAATACGACTGACAAGCATGTTGCTTGGTCTCTTCCTTTTCTAGCATTCATTTTACTCATTGCGAATTGTTCACACCGGTTCTGACTAGTGTTTTTCTTTCTCACTGGAGTCTGAGTGACAACAAGTCACCTCATTTATCCAGGATTTTTCGAAGCGCTACTCAAACTGTTTTTTTTTCTTTGGTTTGGTTTGGTTTTATAGCGTATCAACCATTGTATGTTATTGAATGCCAAATACTCGTTACTCATATATATCAAAAATATATGATTTGGTTAGGTTAGGTTTTATGGCATATCAACCATTGCAGGTTATTTAATGCCAAATCCATTTTTATACGTATAAATAATACTATTTCAAGCATTTCAGTTTAACATAAAGAGTTGAAATGTTAAAAACAGTTCTATTTATAACTATTCAGTTTAGTCAACAAAGTTAAATGGCTCCAAGTACTGCTATGTATCTAAAAAAAAGAATTAAACATCGGTCATTTATTTACACACTGGTAAAAGTCAAAACGGTTCTATTTCAAACAGTTTAGTTTAGCATGAGTACACAATTTAGTTCTATTTGACCCCTAGATCGGACCCTATCAGGTGCTACCTGAGAGCGATGGAAATGAAGGGGTACTCTGTATTCCACAAAGCTCTTGCATTACTGGAGCCTCACCATCAGATTGTTTTGTGTCATATCCAGGACACTCGTTAAGGGAGTTTTACCCCTCTACAGAGATGCAGTCGGTGTATTCTACAGCTCTGGCCGACTGTCCCACTCAGACTGGTGGTACTTGTATCGGTATGTGACGAATTTGCAGATGCACATCATCCTTGAATATATATAAGATCTATAGCGAAAATCAAAATGCATAAAATCGTTCCGTATTTCTTATTATTATCTTTTCCACATGCTGTGATTAAGTTCAACAAATAGAACTTCATCAGAAATGAAAGGTATGCACTATGTCGCAAAAATGGTACTGGTCCGTGACACATTGGAAAAATATCCTACCAATATACCAAAGAAGCGCTGGTCCATGACACATTGGAAAAATATCCTACCAATATAATATATCAAAGTAGCGCTGGTCCGTGGCACATTGGGAAAATATCCCATCAATAGAATATATCAGAGAAGCACTGGTCCGTGACACATTGGAAAAATATCCTACCAATAGAATATATCAAAGTAGCGCTGGTCCGTGACACATTGAAAAAATATCCTACTAATGTAATACATCAGAGAAGCGCTGGTCCGTGACACATTAGAAAAATATCCTGTCAATATAATATATAAAAGCAGCGCTGGTCCGTGACACATGGGAAAAATATTCAACCAATATAATATATGAAAGTAGCGCTGGTCCGTGACACATTGGAAAAATATCCTACCAATATAATATATCAAAGTAGCGCTAGTCCGTGATAGATTGGAAAAATATCCTACCAAAATAATACTTCAAAGAAGCACTGGTCCATGACACATTGGAAAAATATCCTACCAAAATAATACATCAAAGAAACACTGGTCCGTGACACATTGGAAAAATATCCTACCAATATAATACATCAGAAAAGCCCAGGGCAAGGTGGTATCAGCAGTGCTGTAGTCTTGACAATGTCAATCCTTGCTCAAATTTACAGTTCTCCCAGTATCTTTGCCAGGTATTCGAAAATGTTCCAAGTGCTCCCACAATAATTGGTAACACTGTCGCATTAGCGTAACGATTAATCTCATAGGCAATTCTTTACTTTCTTGGTTTTTCCTTAGTGTATCAAACTTCATGGTTTATTTAATGACAAATACATCCTTACTGATGATCGGTAGTGGTACTACTCAACCCATTGATGGGTAGTAGAAAGTTCATAACTTTGCCAAGGAAAGGAACATAATCGCGTGACTGAAGACCCCAACTTGTTTTCAACAATATCACAATCTAATACATTAGCCACTACTGCCACTTTCACGATCCAAGATAATCATCAATTGAACTAAATGCTTGAGATGGCAAATTTGACGTTGTTTTTTATGTTTTAAATCATCGTTTTTTATCGTTGCTCAACACTTTGACTGTTATATATACTTGATTATATATATATATATATATATATATATATATGTGTGTGTGTGTGTGTGTGTGTGTGTATTGACCAACCGTAGTCGAAGAAGACCGGAAGGCTCCCTTTTCAATAGCTACTACACCGAAGTGTAGAGGAGGACGCTATTCTTTTCCCTGGATTGTTCCACTGACTCTTGATCCATATCTTATAATGCTGAGTGTTAAGCTAGGAGGGATCAAGTACGATTTTCGGAGTCTTTGGTATGACGCAACCGGGGATTGAAATCCGGTCTCTCTCGCTCTCTCTCTCTCTCTCTCTCAATATATATATATATATATATATATATATATATATATATATATATAAAATAATAAGTAAATATATATATATTTTTTATATATTTAATAGCATGGAAGCTTGGCTGTAACCAAGTTTAACGACGTTTTATAAACGACAATCATCAGACATTGAGCACTCTTCAAATTATATCGCATTTGGTCTGTCTCAAACCCACCAAGTGAGATACCGACAACCAACACTGCAATATATATATATATATATATATATATATATATATATATATATATATATATATATATATATATATATATATTTCATCATGTCGTGCAGCTAGCACGGATATCATTGACCCTCTCTTGCCATATATAGATAAAGTTGGGATTTAATCCAGAGATAGGAATTTGTTATTTTGAGTGAAAGTTGATTAAAGACAAAACGTCTTGGCCTCACCAAAGTTACTCCTACAAAAAACTCATTGACTATTTTATACGTGAATTCTCATCATCGTCATCATCAAGCCGTACAGATAACATGGATTCCTTTCTCTCTGTCTGTCTGTCTCTCTCTGTCTGTCTCTCTCTCTCACCATCCTTATAGACTATCACTTTTGCTAAGTCATCTTTACAGAGAAAAAATTAGATAATTAAAACATTATCCGACAGAATTAATTCTTTAGTTGTTAGGTTTATTAGTAATCAAGAGGGAGGGACAATCTAAAATGATAAAACCAATTCTGCACCTGAGCAAAACTAGTAATGAAATAATGAAATATTGTGATAATCTGACGGCTTTGGTTTGGTTTCTTCGTTGAATGGCGTATTAACCTTCGGGGGTGATTTAATGTCAAAGCCATCTTTTTAGAAAAATTACAGTGATACTAATTAACCCAATTTAACTGGGGGGTGTAAGGGGGTAATAAGATAGGAGTAAAACTAGTATTGAAATAATAATAATAATAATAATAATAATAATAATAATAATAATAATAATAATAATAATGAAGTGAATTTAGAACAAGCAACGAAAATCAAACAGATTCTTGATTATTACTATTATTTTATCCACCAGTAAAGACATCGTGATAATGAAGACTATATCGATCAAAGCTATTGTGATAAAAAGAAATAAAAACAAACAACTGAGAGAGAGAGAGAGAGAGAGAGAGAGAGAGAGAGAGAGAGAACCTAGTCGACTGGGGCTGTAGAATACACCGACTGTATTTCTACAGAATCTTGGAGATCTGAGGAGACTTGCTGTCATTCCAGTGAAAGAACAAGAGGTAACACTCCCAGGAACGCTCGTAGTACAAACTGCTCTTTTTTTTAAAAAAAACTTTAGATTTTCGATGACTTGTAAAATCTGTTGATGAATTTTTGTTATATTTTAACTGAAGAGTGTTACTAATCAGCTAAATGTTTTTACCAGGTGCAATTATCTCGAGCTAACTGAAGAATTGTTTAAATTTATCGCGCCAAACTCAAAAACCAGCAACATATAGAATAGACTTTAGAATCTTGGTCCCTCTCCAAACACTCCCTTTATTTCCATTTAATATATAAAACCAAGCAGTCCCGATCCCCACCCGAAAAAAAAAGAAAGGACCCCCCCCCCAAAGAAAACAAACGTAAAAGTAGAATTTTTGAATGGAATCTTCCAGAATCATGTGTCATGTAATTCTTAGAGAAGATATAAAAGTCCCTAACTTTCAGGTAGTAGCGATGAAATATATTGATGTATACACAGATTAGATAATTCTCTAGGAACACTCGTTGGGTAGAGGTTTGCAGAAACTGCTCATTTTGAAAAAAAACACAAGATTTTCGATGACTTGTAAAATCTGTTGGTGAATTTTTGTTATATTTTAACTGAAGAGTGTTACTAATCGGCTAAATGTTTTTACCAGGTGCAATTATCTCGAGCTAACTGATGAATTGTTTAAATTTACCTCGTCCCCCTCCATATTGCCCAACGACTTTCTCAATCTATAGACATTTTAGCCTGGTATTTCGCCGTAAAATCACCAGAAATATCATGTGAAAGATTATCACCAGCACATTTAAAGCTAGGTTAAGTATAAGATATTACCATTTAGCTGGCATGGAAAAAATCTTTCAAGCAGTCCACTCTAGTTGCTTAGGAAGTAAAAAATAAAAAAGTTGGACAACGGACTTTAACTAAGTTAAAACATAGGTTTAGGTATACTTCCCATTTTTTTCTTTGACCCGCTGTAGCTCGTTTAAAATGTTTCCTACAGACTATTTGTTTACAAATCATATACATTTAATATATGTATAAACGAGATTTGGCATTAAACAACCTACAGTGGTTAATTTGCCATAAAAACCAACCAACCCAAACCAACCCAGAGAGAGAGAGAGAGAGAGAGAGAGACAGACAGACAGACAGACAGACAGAGACAGAGAAACAGAAAGAAAGAGAAAAATAAAATATAAAAACTCGGGCGCATTGAAAGAAGGACAAAACAAATAAAATGAGTGAAAGTTCACAGTCAAAATAGGATCAAATACTAGAAAGACAAGGACAAAGCATATAAAATGAATGAAAGTTCACAGTTAAATAAGGATCAAATACTAGAAAGACAAGGACAAAGCATATAAAATGAATGAAAGTTCACAGTTAAATTAGGATCAAATACTAGAAAGACAAGGACAAAGCATATAAAATGAATGAAAGTTCACAGTTAAATAAGGATCAAATACTAGAAAGACAAGGACAAAGCATATAAAATGAATGAAAGTTCACAGTTAAATTAGGATCAAATACTAGAAAGACAAGGACAAAGCATATAAAATGAATGAAAGTTCACAGTTAAATAAGGATCAAATACTAGAAAGACAAGGACAAAGCATATAAAATGAATGAAAGTTCAGTTAAATTAGGATCAAATACTAGAAAGAAGAAGGAGAGGTGATATCATTGATACTTTCAAAGTAATGGAATTTTTTAAATCATGCTAGACATTCTTGTTAATATTTATTCTTGAAATGGAAATTGAATATCAAGACAGATTTCAAAAACTAAGTCTACTAACCAATTTAATTTTTTTTTCTAATAGAGAAATATATTTTGGAAGCAAATTGCCTAATCAGATCAAAAACAGCTATAGTGTAAAAGTAATTAAGATATTGGATGATTTCAGAAAAAAATGGTAAGAAAAAAGAAAATCGTATGAATTACAGAATTTGATGTGTACATAGATATTGTATTATCATCTTATACGTTCAGTAAAAAAGATTCCTTAGTATTTGTTTTTTTTTTTAAATACAGAGGTGAGAAGATAGTAAAAAGATCAGATGCTCAGAAGGAACAACAACAACCACCAAATCTCGGCCAGAAGACTAGACCTTATAATAATCAACAACAAAAAAAAGAAAAAAAAAAAGAAAAGAAAAAGAAAACCTGCAAAATTGTCAACTTTGCAGTCCCGGCTGACCACAGAATAAAACTGAAAGAATGTGAAAAGAGAGATAAGTACCTTGACCTTTCTAGAGAATTGAAAAAACTATGGAACATGAAGGTGACAATTATACCAATTGTAATTGGTGTGTTTGTAACAGTAACTAAAGGATTACCAAAGGGACTGAAGGATTTGGAGGTTGGGGGACGAGTGGAGACCATCCAAACTACAGCATTGTTGAGAACGGTCGGAATACTGAGAAGAGTCTTGCAGGACTTGAGAAGACTTGCTGTCACTCAAACTCCAGCGAAGGACCATCGGCTAATACTGATGTGAAAAACTCTAATGATTAAATAATAATAATAATAATATGGTACAGTAACTAAACGATTATTAAAGGGACTGGAGGACTTGGAGGTTGGAGGACGAGTGGAGACCATCCAAACCAGAGCATTGTTGAGAACGGTCAGAATACTGAGAAGAGTCCTGGATACTTGAGAAGACTTGCTGTCACTCAGGCTCCCGTGAAAGACCATCAGCTAAACCATGTGAAAAACTCAATGAGTAAACAACGATAATAAGTGAGAATAAAAGAAAGTGAAAAAAAAGCCAAATACTAAGACTTTCCCAGAGAACAACTCCCCTCAACTGTAGAACATGAGCGTGATGACGATGCCAAGTGTAGTTGATTTGCTAGTATAAGAAAAGAGAGCAAAGAAAGACGAATAACAGTGATCAGAAAAAACACAGGAAGTATAGGGATCAGCAGAAGAACAATAACTAGGAAATAGAAAAGGGAAGTAAAACAACTGTGTGGATATTTCAAGCGATAAACGAAAACTCACAAGAAAAGACTTGGATATGGCTAAGAAAGGGGAACCTTCAAAAAGAAAATAAATCTCTCCCAAGAACAGCACAAAACAACGCCATAAGGACCATTTATGTTAAAGCGAAAATAGATGACACAACAGAATAGATTATAAGGAGAAGGAGACGAAACGATTAATCAGATGAGGGAATGGAACTGATTTGTTCAAAAAGAGTATAAGACCAGACTGAGGTGATTGATTCACTGGGAATTATTCAACAAAATTAAATTTGTCCATACCACCAAATGGTCTATGCACAAACCAGAGTCCTGCCTAGAGAACGAGGCATAAAAAGACTATATGGGATTTCAAGATACAAACAGATCATCTAATCCTGTTCAGAAGTCCAGACCTACTGATAGTTAACAAAAAATAGAACCTGTCCAATAATGGACATTGTCGTCCCGGCAGATAACTGAGTGAAAATCAAAGAAAACGAAAAAATGAATAAATACTTAGACCTTACCAAAGAACTAAAAAGCTATGAAACATGAAGGTAACAGAGATACCAATTCTGAATGGTGTGCTCGGATCTATCCCCAAAGTCTTGGTGAAAGGGCTGGAAGATTTAGAAATCAGAGAAGAAACGGAGACCATCCAAATCATAGCATTGCTGAGATTGGCCAGAATACTGAGAAAAGACTTAGAGACTTGAGGAGACTTGTCACTCAGACACCAGTGAAAGACCATCAGCTAATTCTACTGTGAAAGACTCGCAAGGAATGAAATAATAATAATAATAATAATAATAATAATAATAAAATAGCAAGTGCAGACTATGCGGTGACAGAGCTGAAATAATCCATCAGTCACATAATACGCGAATGCAGCAAATTGGCATAGAAGGAGTACAGGGCTAGACGCGACTGCTTGGGCAAAGTGATCCACTGGGAAATGTGCAAGAAATTTCAATTTGACCATGCCAACAAATGGTATATGCACAATCCAGCACCTGTCCAAGAAAATGACACGCACAAACTCCAGTGGGACTTTGATATACAAACGGATCACATAATCTCGACCCGAAAACCAGACCTTATAATAATCAACAAAAAAAAAAAAAAAGAAAATCTGCAAAATTGTCGAGTTTGCTGTCCCGGCAGACCACAGAATAAAACTGAAAGAATGTGAAAAGAGAGATAAGTACCTTGACCTTTCTAGAGAATTGAAAAAATTATGGAACATGAAGGTGACAATTATACCAATTGTGATTGGAGCTTTTTGGCACGGTAACTAAAGGATTATTAAAGGGCCTGGAAAATTTAGAAGTTGGCGGCTGAGTGGAGACCATCCAAACAACAGTATTATTGAAAACGGCCAGAATACTGAGAGGAGTCCTGAAAACTTGAGGAGACTTGCTGTCACTCAATCTCCAGTGAAAGACCATCATTACTCTAATGAGTAATAAATAATAACGAAGACTGATTATAGCCAGCAGAAACAAAACTGACAAGAGGATCAATAGAACGGAAATTATTTGAAAACAAAAATGAGAAGAAAAATAACTCTACGGACCTTTTAATTAAGTAATAAGTAACTCAACTCTTACGAGAAAACGTGGACGTGGCTAAGAAAGGGAAACCTCATGAGAGAAACTGAATCTCTTCTAATAGCAGCCTAAAACAACGCCATAAGGATCAATTATATTAAAGGGAAAACTGAATCAGAGGCAGCAGAATAGCACATGTTGGTTATGTAGAAAAAATGATGAAATGATTAATTACATATAAAGCGAATGCAGAAAGAAAGAAAAAGAAAGAAAGAAAGAAATAAAAAGAAAAGAAAGAAAGAAAGAAAAAGAAAAGAAAGAAAGAAAGAAAGAAAGAGAATAAGCTTGGACAGAGAAAGAAAAGCTGAAAGGTAGAAATGTGAAAGAAGACAAAAACAATAAAACAATATAAAAAGTACAACTAGAAGAAAGAAAGAAAGAAAGAAAGAAAGAAAGAAAGAAAGAAAGAAAGAAAGAGAATAACCTTGGACAGAGAAAGAAAAGAAGAAAGGTAGAAATTTGAAAGAAGACAAAAACAATAAAACAATATAAAAAGTACAACTAGAAGAAAGAAAGAAAGAAAGAAAGAAAGAAAGAAAATAAGCCTGGACTGAGAAAGAAAAGAACAAAGGTAGAAATGGGAAAGAAGACAAAAACAATAAAGCAATATAAAAAGTACAACTAGAAGAAAGAAAGAAAGAAAGAAAGAAAGAAAGAAAATAAGCAAGGACTGAGAAAGAAAAGAAGAAAGGTAGAAATGTGAAAGAAGACAAAAACAATAAAACAATATAAAAAGTACAACTAGAAGAAAGAAAGAAAGAAAGAAAGAAAGAAAGAAAGAAAGAAAGAATAAAAGAAAGAAAGAAAGGGAATAACCTTGGACAGAGAAAGAAAAGAAGAAAGGTAGAAATTTGAAAGAAGACAAAAACAATAAAACAATATAAAAAGTACAACTAGAAGAAAGAAAGAAAGACAGAAAGAAAGAAAGAAAGAAAGAAAGAAAGAAAGAAAATAAGCCTGGACTGAGAAAGAAAAGAACAAAGGTAGAAATGTGAAAGAAGACAAAAACAATAAAACAATATAGAAAGTACAACTAGAAGAAAGAAAGAAAGAAAGGAAGAAAGAAAGAAAATAAGCCAGGACTGAGAAAGAAAAGAACAAAGGTAGAAATGTGAAAGAAGACAAAAACAATAAAACAATATAAAAAGTACAACTAGAAGAAAGAAAGAAAGAAAGAAAGAAAGAAACAGAAATAGCTTGGACAGAGAAAGAAAAGAAGAAAGGTAGAAATGTGAAAGAAGACAAAAACAATAAAGCAATATAAAAAGTACAACTAGAAGAAAGAAAGAAAGAAAGAAAGAAAGAAAGAAAGGAAGAAAGAGAATAAGCCTGGACTGAGAAAGAAAAGAAGAAAGGTAGAAATGTGAAAGAAGACAAAAATAATAAAACAATATAAAAAGTACAACTAGAAGAAAGATAGATAGATAGATAGAAAGAAAGAAAGAGGTGAGAATTAAAAAAAAAATCTGTGAGTGCTGGAAAGACAAGAAAAAAGAAAACAAAAGTTTTTAAAAAGTTTGAAATATAAAAAAAGCAAGAATCGAAAAAAATAGAGAAAGAAAGGAAGAGCGGTGAGTGAAAAAGAAAGAAAGAAGGAAAGAATAAAAAAGGATAAATCAAAAGCCAAGTTTAACAAAAGAAAGAAAAAAGAAAAAGAGAAGTAGGAAAAACGAATGAAGGAAAGAAGAAAGAAAAAAAAAACAAAGAGAGAAAAAGAAATAAGAAAGAAAAAATAATTTAAGAAAAAGTGGAAAGTGAAAAGAGAGAAAGAAAGAAATAAAGAATAAAGAAAGAAAAAATTAAAAAGAAGAAAGAAAGAAAGAAAGAGAGAAAGAAAGAAAAAATTGAAGTCTACAAGAGAAAGAATCGAAGTAATAATATTAAAAAATTAATAAAGAAAGCGACTACTTCAGAAAGAAAGAAAGAAAGAAAGAAAGAAAGAAAGAAAGAAAGAAAGAAAAAGGCTAAAACAGAAAGAGAGAGGTTCTCAGTGAAAAATAAAGAAATAATTAAAAAAGAAAGAAAGAAAAAAGTGATCAGTGAAAAAAAAAAGAACTCAAAGTATACATGAAAGAAGAACAGAAAGAAAGAAAGAAAGAAAATGAGAATGAATGAATGAGCAAAAAATGAAAGAAAAGAAGAAAATTAAAATCAATAAATATACAAAGAAAGAAAGAAAGAAAGAAAGAAAAAGAAAGAAAGAAAAAATTGAAGACAACAAGAAAAAGAATCGAAATATGAATGTAAAAAATTAATAAAAAAAGCGACGAGTTAAGAAAGAAAGAAAGAAAGAAAGAAAACTTAGAGTGAAAGAAAAACTACAGAGTTAGAGAGAAGAAAATCAATGATCGAACTATAGAAAGAAATAATAAGGAAAGAAAGAAAGAAAAAGAAAGGAAGAAAGAAGTAATCAGAGAAAAAGAAAGAAAGAAAAAGGAAAGCGTGTAAAAGAAAGAAGAAAAAGCCAACAGTGGGAAAGAAAGGAGCGATCAGAAGAAAGAAGTCAAAGTTAGTTGGCGCCCGTAGTCGACGGCGACCCGAAGGCTCCCTTTTCATTAGCTACTACACCGATGTGTCGGGGAAGGTGCCATTCCTTTCTCTGGATTGCTCAACTTTACCCTTGATACGTACCTTATAATACTGAGTGTTAAGAAGGAGGTATCAAGTACCATTTTTTAAGTCTTTGATATGACTCGACCTGGGACTGAACCCCGGTCTGCCGGATCATTGGTGAACACTCTACCCTCATAGAACAATGAGAAAGTGTAAATGAAAGAGATAAATAATGAAAGCCAAGGGTAAAAAGAAACTTAGATCGAAAGGAAAAAGAAAGAAAGGAAATTAAAAAAATAGAAAGAAAGAAAGAAAGAAAGAAAGAAAGAAAGAACGAAGAAAAAAATACATGAACAACTATTCCTGAAATATTTCGTTTTTTTTTTCTAATTTATATAACCGAATACACTTCTTATATATATATATATATATATATATATATATATATATATATATATATATATATATATAACAGAAAATATTCAATTCAATGGTTCCATAATAAATTTATTTCAGGTCGAATGACCCTTGTCGGATGGAGATTAAGACATTTATGCTTAGGATATAATGTAGACATCCATACCTTTTTCCGGCTAGAAGAGAAAAAAAAATTTTTTTACTCGTAGAAAATATCTTTATATGTTAATATCTAAGTGTTTCTATTTTGTATTTTATTGCAAAGAATTTCTTAACGATAATTTAGATTGCTTTTTTTTTTTTTTTTTTTTTAAACCCGGTGAATATCGGAGGGTGTCCCTTGTAAGTTGACACTAAACAAAACAAAATAAAACAAAAAACTTATTATTAGAAGATAGATAACATTTAATTACTAATTTTCTTTGAAATTAATGCTCACGTTAACTATTCGATAATTTCATCCATGTATTCTAGGTACTTAATATTCATCATCATCATCATGTCGTGCCACCAGCACAGATATCCCTGACCCTCTCTCGCCACTTCTCCCTATTATTCATCGCCTCCGGCAGGTGTTCAGGGTTACATCCTGTGTCCTCACATAGTTGCTGTATGTAAGTTCGAGCTGGTCGTCCTGCTTTTGCACGGCCATATGTGGGGGCCCATAGGAGTACATCACTTATGAGCTCGTCCTTGCTTCTCCAGCAGTGTCCTGCGTGTCTGGTTCGTTTAACTTGTATAGTTTTCGTGATGGGGGGGGGACAAGTGTCCGTATAGTTGGTGTCTCGTGGGGTGTTGTCGCCAGGACTTGTTCAATACTGCTCTCAACATTCTTGTGTAATTTCCGTCTAGTTTCTTCTCCAGCCGTTTAGTTAGCGTCCATGTAGTGCATCCATATAGCAGTATCGATACAACCGCTGCCTGGAAGAAGCTGCGTTTCATTTTATCGGTTAGGTCTGATTTCCATATGATCGAGAGCCTATCGATAGCCGTCCATGCTTTCATCAGTCGTGTGTCGATCTCTTTTTCGGTTGACTTAATATTAATTTAACTAAATGTCTATTTAGGAGACATTTCGTTACTAACTTTCAGTTATTTTTATTTCATCGTAATCACGTCGCGCCATGAGTACGGATATCCCTGACTCTCTCGCTACCCCTCCTTATCATCCATTGCCTCCGGCAGGTCTTCAGGTTTACATCCCGTATCCACACAGAGCTGCTGTATGTAGGTTCTGGCTGGTCGTCCTGCCTTTGCTCGTCCATGTGAAGGGGTCCACAGGAGTACATCACTTATGAGCTCGTCCCTACTGTTCCAGCAGTGTCCCGCGTGTCTGGTTGGTCTAACTTGGATTCTTTGATAGTTTTCCTGATGGGTGGTAAGTGGCCGTACAGCTGCTGCTTTGTGGGGTGCTGCCTCCATGACTTGTTCAATATTGCTAGCAGCATTCTTGTGTAGTTGCTGTCAAGCGTTTTTGCCTTCGTTTAGTTAGCGTCCACGTAGTGCATCCATATAGCAGTATCGACTCGATCGCTGCTTGGAAGAAATCGGGTTTTATTTTATCGGTCAAATCTGACTTCCATATGACCGATAGCCTATTGATATCTGTCCATAGCTTTGCTAGGTGCGTGTTGATGTCACCCTCGGTTGATAAGACACTGCTTCCTTGGTAGGTGAGGTTTGGTTTGGTTTGGTTTCTTTGTTTAATGGCATATCAACCTTTGTAGGTTATTTAATACCAAAGCCATTCTACTAGAAGAACAGTAGTGGTACTATTTAACCCATAGCTGGGAGGATAAGGGGGTTCATACCTTTATCAAGGGTATTTGCCTGAAAGTGAACGTAATAGCGCGAACTCGCTTACTACGATTCCGCAGTCCATCACTTTAACCATCACACCACGTGGACACTCCCCTTGGTAGGTGAAGTTGTCTACTGGTTTCAGAGAGCTACCCTTTAGTGTGGAGATGTCTCCTCTTGGAAGATATATTTTTTTCGTTTGTTCTTATTTAAGTTAACCATAATGAATAATGGATTCACACCTGTATTTTGTAATATTTGTATTAATTTCAAATAGCAATTTCTGATATAAATTCATTCGAGATTGTTTAAAGTGTGAATCTTTTTTCAAAGTTATATTGTTAATTGTCTAAATTTCTGAGACGAATGTTGTTGATTTTTATGATTAAAAGGTTTTCGGACTATTGTCTTCATCTTTATTATTTCTACGTTTCGGCCGATATGTCCTCCGGCCTTCTTCAGGTGTTTCGGGAACCAACGCCTATAACCGTTACGCCATGTGTCCTGCTGGACAATTCAGAGTGAATTTTTGGGACTTATAAACTTAATGTTCTTACTTGACTAGAATTACTACTATTATGTATGATTTTTTACCTGTGCTCATATTCAGATTTTTTTTCTTCGTCTAGCCTTCTTAATTATCGGTTCCCATAGTGTATTCAACTCTATACTTGGTCTACTCAGCAGATCATTGTAGCCCAACATATGTGCTGATTCCTTAAGGCGTCTAATCCTCCAATGTTCAGCCATACATTATTACTTTATGTTATATTATTAAATTACAATCCTATTTAAAAAAAAAAAAAGAGCAACGTATCTATTTATTCATAGATATACTCTTTTTTTTATTTTTTACAGTCATTATCTATTCGTTACGACAAACCTTTTAGTTCAATTTTAAAAAATCTTTGACTCTATGTTAAAGTTACGAAATTGGACTTTTATTTGTAGATTGTTTAATTATATGCTAAAGTTAATTATATTTGATATAATTTGCATATAAAATTGATTTATATTAACATATAAAGATATTTTCTACGAGAAATTTTTTTCTCTCCTCGCCGGAAACTAATTAAGGAAGTCTTCATCATATCCTAAGCACAAATGTATTAATCTCCATTCAAAGATTGGACATGAAATGCATCTTTAATGGAACCACTGAATTGAATATTTTCCGTTAAATATTTCAAAAAAATATTTGAAATCTGAAATTAATTCTATACTCGATAGCCGTTGACATTGAGCACTCAACTGGAGATTCCAATTCCCCTTGGATTACCACTTAACAGTCTAAACGCTAAACTATTTTCCTCAGATCATAAATACTTGATGCCACAGAAACGTATGGAATGCTTCATACTGCTTTTCGACCATCTTGCATGAATCGAGCATCAGTTTCTGAGTGACATAAGAGATTCAAGGAAGGCAGAGAGTCTGTGAGTGATGATGAGAGGTGTGGGAGGAGTAAGGAAGTCAGAACACCAGAGTTGATTGGCCAAAGGGTTAGGGTTAGGGTTACTATGTTGAGGTTTTAAGGGAGTTCAGGAAGAGATTCCGTCTGATAAGGCCAGCACTCTTCAAATCGGATCAGTGGCATTTCCACCAGGACAATGCAGCAGTCCACAATCCATCCTTGTCACAGACTATTTGACCAAAATGGGCTTCTTCTAGACATTTCGTCACCCTCCCTATAGTGCAGACCTTGCTCCCAGTGACTTTTGACTATTCCCTTAGCTCAGAGGCTGTCGTTATGAGACAATTGAGGAGATGAAAGAAGTTGTAACGAAGGTCATTGATATACTTACAGAAGAGGACTTCCATGGGGGCTTCCAGAAGTTGTTGGAACGGTACAACAAGTGCATTGCAGCCGGAGGAGCTTACTTCGAAGGGGACGAGAGTTTCATGTGTGCACTATCAATAAAAGTACCCATACGAAAAAAGTCTGGAAACTTATTTAATGATCCTCGTATATATATATATATATATATATATAAGCATGTTCTGTTAAAGACCGCGGAGTATTTTCTTCTTAGGATCTTTAAATCAAGTAGTTCAAGTCTTTTTATTTTACTTATGTCTGGGTCGAGTTGGCGAAGAAAGTGCCCTATACGAGAACCAGTGCTTTCAACCACAACAACGATCAAGCACAACTCTTGAGGACGATCATCGAAATGGTCGAACGCTCTAGTATGGGTCACTTTCTTCGCAACCATGACTAGAACATAAAGAAAATAATAATAATAAGACTTGAAAGTCTTCACTGAATGATGTTAAAAAGAAAATATTGAGCAGTCTTCAACAGAACACGCTTAAATAATGACTAGCTGCCATAGTACACAATATATATTAACGGCCGAAAGTAAACGCGATTTTTTTTTTTTTTTTTTTTTAATCACAAACTGCATACTAAAAATGAAAATTACCGTCCAATGTAGTCTCTGCTCTTAACTGATCAGGCGTATATATATATATATATATATGTATATATATATATATAATTCTCTTTATACCCTGTCTGGTGACAAAAGCTGCTTGGTAGCGCCAGGAGTGGCAGTACCGAAACTGGGTTATCACCCCTAGTTAGCGGCTGATGAGGACAGAGTACCGCACGTGCTTTCACATGTTGTATGATGAAAAAAAATATATAAATATATGTGTGTGTGTGGATGTGTGGTTTGGTGAGGTTTCTTGGCTTGAAGGCATTCAAATCTTTGCGGGAAATTTAATGCCAAACACACCCTCCCTTATTGAACAATAGAAGTATTATTTAACCCAAGCCTAGCGGGGGAATAAGATGGTTAATACGTTCCCTAGGGTATTTGTCCGAAAGTGAACGCTATGGCTCGACTGGGGTTCGAACTCTTTTTTAATGGTGTCCCGGTTCAGCACGTTAGCTACTACGTCATTCTATAAATTCTCATACACAGCCGTGTTAGTAAAGTTGCAGAAATAAGTTTTAAAATAAGGTTTAATTTAATCATTTATATTCGATACGCTTCTGTCAAATCCAGAAAATACTGAACAGATTATATTTAGATGTTATTCATAAGCAATATGCACTGAGTATGATGCACCCAATATATGCAACATTGGAATGCAGCTGTGTTTAAGCAGTTGTGCACTTATTTCATGAAATTACCATAGGTTTAGAAAGTTTAAAAAATAAAGAAGCGAATTGGTGTGTTTTATGAATCCATTTTTTTCTCGTGCTGTGACGTCACTGTTTCTTATGCTGCGTCGACATACTGTGACGTCACAATTTCAAGGCAATGAATTCGACAATCATAACTTATGCAGCAAATTTAGATTAACATGTGCATTTTGTTTGCTTTCGTGGCATATCAACCATTGTAGGTTATTTAATGCCAAATCCTATTCATACATATATATTAGATATATATGATTTGGTTTAGTTTGGTTTTAAGGCATATCAACCATTGTAGGTTATTTAACGCCGAATTCTCTTTATACATATATATTAAATGCATATGATTTTGTTGGGTTTTATGGCATATCAAACATTGTTGGTTATTTAATGCCAAATTGAGTTTTACGCATATACATATTTACCAACCCCTCCGCTCGAGCAGGATATGACACAAGGTCAATTTTTCAGCGGAGTTTGAATTCAGAGTTTTCCTTCTCCAAGACTAGTTTCCTCACCAAAGCTGAAGAAGTCAGTCTGACCTACTATTTGCCCATAGGTTGAGGGAGAATAATTGGATTCATACCTTTCCCGTGAGTACTAGTGCTATGTGAAATGCAATCAGTCACGTCCAGGATTTGAACTCGTGTCGCCGTGTTCATTTCCTACGACGATAACCATTACACCACGGGCATATAAACAGTTCAATTTCAAATTTACATTTTCTTTTTTAAGTAAAGGAATTATAGTGTGAATTGAAATACCATGACAAAAAAACAACGAACACCTATGCACGACATACGGAAGCACTGGACAGCTGTTTCGACGTTATTAGGTTTCATCAGCAGTGTATACAGTGATCTCCACCACTGAAGATCGAACCAGTGACAACAGATTGCGGAGCCGAAACTCTACAATAGAGCCAGCCGTCCATATCGCACACAAGCGACGCCAAATTAACTAGTCATGGAAATTGCGCGGCCAATTAACCTGAATATGTCTTGTAAGTTACA
Source organism: Sepioteuthis lessoniana (assembly GCA_963585895.1). Classification (NCBI taxonomy): domain Eukaryota; kingdom Metazoa; phylum Mollusca; class Cephalopoda; order Myopsida; family Loliginidae; genus Sepioteuthis; species Sepioteuthis lessoniana. Next base: position 57,258,191 of record OY757939.1, read on the forward strand.
TCCGTACTCTTAACAGAGGACACGGTCACCTCCAGGGCCACGTCTTCCCAAGAGGATTAGAAATACGCATCCGCGTAATTATTATGACCTCAAGGGTAAGGATATATAGATCTACATTTTCTTTTTAAGTATAATTATATCATGAATTGAATTACAATGACCAGAAATCTGTGTTCGCTGGTTCGATCTCCAGAGGTGGACATCACTGTATACACTGATGATGAGACCTAATAAGGTCGAAACAGCTGTCCAGTGTTTCCGTATGTCGTACGTAGGTGCTCGCCGGATTTTCTGGACATGGTAATTCAATTCAAATACTTCAGTTTAGCATAACCACAATTTCTGTTTGTACACTATTAAATGTAAAAACAGTTCTTTTTCAAACAATTCAGCTTAGCATAAACACACACTTCAGTTCTATTTGACCCATAGATAGGACCCTATCAGGTGCTACCACTCCGGGCCTGAGTGGACCTGGGAGTGATGGCAATAAAAGAGTGCTCCGCATTGTCCAAAGCTCGAGCATTATTGAAGCCTCACCATCAAATTGTTTAGTGTCATATCCAGGACACTCGGTGAAGGACACTTACCTCTCTGCTGAGATGCAGTCAGTGTATCCTACATCCCCCGCCGTTTGGGCCACTATATTTTCTATTCTAAGATTGATTTGTTGTGTTTTTTAATGACATATCAAACTTTATTGGTAATTTAATGCCAACTCCATCTTTATGTTTTTTTAAGGAATTCATCGGCAGGTCTCGCGCATGTCGTTTTTATCGGCGCTCCACACAGAGAGATGTTATTAGAAGGGATCTTGATATTTGTTGCCATAAGTCTCTTGTAAAAAGTCCTGGAAGATGTCCCAAAGTTATTAAGCATTTTTTTCACTTAAAAATGAACTTCGGTCCCATCTGCGACAGAGAAGTTTGGTGGATTAGAAAATACTGTCCGATTTTTGTATGAACTGTTTAAATTCGATTCTAACATATTTCAATTGTAGTTGTATAAAAAATTTTCACGAGTAATGTGTCCTCTTTTTTAATTTTCTTTCACTTCTTTCAAAATTTAATTTTGAAGGATATATGCCTCCAATCATGAATTAGAAAAAAAGAAGTGATGCGTTTACCTTGTCTATGTTTAGTTTTGTTTGTGTTCTTTGTTTAAATGTATATCTTCGTGGGAAATTTTAGGCCACATACACTCTCCCTTGTAAAATAGTAGTAGTATCATTAAAGGATAGCTAGCGAGTGAATAAGTTAGTTAATACAGGGTCAAGGTCGATGCAACCCATTAATATGGTAATGATTTATTACTGAGACAAACGAAATGGCGGTCTTTTGGAACTCATCTCGTAAAAATGCATCTTTCGAGCAAGAAACATCAAATTAATGTTTTTCTTAATTGTTATTGCATCAGCTTCCAGGACATGCTATCTTTATTTGTCTTTCTTGTCTCAGTAATAAATTCTTTTATTAAAAGGTTGCATCTATTTTGAGACAGTTTTGAATGATTTTGTTTCCAAAGAAGTAGTGACGTAAAATATTTGCCCTCTCTTGATCAAGGCATTGTGATCAAGGATTAATTGTTGTTATAGTATACTATTTTCAAATCTGAAACACAAAAGAACACAACATTATTATTAGTTGTGTTATTAGCAGTCACACGGGTCCCATGTATATTGAGACACCCTTTACTTTTCCCAAGAGTATTAGTCCAAAAGTGAACGCAATTGCAAGATTGGTGTTCCAACTCGGTTTTAACAATATCGCAATCTGGCACGTTAGCCTCTTAAGCCGTGGCATGAAAGTTCAAGCTTGGTCCTAATATTGCTTCATCACAATTCTCGGCCACCTGTTGCAAGGATGACACTGCACGGCCACATGTTGCCAGGATGACACTGCCGAAACTCACCGACTTGTGATATGAAACTTTGCCCCGTCAACCATATTCTTCTGATCTCTCACACACTGACTGATATTTTTACAAGCGTCTCAACACGTTTTTATACCAAAAACATTCCACTCCAAAGAAAAAAGTAGAAACTGCATTTAAAGATTTCTTGGAATCCCCCCACCCCCCAAAAAAGATTGTAATCGTAAGGGCCAAAATAACTTTTTTAATCGATAGTAGAAATGCGTAGTTGTTCAGGGATCATATTTGGGCTGATTAAAACACTTATTCAATTCATTAAATATAAAATTATACTTAAATTAGACATTGTTTTCGAACAACTATATATATATATATATATATTTATAAGCATACATTATAAGTTTTAAAAAAGAAGTGTCCGTGGTGTAATGGTTATCGTCGTAGGAAATGAACACGGCCACACGAGTTCAAATCCTTGACGAGACTGATTGCATTTCACATAACACTTGGGAAAGGTATGAATCCAATTATTCTCCCTCCAGCTATGGGTAAAGTAGTAGGGCACACTAGGCTCTTCAGCCGTGGCTAGGCAACTAGTCTAGGAGAAGGAAAACTCTGAATTCAAACCTGTTAAACTCCGCATAATAATTGACCTTGTGTCATATCCTGCCCGAGCGGAGGGGTTGGGTAAATATGATAAGTTTTAAAAAAGACCTTTTTTTCGGTCACGTCTCGTTAGAAAGCTCCAGGCTCTTGAGAAGCAGTGAAGAAGAATAAATTAAAAGGCAGCTGACGACTAAAAAAAAAAAAAAATAGAAAAAAAAGAAAAAAAAACACAGAGGATGAAAAACCTTTTCTCCGGAAGGATTGGTAACATTTTTTAAGGCTTTTTATATTTTACCAATCCTTCCAAGTACGAGTTATTTCCCCTTTGTGCCCTTTTACTTTTTTCTTTTATATCTTACTCGTCAACTCTCTTTTCCATCACTTCCTTTTGAGATGAAGCTCTCTGATATAACGTGACCGGGAAAAGGTCTTTTCAGACCTTATGATGCATGCACTACTTAAATCTATTCTAAAATTTTGTATGTACCATAGTGTTCGCCAATGGTCCGGTAGACCCAGGTTCAATCCCAGGTCACGTCATACCAAAGACTTTAAAAATGGTACTTGTCTCCTCCTTGCTTAACACTCAGCAATATAAGGTACGTATAAAGAGTAAAGTGGAACAATCCAGGGAAAGGAGTAGCGCCCTCCCCTATACCTAGGTGTAGTAACTATTGAAAAGGGAGCCTTCTGGTCACTTTCGACTACGGTCGCCAACTATATATATATATATAGCATCTCCTTAGTGTAAGCGCTAACTTATTAGACTGTGACATCGTAAGTAAGTGAGTTCGAACCCCAGTCGCACTATTACGTTCATTTTCCAACTAATACCCTAGGCAAAAGTATAAACTCCCTTATCATATTTACCAACCCCTCTGCTCGGGCTTGATATGACACGAGGTCAATTTTTAAGCGGAGTTTAACAGGTTTGAATTCGGAGTTTTCCTTCTCCTAGACTAGTTTCCTAACCAAGGCTGAAGAACCAAGTCTGCCCTACTATTTACCCATAACAGGCGGGAGAATACTTGGATTCATACCTTTCCCAAGGGTATTAGTGCGATGTGAAATGCAATCAATATCGTCCAGGATTCGAACTCGTGTCGCCGTGTCCATTTCCTACGACGATAACCATTACACCACGGGCACCTCCCCAAAACTCCCAAGGGAATATAAACTCCCTTATACCCTTTTCATGCCATTTTAAAAATGCACCACTACTCTTTAAGTCAGTCAGAATTCGTTTACTTACTTTTTTTTTTTGATGGTCCAATAATCAAACACTCTCCCTTCAGCCAAAATCTCACTCTTTTTTTCTGTGTAGCGTATCAAAAATAAATAAATATCAACAAAAAAAATACGAAAGTATTATAAATTTAAGACCTCAGTTAACTCACAATACTTACTTTCATTAAGTGGTCATTCATTTAAGTTTTGAACAGGCTCGTACACACTGAATTTCTGTTATTCAACGGAAACCGGTGCTTTTAGCGATTGGTCGGTACAATGGTTAGCAAACTGAGCCAGTAGACAATTGCAAGTAAATTTGATTCTCACTAGGTGCTAGTATTTTTAATTAAGTAAAAGAATAGGTACTCCTTACATACGTCTACCTTTGAGCCAATCAAAGCTAAGCTTAATGAAATAATAATCATTTATTTCAGCGTGACATGTTTCTTGATTAAAAGTTAAATAGTACCTCCAAGTATTTGTAGATTCTAATACACACATACTTATATATATATAATGATTCAATTTTGTGTTTCATTTCTTTGTCTTTTCATTTCCTTCGTTTCTTGATAAAAGAAAAAAGTTGATGCAATAATAAGGTATTTGAATGAAAGGAAATAATCTCTTGAAAAATGAAATGTATTTTTTTCTTTGAGCGGCAGAAATGATTATCAGAATTTTGGCAAAAATGAGATTTTTTTTTTGCTTTTTTGGTTTGGCTTCCTTTGACCAGAGGCTGAAGTTTGGTTACTATTTGAATTTTGTTTCCTGTTTACGGATAGAAGCCTCTTACCCCGCGGTCGGTCGAAGCGGTAGCTTTAAACATGACAGCAAATCTATCTATCTATCTATCTATCTATCTATCTATCTATCTATGTTTGTTCATATAAGTATATATATATATATATATATATGTTTATTCCTATCTATCTATCTATCTATCTATTTTTTTTTATTCCCGTCGATCTATTTTTGCAGGTATCTATCTATGTTTTTTCATATAAGTATGTATCAAACCATCAATCTATTTATCTATCCATGTTTATTCGTATCTATCTATCTATCTATCTATCTTGTCTGTTTATCTCCCATCGCGAAATTCACGAGGTATAACGGTTATCGTTGTTGGACATAGAATCAACGAGCCAAGTTAAAATCCTGGACGAGGATATTTTTGTTTCTCTTTGGACTAAAACCCTTGAGAATGATAGGGATCCTTTTATTCTTCTCGACCCCTACAATGGTTTAATAGTATGGTAAGTTGGACACTTTAGCTTTAGTAGGGCAACTGGTCTGGGCGAGGAGAGTGAAAAACACTTAATTCAAATTCTTAGGGGTGCCGTTCGGGATTGTGGAACACAATAAATATCATCATCATCATCATCATCATCATGTCGTACCGCTAGAACGGATATCCTTGACCCTCTCTCTCCACTTCTCCCTATCGTTCATCGCCTCCGGCAGTTCTTCAGGGCTACATCCCGTATCCTCACATAGCTGCTGTATGTATGTTCGAGCTGGTCGTCCTGCTTTTGCCCGGCCATATGTCGGGGTCCATAGGAATACATCACTTATGAGCTCGTCCCTGCTTCTCCAGCAGTGTCCTCCATGTTTGTTTCGTCTAACTTGGATAGTTTTCGTGATGGGAGGCAGGTGGCCATATAATTGGTGCCTTGTGAGGTATTGCCGCTAGGACTTGTTCAATATTGCTCGCAAATTCTTGTGTAATTGCCGTCTAGCTTCTCCAGCCGTTTTCACTCCAGCTTAATAGTTATCATCGAATCTATAGAAGAACATTATCTATCTATCTATCTATCTATCGATCGATCTATGACAGCTCGTCATGTTGTTATTACTATCAGTGCAATTACAACTGAAAAGTGGGTTGGAATTTTTCATAGTATCTAATGCTTATTATTATTGATTCTATTTCTCCTATCTCTCTTTTTTTCTGGCCTTGTGCTGTAACTAATTCAAGTTATTTAAGTCCATGTACACACACGCACGCACAGAAAACATATATATATATATATATATATATATATATATATATATATATATACATACAAACACACATATATAAATAAACGCACAAATCTGACCCAGACTCACAAGCACACACGCACACACACACACACACACACACATACGAATGAACACACACAAACACACACGCAGAAAATACATACACAAGCATAGATATATAAATAAACGCACAAACCCATACTCTGACTTACAAGCATACACACACACACATACGTGTGAACACACACACACACACACGCACATATACGCACACAAACACAGATATATAAATAAACGCACAAACCTACACCCAGACATACGAGCATACACACACATTTATGCCGCCATAGCAAAGTGAGACATGTTTATGAAGAAAAACTCTTTTGCGTTCAAGTGTCTGAATCAAAATGACAGGAAACAGCTTATTAGAGAAAGTAATTATTTTTGTATTAAAGAAGGATAAACATATTTGGATTATCTACCAGAAAGCTGAGATAAAAGTAAAACGTAAATAGATTAAGTCTAAGCTATCTCAGTTTTTTTTCCTATCCAGACACACAACACACACACAGATGATATATATACATATATATATATATATATATATATATATATATATATATGTGTGTGTGTGTGTGTGTGTTTGTGTTAGAGTGATCGGAAATGTAAGTCAAGTTTATAGAGATATTATCATCAAGAATATAATCACCTACAATTCTCATGACTGCTGTAGACCCGGGAAGGCACATTTTTGATTTCTCACTTAATGAAAATTGACTTTTCTCTGAAAAAAAAAAAAAGCTTGGAAGATTGTTTTCAATTTCTTTTTTCTTTGTTCTGCCTCTTATGAAATGTTTTAGTGATCGAAACAAATCTATTTGTAAGTTGCTTAAATGTCATTACTTTTTCACACACACACACACACACACACACATACACACACGTGTGTATACATGTGTGTGTATATTATATTATCAACATTTTTGCGGGGGAAACCCCCAGATTTCTTTAAAAGCATAATCTAATATTTATTGTTGACTTACAGTTGTTGAAAATGAAGATAATTCACTCTCTCTCTCTATACATATATATATATATATATATAGTTGGAGTTAGGCTTCCTGATGATCCGATAAGGTGAAACTTTAGTAGAAGATTTTCGACTTGCGATTTAAGTTAATTTTATAATTGGGTCTACTTGTGTTGAGCACTTTTGTAATTCTACCATTGCAGGATTCGCGGAAGGTTTTTAGTTTTCTTTTGACCAACCGACTGCGTATCCCTTGATTTTTTTCAAGGGGTCGGACGAGGTTGGCCCTTTCTTTCTTTTTGACCTATAATTTTTTCTTTTTCCCCCGGGCGGTGATTCGAGATACTTTTATCTCTTATTCCTGGCGGAGTTTTTTTTTCTGGTACCGTGAATGCTGGTAGATATTAGATTAGTATATATATATATATATATAGTTTTAAAAAATTGATATCCGATATGTACAGGGTGTTACCAAAATACTGATTTTTTTTTCGTAATCTAATAACTTAACCGATTCTTGTTTCAATGATCTAAAACAATATTTAATACACCTTTTCTTTTTCACTGAATGGTGTTTCTATACCCGAAAAGAATATATATATATATATATATATATATATATATATATATATATATGCAAATTTCATTAAACATAATAGACATTTTATGTCTACATATTTTCTTCTGGATCTGTTTGAATTCCCGTATTACTTTTATCGTATTCGGGGGGAATTGATTTATGTATTGTCCATAGTTGTATGTATCCCTAGTACTTTCTGCCCGACTTTAGGCCATCATCAGGGGAGGATCTATGACAAATGATGGCCCAAAGTCGGGCAGAAAGTACTAGAGATACACTAGTAAGGACACTTTAGAAGAACGATATGCAATAAAATTATGTTTTAAACTTGGAAAAAATGATGCCAGACAAACGTATGGAATGCTTCAGACTGCTTTTCGACTAACTTGCATGAATCGAGCGTCAGTTTTTGAGTGCCATAAGAGATTCAAGGAAGGCAGGGAGTCTGTGAGGGATGATCTGAGGTGTTGGAGGAGTAAGGAAGTCAATACACCAGAGTTGATTGGCCAAAGAGTTAGGGTTAGCGTTACTATGTTGAGGTTTTAAGGGAGTTCAGGAAAAGATTCCGTCGGAATCAGCTCTTCAAATCAGCTCAGTGGCATTTCCACCAGGACAATGCACCAGTCCACAACTCCATCGTTGTCATAGACTATTTAATCAAGATGGGCATCAAGACGCTTCCTCAAACCCCCTATAGTCCAGACGTTGCTCCCTGTGACTGTGTTATTCCCTAATCTTAGAGGCTGTCGTCGTTATGAGACAATTGAGGAGATGAAAGAGGCTGTGACGAAGATCATAGACATGCTCACACAAGAGGACTTCCATGGGGCTTTCCAGAATTGCAACCGGAGGAGGTTACGTCGAAGGGGACTAGACTTTCATGTGTGTTCTATCAATAAAAGTTCCCATACGAAAAAAAGTCTGGAAATAATTTAATGATCCTCATATATATATATATATATATATATTTCATTAAGAAAAAACAACGAATCCTTTGTGATTGGCTTCGTTGTTTTTTCTTAATGAAATTATTGCTCTGTATAATTGATACATTGAGCTCTTTACCAGGAAGATCTAAATATTCACGAATATTTTCTTGTCCTGATGGAATTACTCCTAACTCCGGTTTAACTGGACTAAGTATTCTCGATATATATATATATATGTATGTGTGTATGTGTGTGTGTGGCAATAAAAGGCCATTTGATCCATATGATCGACAATACTTAACAAGGATACATAAAACTTTAAAATGTCAACACTGTAAGTTAATTTTAAAATCTGATGGTTAAAAGGGTTTTATATTTAATATTTTAAGGTTTTTTTAACACATGAGTATCTCCATCTTTTGATACTGAGCTCCATGTCAGGGGAAAGCTACAAGTGTCTTGTTTTTATATATCACAATTTAGTTTCAACATTCAAACAACTTATCTATCTACCGATCCATCTATGTGTGTGAGCGAGATAAAATATATATATATATATATATATATATATATATATTTACTAACCTACTATCTATCAGCATTCACGGTTACCAGAATAAAAGAAAAAAAACCGCCAGGAACTAGAGATAATAATATCTCGAATTACCGCCCGGGGGAAAAAGAAAAAAATATCATAGAACAAAAAAAAAGAAAAAAAAAAGAAAAGGCCAACTTCGTCACACCAGTTGAAAAAAAATCAAGAGATATGCAATCAGTTGATCAAAAAAAAAAACCCACCGTAAATTGCTGCAATGTGACAATTACGTATATACATATATATATATATATATATATATATATATATATATATATATATATCCTGTATCATTTAGCACCTGAATAATTCCGTAATTTTTCCCCTTATTCGAGCTTGCCGAGTTTATATATATATATATATATATATATATATGTGTGTGTGTGTGTGTGTGTGTGTGTGTGTGTGTGATTTTTTCGAGTTAACGTCTCGTGTACTAATATCTAAACACGTGACAAATACTTCACACTATATATACGATTGATTAAAAATTTTATCTCACATTTCCGTCAGATAATTGAGCGCTCTTCGTGAAACCTCGAGTATCGGATTTCAAGAGATCATAATTCGAATATTTATAGGTTCTATACCTGCTCAGCTATAATAGTATATACTATACGTTAACACCCATTTAAAAAAAAAATTACTACTTCCTTGCAGACAGTTGAAAGTAAGTTCTAAGCATTATGTCCATTTGATCTTGTATTCAGAAAGCATGTCTCCTATTTCCTACCTCATCAGACTTTCCAAAATAATTGACAGATGTTACTTTTTGTGACTAAGTTTACGTCGGTACAGTTAAAAAAATGAAATGAAAGTTCCCATACGAAAAAAGTCTGGAAAATATTTAATGATCCTCGTATATATATATATATACATATATATATATATATATATGTATGTGTGTGTGTGTGTGGCAGTGAAAGGCCATTTGATCCATATGATCGACAATACTTAACAAGGATACATAAAACCTTAAAATATCAACACTAAGTTAATTTTAAAATCTGATGGTTAAAAGGGTTTTATATTTAATATTTTAAGTTTTTTTTATTTTAATATTTTTTTTATTTCAATATTTTAATTAATTTAATTTAATATATTAATTTACTTAATTTAATTTAATTTTTTTTACTTTAATATTTTTTTTATTTTAATATTTCAAGGTTTTTTTTTTATTTGAAGCAAAAAATTCCATGAATATTGCAAAGAATTTCCAAGGTGTAGTCGACAAACATTATACTTTCGGGGGAACTCTTCAGATATCGTTAATATATATGTGGATTTATGCGTGCACAACTTCGTAAGTCCTTAATCCTCCCCATTTATATATATATATATATATATATATATATATATATATATATATATATATATATATATATATATTTACTCAAGCCTTCTGCACGAACAGGATGCGGCCTAATGTCAGTTTTTAAGCAGAGTTTAACAAGTGTGAATTCAGATTTTTCTTTCTTCTAAATCGTTTGCTATACTGAGATTAAAGTGCGCAGTCTGCCCTACTATTTACCCATAGTTAGACGGAAAAGTATTGAATTCATATCGTTCCCAAGGATATTTGTGCAATGTGAAATGCGAATAGCCTCCTCAAGAAGGCGGGGAGTCTTTGAGGGATGATGAGAGGTGTGGGAAGAGTAAGGAAGTCAATAACCAGAGTTGATTAGCCAAAGGGTTAGGGTTAGGATTACTATGATATTCCCGGATTCCAATATAACTTGGTATCCAACATAAGAGTTTTGAAAATAAATGACTCAAGAAATTTGTCTAAGAGTCAGGCTGGGTCTGCAGTTATAACCCTGAACCGATGGCTACCTCAACTATTAGTGTATTTCAATGAGATATGTACCAGTGACTGTACCATGTTCAGTCCAAGCTTTTTGGGCCGGAAGACGTTTCGGCCGGCTGTGCTCACTGGTACACGGATCAGATCAGGTGTATCTTGGCTTGGTGGCAGTCGGTTGAGGCTGCTTGAGGCAGGTGCCAGGGAGTCCTTAAATTCGAGTCTAGCAGCTGTCACCAGTGTCTTTGAGTGTTTGGGGGCCCTCCTCCAGGCTCTAACCCTCTTCGGAGAGGATAGGTTTATCCCTTGCGCGCGAGGGACATTTTTGGAACTACCAGGCGTGTGTGGGCGACGGTCCTACGCCTGGTACCTAAATTGAGAAAGTCTTGTGCCAAACTCTCAGATATATGGAGCACACGACAAATACCAGATATGTGCGTGCACCATTGAAAAGACGGGAAACTACTTTATGAAAAAATATTCACTAGTTAATGCTATCATAAGACCACCACCATCAACAACAACAACTATACACTCACCATCACATTCAACACCTCCACACCCCCTCTCTACCACCATCAACAACAACAACAATTATTATGAACTTTATTTAAATAAAATAACGCCAATAAAAATACCTAAAAACTTTCATTCGTTCTAATAACATTCATAACAGGTAAAACAGCAGATTTTGGCGCGAAGGAAGAAAAAGAAAAAAATAGCTAAAAAAGACGGATAATTGATTTAACTGCTTTCACACCCCCAAAACCAGTTGAGATTTATTCATATTCAGCACGAACAAATCAAAATAAATATTTCTAGGTGCAAAAAATTTAATTGCTGAATAACTTTCAAATTTGAACTAAGTATTATTTTAGCAAATTTCAACACGCAGAAACTTTTTGTTCATTGAAAAGAATTCACATAATGGAATGTTTCATTAGTATATGCAATATATATATATATATATATAGTCTGAGGAGACTTGGTGTCTCTCAGGCTTCAGTGAAAGACCATTAGCAAGCGCTGGTGCGAAAATCTTGCAAGGAATAATAATTATGATAATGATTATAACAATATTACATATATGGAAGACATCAAGCTATTTCTAAAAAAATTGAAACAGACTTAGAGGTTCTAATGACAAACAATAAGAATATACAGTCAGGATATAGAAATGGAATTTGGCTTTTGCCATTCTGATAATGAAAAATGGGAAAAAACAAATAAGAGAAAGAATAGAACTGTCAAATGAATAAAAAATCAGGACGCCTAGAGAGAAGGAAAATTACAAGTACTTGGGGATATTGGAAGCGGACATCATCAAAGAAGCCGATATGAAAGAAAAATTTTTTTTAAAAAAGTACCTCAGATGAACGAGAAAGCTTCCTGAAACGAAGCTCTCCAGCAAAAATCTCACCAAAGGAATAAAAACCTAGGCTCTCGCCTTTGCAAAATACTCGGGATTATTCTAAAAATAGACAAAGAAAGAATTCAGACAAATGGACCAAACAGTTCAGTTTAGCGTAAGTACACAGTTTAAATGTCAAAAACAGTTCTATTTCACCTAATTCAGTTTAGCATCAGTACAGTTATTTGTTTACGCAAAGTTACATAGAAAAAAAGTTAATTTCAAAAGATTCAGTTTAGCGTAATTACAGTCTAGTTCTATTTGACCCATAGATAGGACCCTTTTAGAATCTACCACTCCGAGTCAGAGTAAAGCGGGGAGCGATGCCAATAAAAGAGTACTTCACCTTCTCCAAAGCTTCAGCATTACTGAAGCCTCATTATTAGATTGTTTAGTGTCATATCCAGGACACTCGTTGGGAGATACTTATTCCTCTGCAGAGTTTCAGTCGGTGTTTTCTATCCCCAGCAGACTGGGCAATATTTTTTAAAGAACAAAAACTATTTCACCAAGGAACTGGAGATATAAATGACATTATATATAGACCAATAACTTCCAAAGAAGATAGAGACAAGAAGGAAATATCTAGCTTGGACATCGACAGTCTGAGAAAAAGTATATGGTTTGGTTTCTTTGTTTAATGGCATATCAACCTTTGTAGGTTATTTAATGCTAATGCTATTCTCCTAGAAGAACAGTTGTGGTACTATTTAACCCATAGCTGGGAGGATAAGGGGGTTCATACTTTTCCCAAGGGTATTTGCCCGAAAGTAAATGTAATAGCGCGACTGGAGTACGAACTCGCTTACTACAAATCCGCAGTTCATCGCTGTAACCATTACACCGCGAGGACACACCCTGGAAAAAGTATATGACAAAAATCTCACAGACATGAATAGCAGAAGGTCTGAAAATGTTCAAAATCCCAGTGAAAGCCGTAAACTTCATTGAATTGAACTAGCAGCTCGAAAACAAACCCTAGCAGAGGTAAAAGCCCCAAAAAGTGTCTTCTAAGGAGACACATGACCTACACAATTATGTGATAGCAACAGTGCAACTTAATAATTCACGAAAAATGTCGAAGACTACAGAATTACAAAGTTACGAGAAAACACAAATGACCTCATGTAGGTGAATGACATGATTTTCGTACTGAAAGAATCCCTTCAACTAATTGTCAGCATTTTCAGCAAAGACATAGGAAGGAAATCTAGTATTAAAAAATATGCCATATTTATAATAGCCCAGTTGGCTGGGGCTGTAGAATACACTGACTGCACCTCTGCAGAGGGGTAAGACCCGCCCCCAACGAGTGTCCTGGTATGACACTGAACAATCTGATGGTGAGGTTCCAGCAATGCAGGACCTTTGGGGAATGCGAAGTGCCCCTTTATTGCCATCGCTCCCTGGTCCACTCTGTCCCGGAGTGGTAGCACCTGATAGGGCCCTACCTATGGGTTAAATAGAACTAACAGCGTACTTATGCTAAACTGAATTGTTTGAGTAAACTGAATAGCTTGAAATAGAAATGTTTTTGACAATTAAACCGTACTTACATTTAAACTGTGTACTGAATTATTTGAAATAGAACTGTTTTTCGACATTAAAACTGTATTTACACTCAACTGAATTGTTACATATAACTGCTTGAATAGTTTGAAATAGAAATGTTTTTGAAAATTAAACTGTGTTCTTATACTAAACTGAATTGTTTTTAAATAGAACTGATTATTTACATAAAAATGGATTTGGCGTTAAATAACCTACAAAGGTTGATATGCCATAAAACCCACCAAACCAAACCAAACCAAACCATATTTATAAAAAAAAAAAAGAAAAAAAAGAGAGAATTGTCTAACCGGGAATACAGCGGGACACTTGGAGCAAAAAAAAAAAAAAAAAAAAGTAAAACAAAAACAAAAACGAGCTGGAGGAATAAATAATGTATTTTATATCGACCAACACTTTCTACAGGAGGTAGTAGTACATATTTACCCAACCCCTCCACTCGGGTAGGATATGACACAAGGTCAATTTTTAAAGCAGAGTTTAACAGGTTTCAATTCAGAGTTTTCCTTCTCCTAGACTAGTTGCCTCACCAAGGCTGAAGAACACAGTCTGCCCTACAATTTACCCATAGTTGGACGGAGAACAATTGGATTCATACCTTTCCCAAGAGTATTAGTGCTATGTGAAATACAATCAGTCTAGTCCAAAATTTGAACTCGTGTCGCCGTGTCCATTTCCTACGACGATAACCATTACACCACAGGCACCTCCACTCGTGATAAGGTAGTAATAAGGGGGAAATATCTAACGTGATTTGTTATATAGATTCTGATTCAAACTCCATACATCCGTCATCCTCATGTTTCATAGCTTTCTTTGTTCTCTAGCAAGGTCGAAGATACTTGGAAATATCGGAAGAGGATACCGTCAATCAAACAGATATGAAAGAAAGAGGAATGCTCAGCAAGAACAATAAAACCTTTTGAAACAAACTCTGCAACAGAAATCTAATCCAAGGAATAAATAGCTGGACAGTTTCCCATGTATGATACTCAGAAGCCTCATTTGACTGGAAAAATGAGGAACTCTGAAATATGGACCATAAAACAAGAAAATTGATGAAGATACGCAAGGTCTTATACCCATGAGATAACAGGATTTATGCGAAAAGAAAAGAGGAAGAGGTTTTACAAACAATGAAGACTGTATTGATGCAACAATTAAAAGATTCTAAGAATATACAGATTGAGATTGATTACAGCTGTTTGTAATAATAAAAACAAACATATTACAAAGAATTGAAAGTAGGAAAAAAAATTCATGGATACTTAACGCGAGAAACTAACGCTATTTGTCTTATTCAATATATTTTAAAATAACATATCTAAGTGTGCTTCCCTCAGTGCAGATATTTTAAGACGAGTTCAATGTTTCTGAATTAAGTTCTTATATATATATATATATATATATATATATATCCACAGACAGACTGTTTCGTTCTATCAGAACTCTTCAGTGTGGCTAGACACGCAGGACGCTAGGATTGAAACCCGTTCAACTTTACGTTAGACTAAGTTTCAGACCTCTCGGCCTCCAAGCGGACCACGTTGGCTAAGGGAATTTTAAGGTATTTATTCTCGCAGCAGTAGCAGCAGCAGCAGCCTTTGTTTACATTTTTTATACCCTATCGGCTACCAGAGTGCTCAATTCTTTCGAAGTGCTTTGCATTACGCTAGCGGTGGCCGACAGTTCCTTCGCCAGAGTGCTCAACCCATATATATATATATATATATATATATATATATATATATTTGATAGGACCGTGTGCAAAACACCTCTTAAGAAACAACAACACAAATAATGTAAATATGAATGTATAATGAACAGGATTCCCTAACCTCTAGGCATAAAATAACCTAAGAAGGATTGACATGTGTTCTGTAATAGTTGTAATGTAGTATCTTTTAAATCAATTGAGAAAACACAATGGCAAAGAATGTTCTTTTCCATCTTTAGAATCCATAACTTGTTTGCTTCCTATTTGGATGGAATATATATATATGTGTGTGTGTGTGTGGGTGTGTGGGTTTGGGCTGCTTTCTCTCATTTAAGCATGATGCATCTTGTGGCTCAATGGTTAGATCTCTGGACTGCGGAATCGTAGTAAGCGAGTTCGAACTCCAGTAGCGCTATAACGTTTATTTACGGGCAATTACCATTGGGGAAAGGCATGTATCCCCTTAACCTCCCGGCTATGGGTTTAATAGCATCACTGCTATTCTCTTTTTTAAAGGGTGGTTTTAGGCATTAAATAACCTCCGAAGGTTGATATGCTATTAAAGAAACCAAACCTATAGTCTAATCTATCAATCTATATATAAGATGTTGACCGACATACTCGGGGTCAATCCAAAGGCTGCTTTTTCAATAGCTACCACAGCAAGGTTTAGGGGAGGGCATTACCTTTTTTCCCTGGATTGCTCCACTCAACCTCGACCCGTGCCTTCTAATACTGAGGAGGCATTCAGTCCCATTTTTTGAATGTTTGATACGATTCGACCTGGGAATGAACCTCGGTCTCCCTGCCCATTGATGAACACTCTTACTGTTATATAATTAAAGTAATGATTTTTTTTATATTAACCATTTTTCGTCCATTATATTTCATTATCTAGTTTGGTAAGACTTTGAACTACTCGGTATCTCTTAGTTCAGGTGCATAGTCAGATGGTGCTGTCTTACGCCCGTGCGGAAAGGATATGACAATCATCATCCGTCATAATAAACCTGCAGACAGGAATTAGGGCTGGATGGCTGTTGGAGTAAATGGAGCGTGTGGTTGATGTCATACCTGGAAGAGATGGTTCTGAGAATTTTGAGGATTTTGAAGAGTCAGTTTAGTTGACGTTTGGCCGTAAAAGCGTGTGACTGGGGTTTTCGGATCTGATCAAAACAAATCAGTTTGGGTTTGGACCGACAGACATGAGTTGAGATCTTAGAGACAAGTTGCGCTGCGCGTGGTGGTAGTGGGGGTTAGCATAGTATGGTTAGCATAGGTTTTTATGATTTGTGTCTCTATCCTCGTGTCGCCAAAGACTAAAAGTTAAAAGAAATAAACCCGTTCGTATCCTAAACGACATAGTAAGCCTGGATTTGTACTATCATTATCATTGATGTATATTCGCACGATACTTTATGAGTATACATTACCATTATATATATATATATATATATATAACGGTAATGTTATATACTCATAAAGTGTGAATATACATCAATAATAATAATAGTACAAATACAGGCTGACAATGTCGTTTCGGATAGGAACGGGTCTATTTCTTATATATATATATATATATATATATATTTATACTATTAAAGCAAAACCAAGTAAAATTGCAATGATGTGTTACTATATATACATATATATATAAATATATGAAATATTATTATTGATGTATATTCACACTTTATGAGTATACAACATTATCATTACATATATATATATATATATATATATAATGGTAATTACCATTATATATATATATATATATAATGGTAATGTTGTATACTCATAAAGTGTGAATATAGATCAATAATAAAAATAGAACACACACACATAAACACACACACACACACACGCGAGCGCGCGCACGCGGGTGCATAAGGCATGGACAGCTATCAATAGGCTATCGATCATATGGAAATCAGACCTAACCGATAAAATGAAACGCAGTTTCTTCCAGGCTGCTGTCGTAGTGATACTGCTGTATGGCTGCCCAACATGGACGCTAACAGACGGCCGGAGAAGAAGCTAGACGGCAATTACACAAGAATGCTGCGAGCAATCTTGAACATGTCCTAGCGGCAACACCCCACAAAACACCAACTATACGACCACCTGCCTCCTATCACGAAAACTATCCAAGTTAGACGATCCAGAAATGCAGGACACTGCTGGAGAAGCAGGGACGAGCTCATAAGTGATGTACTCTTATGGGCCCCCACATATGGCCGGGCAAAAGCAGGATGACCAGCTCGAATATACATACAGCAGCTATGTGGGGATACGGGATGTAGCCCAGAAGACCTGCTAGAAGCGATGAACGATAGGGAGAAGTGGCGAGAGTGGGTAAGGGATATCCGTGCTAATGACACATGATGATGATGATATATATATATATATATATTTGTACTTTTTAGGCGAAACCAAGTAAAATTGCAAAGATGTGCTACCAAATATATATATATATATATATATATATATATGTGTGTGTGTACTATTATTATTATTGATATATATTCACACTTTATGAGTATATAACATTACCGACATATATATATATATATATATATATATATATATATATAATGGTAATGTTGTATACTAAAAAAATGTGAATATACATCAATAATAATAATGCTACACACACAAACACACACACACACACACACATATATATATATATATTTGTATTATTGAGGCTAAACCTAGTATAATCGCATGGATATGTTACCACTGCATCCACTTCAGTTCGAGGTTTGACTTGGTCTGTAAATCAGCAGGTCTCTCCGAAGTACATATCTTCCTTAGCCGGTGATTCGGAAGGACATAAAAGTTCAAGTGTCACCTCTGCAAACGTTTATACAAGTAAGAAACTGAGCTAAGAGCTTAACTCTCTGCACACAGTCACGCGTTGATCAATGCAAAGATAGTGATCAACTGACAAGAAGATGTAGTCACTATCTGTTTGTGAACGGGTTAGCGAGACACTGACAGCTACCAAGAACCGTTAATTCAGCCAACAAGCACCATTCGAACGTTATCTAAACTTAAATGTATGCATGCTCCATCAATAGTATTAAGCATTCTGTATGTCTAAATGTACCGAACTATATTATCAATCAATACACACATACACACACACACACACACACACACACAAATGTATATATATATATATATATATATATACACACACACGCACACACACACACACACACATATATATATATATGTGTGTGTGTGTGTGTGTGTGTGTGTGTATATTTCCATCTATCTATATATATATGTATAAACAGAGAGATGAGTAAAGAATTATATATATATATATATATATCAATGGTATTGAGCACTGTATGTCTAAATATACCGAACTATATTATCAATCAATACACACATACACACACACTCACAAATATATATATATATATATATATATATGTGTGTGTGTGTGTGTGTGTGTCTATTTCCATCTATATATATACATATATATTTGTACAAACAGAGAGATGAGTAAATAATTATATATATATATATATATATATCAATGGTATTGAGCACTGTATTTCCTAATATGCCAAAATATATTATCTATATGTGTGTGTGTATGTGTGTGCCAGTCTGTCTGATTTTATATGTTTGAGTACATATATACACAAACAGAGAGATAAGTAGAGAATGATATATATATATATATATATAGATAACTCTATCAATTGCCCTAAGGACTCTATTTATAAATATGGCACACATTAATACCAATATATGTAAGTGCCAATGTGTACGTATGTTTGTGAATTACTATCTGTGTGTTTGTGCACACACACACGCACACACACACATGCACACACACATATATACAGTAGCGTCCAAAACTAAGGGACAAAATTTTAAAACCTAATATTTGTTAGAAATAACAACTGTGAAAAGCTGAAATTTTAACAACTGGTAGTCGTTATCATCCATAATAACATACTAAAATTTGAATCATTTTCAAAGGATAGAAAAAGAATTATAACAATTATTTATTTATTTTCAAATTTGGAACGTCCAAAAGTAAGGGACAAAATTGAGAAAAACAATGTAAACAGCCAAAAAACAATAAAAATACACGTACAATCAATATTTAGTAAATAAGCCCTTGCTCTCAATAACAGCTGCACATCTTCGACTACAAGAACGAATCATTTCTTGACAATCCTCGATACTAATTTTAGACCATTCTTCTTGAAGCTTCACCTCCGTATTAGTGGGATTTCTTTCCATAACTTTCACTCCTAAGGTCTTCCAAAGATTTTCTATTGGATTTAAGTCAGGACTTTGAGGTGGCCAATTCCATAATTTCGAAATCTTGCTCGCTAAGGTAACTCATTACCGCCTTTGCCTTGTGACATGGGGCATTATCTTGCGTAAAGGCAGCTTTTCACAGTTGTTATTTCTAACAAATATTAGATTTTAAAATTTTGTCCCTTAGTTTTGGACGCAACTATATATATATATATATATATATATATATATATACAAGCAGAGTGATTGGAACTTTTTCCTTCTTCTAGATTTGTTGTCTAAAAAAGGCTAATAGCCACAGTCTGCTCTACCATTTACTGGTAGCTGGAAGGAGAATAATTTGATTCATACCTTTCCTAAGGGTATTAGCGCTAAATTAAATACAAACAGCTTCGTCCAGGTTTTGAACTTGCTTCTCTGTGTTCATTTCCTACGACGGTAACCATTACACTACGAGCACATACATCTGCTCTCTCAGTCTCTCTGCCTGTCTCCATATATTCATATATAATTTTCTATATTGATAAATAAAGAGTGCTCAATATTAGAGCATATAGACGAGCGTTATGCAAAGCTCTTCGAAAGAATTGAGCACTCTGGTAGCCGATAGGGTATGAAAAAATGTAAACAAAGGCTGCTGCTGCTGCTGTTTACTTAAGATAAAATACCTTAAAAATTCCAGTCGTCCACTTGTGGCCGAGTGGTCAGAAGCTTAGTCTATCGTAAAGTTGGACGGGTTTCGATCCCGGTTTCGAGCGTCCTGCGTGTCTAGCCAAACTGAAGAGTTCTGATAGAACGAAACAGTCTGTCTGTGGATGTCAATATATATATATATATATATATATATATATATATATATATATATATGTGTGCGTGTGTGTGTGTTAAGATAACGTAGATACAGATTCAACATCATCTTCAGACTATCTATCGGCTCATTGCATCTGTGAGAAAGTTACCGTCACCAAGCTCCATCTACGCTATCCCACAATTTATATATACAGTGTATCATTAGAGTGAGTACACCCCTCACATTTGTGTAGATATTTAAGTATATCTCTTCATGGGACAACAGTGACAAAATGACACTTTGACACAGTGAAAAGTAGTCTGAGTGCAGCATATGTAACAGAGTGAATTTATTTTCCCCGCAAAATAACTCAAAATATAACCATTAAAAGCTAAACCCCTACCAACAAAAGTGAGTACACCCCTAAAAAACTTCACCCCTAAATGTCTAAATTGAGTACTACTTATCATTTTCCCTCCAAAATGTCATGTGACTCATTAGTGTTACTAGGCCCATGTGCATGGGGAGCAGGTGCAGCTCTCACCCTCTCTCATACTGGTCACTGAAAGTTCTAACATGGCACCACATGGCAAAGAACTCTCTGAGGATCTTAAAAGACGTATTGTTGCGCTACATAAAGATGGCCAAGGGTTTAGCTTTTAATGGTCATATTTTGAGGGGAAAATAAATTAACTCTTATAAAAGCTACACAAAGACTACTTTTCATTGTGTCAAAGTATCATTTTGTCAGTGTTGTTCCATGAAGAGATATACTAAAATACCTGCAAAAATGTGAGGGGTGTACTCAATTTTGTGATATACTGTATATATATATATATATATATATATATATAGAGAGAGAGAGAAGACAGAAAATGAGGAATCATCATCGATACCAATGGGCTAACTTAATCATATGTAAATAGCTTTTATTGGACCTAAGGTGGCGTGATAGTTCCATTGCAAATATAGTGAGTTCGATTCCTAGAAGATTCCTCGCAAGTGTTGCTTCTTTTCTCGGACGAAGTCACATTGAATAAGTAACCATACATTTTGTGGGAGGTGGAATTGATCAGATCGGGGACTGTGCGGTAGGTAGGAAAACCCAGGCGAAGGCACCCGAAATGAGGCAAGATGTGACCGAGGAATACGATGAGAGAGAGAGAGAGAGAGAGAGAGAGAGAGAGAGAGAGAGAGAGAGAGTGTGTGTGTGTCTGTGTGTGTGTGTGTGTGTGTGTGTGAATCAAAAAATATATAAAGGAATGTCTTGGAAAATGGTAATTTGCGAAAAGCGAACGGGATTGAAGTGGACAATGAAGCTTTTCACAAGGAGGACAAAAGCCAGTTTCAATAACTTTAATTATCGTTGATAAGGTTTAAATCTGAAAGAAAGAAAGAAAAAAAAACTCTAGTAAATTTTAAAAAGATGAAACAAAAAAAGGAATCGAATCCTTTGAATTTTCTTATGAATTAATATCCATTATCGTTTGAATTTCTGAAATGAAGAATTTTCAGCACAGCATACACGATTAAAGACCGCCATTACTCTCTATCTCGCCTCACATTCTATTTTGAGAATTCATATTGGATTTGAAAATAAATACAGGACATTCTCTATTATTAATAGATGCACATGCAAAATAATTATCGTCGTACGAAATGGATCCGATGACCTGAGTTCAAATCCTGGACGCGGCTGCTTTTGTTTCACTTCGTGCGAATCCGGTTGCAAAGCACCTGTTCTCTTCTTCTTCAGATACGAGTAATTATGCCTCTCAAGCCTATGTAAGATAACCAATCAAGGAGAAGAAAATTGCATGAACATATATGATGGGCGTACTGAGTTTTTGACGGCTGTATCCGAGGGTAGGCTGAACAGCTCATAAAATGAAAAGTTTTTATGGTAACATCATATCTGCTGTTGATGACTTTTTTGACCAGTGGGATCCAAGCACTGCAACACTGGTGAGAAAATGTAAAGACTACAAAGAGGATCTTGTTGAAAAATAAACCCTATTTTGTCATATTCCTTGTGAACTTTTCGGCAGACCCTTATATTCTTGTTTTTGATTACAGAGTCTCAGTATGACTAACATTAGAGTTCTGTGTATGGCACTAAACTGAGTCGAGTGGTGAGGCTCCAGTTCTTGTAAAAGGAAATGGTTCGAGTGACCTGATTTTTCTGGAAGCGGCTGTTTGCATTTAATTTCCTGCTAGTGCCCTTGAGAAACGGATGATTCCTTCAGATCTCCCTCACTTATGTGTACATATGTCTTTCTAGCTATAGGACGGTAACCAATCTACGAAAAGGAAAAATTCTGAATTTAAAACCAGAGAAATGTTGTCCGGGATAAAATCTAGTGTATTGGTACGCCATTCTTCAGTTATCACCTCCTCCAAAAATCGTGACTAGTTTTACTTCACTTCTATAAACAAAATTACCCTTGCTTAAGAATATTACATTTATTACAAGTAAGTAAAGTAAAGTAGGCAACCATAGTCGAGGGTGACCCGAAGGCTCCCTTTTCGATAGCTTACTACACCAAGGTGTAGGGGAGGGCGCTACTCCTTTCCCTGGATTGCTCCACTTTACCCTTGATACGTACCTTATAATGCTGAGTGCTAAGCAATGAGGCATCAAGTACCATTTTTTGAGTCTTTGGTATGACTCGACCTGGGATTGAACCCAGGTCTCCCGGGCCATTGGCGAACACTCTAACCGCTAGGCCAATATCCGGTATTCATTTATTACAAGTACTTAGAGTAAAAAAGAAAAAAAAGGAATAGATCAAAGAAATACAAAAGAAAATTAATTATGATTGGCAATGTTTCATCTTGGAAATTCAGACAATTTAAAACTTTTACATCTATTATTACTACTATGATTAAAAATCAAAATAAATTAGATGACAGAAATATTAGCCAAAAATATTCGATCAAATTCAAGATGATATTACTAATAATACTATTGTGAGTAGTTACGATAAAACTCAACAGAAATAAGATGAAAATGATACTAATAAAAAATCAATAATAATTGGCAATGTTTCATCTAAGATATTCAGCAACTTGAGACTTTTACGTCTTTTATGACAGCTACGTTTAAAATAACAGTAATACAATGAAAAGAATAAAAAAAAAACGACAATGTTTCATCTGAAAAACTCAGTCAATTTAAGTCTATTACATTTGTTATTACAACCAAGAGTAAAGAAACATATGTTACTACTAAGTGTAAAGAAGACGCAATAGATGAAAGAAATACTAAAAAAAAAAAGAAAAGAATCTTTATGATAATTGAGAATATTTCATTTAAGATAGACATGGACAAATCGCAACCAGCAAGCCAAATGAGGCCACACGAAGAGCCTTGGTGTTTTCTGAATGGCCTGCCTAAAATTTGAATATTTTTTTTTTTAGAAAAGATCTTTTTACCAAAGAGGTAAAAATCAACTTTTTCCAATTTCTAAGTCAGTGCTTATGCTTATGAATGGTTACGTACTCAATGGGACTTCGTCCGAGAAAAGAAGCAACACTTGCGAGGAATCTTCTAGGGATCGAACTCACTATATTTGCAATGGAACTATAAAAGCTATTGACAGATGATTAAGTTAGCCCATTCGTATCGATGATGATTCCTCATTTTCTTATGCTTATAACCTTCGGAGATATCGTCAACGTAAAATTATCAACATTTTTAGTAGTGTCACTTGCGTGATAATGAGCCCTGTTTTATGCGGCCCGCTTCTTGAAAAATGTTTCCCTTACCTGATCTAAGAAAATTAGATAATTTAAGACTATCACATCTGTAAAAAAAATATCTACTACTAGTACTACTAAATGTAAAAGAAGAGCACCGGGAGTGTGTTGGGTAACGTAATGAATAGCGACATTTTGTATGTGAGTTTGAACTCCAGTTGCACGATAACATTTACCTTCGGACTAATACCCTTAGAAAAGGCATGAACTCTCTTATCCTCCCAGTTTTAGGTTAGGTTGCACAACTACTGTGTTTCTAAAAAGATGACTTTGGCATTAAATAACCTTCGATAGTTGATATGTCATTAAGATAAAAAAAAAACAACCTTCACTTAGTGTAAAGTAGACAAATAGATGAAAGAAATACTAAAGAAAAATTGATAATAATTGACAATGGTTCATCAAGAAATTCAAACAACATCACACAATTACTTTTATAACTTCACCAAGCAGTTAAAGGGGGTGTCCTCGTGGTGTAATGGTTAAAGTGATGGGCTGCAGAATCGTAGTACGCTAGTTCGTACTCCAGTCGCGCTATTACGTTCACTTTCGGGCAAATACCCTTGGGAAAGGTATGAACACCCTTATCCTCCCAGCTATGGGTTAAATAGTACCACTACTGTTCTTCTAGGAGAATGGCATTGGCATTAAATAACCTACAAAGGTTGATATGCCATTAAACAAAGAAACCAAACCAAACCAAGCAGTTAAACAAAAAATTATGATGATAATGGTTCATCTCATTCGTCTATTACTACGACTAGGTTGTTCGGAAAATCGACTGATTTTAATATAAACTGTTTAAATTCGATTTTAACGAATTATTTTAATAGTATTTATCATTAAGAGTATTCGGACTATTGTCTTCATCTTTATTGTTATATTGACAACGTTTCGGCCTATGCGTACTTCAGCCTTCGTCAGGTGTTTCTGGTCGAAATCGAGAGCTTAAACAGAAGTTCGAACCTCACCCTTAATTCAAACATCTGGGGTGTACTGTTCTAATTCTGTTTGTCATAACTGGGTACAAATCTTAAGGCATCGTAAATATTCCTTATTATTTTTACCTGTAGTCAGGATTGAACCTCCAATCTTCAGATGGTTTCACATTGAAGTTCTTTAAGCAAACGCCTCTGTCCATTACGCCACGTATCTTGATGAAAGAAAGCCAAAGAACGCATCGGCCGAAACGTTGTGAACATAACAATAAAGATGAAAAAAAAAATAGTCCGAATTCTCTAAATAATAAAAATTATTAATTTTCATCTCAGTAATTTAGACAAATAATTTTAATTATAGTTGTTTAAAGAATTTCCATTCCTAATCATTAAAATGTCTTTGTTAATTTTCAGTCACTTCTTTCAGAATTTGATGTTATATGCCTCCAATTATGAATATGAAAAAAAAAAGAAAGAATTGATGTATCTACTTTTTTTGTATGAGTTTAAGCTTGGTCTAACTTTTGCTTCATCGAATTTCTTGGCCACATGCTGCCAGGATTACACTGCTCCACCACATTTTGTCTGGATGAAACTGCAAGAAGTTTACTGACTTGTGATATGAGACTTTGTCCTATTCCTCATATTCTACCGACCTCTCACAAACCGTTGACCATTTTTACTGTTTTACGCCCTTCCCTTTAAAAAAATCCAGTTCCAAAGAAGAAGCAACCAAATTGAATGATGTCTTGGTATCAAAACCTTTAGATTTTGAACTTACCGGTATAAATAACCTTGGGAATTGATGGCAGAAATGAATAGATGTTTAGGAATCCTATTTTGACTGATTAAAACACTCTTTAATCCATTAATTCAGGAAGAAAAACTTATTCGAAGATCAAACAACTTAACACAACATATAAAAGAAATAGGAATCAGACGAAAGACTACTTAAAACTTATAATGCTAATCCTTCATCTAAATAATCTGAACAACTTAAGACTATTACTTCTATTTCTGCTATTGGATATCAGTAGGATTTAAAAAAAAACGAACAAGTCAAAATTAATAATAATTGATAATGCTTCATCTAAGAAATTGGAATAGCTCAAAACTATTACGTCTATTACAACACAGACGACAATAATAAGATAAAGAATGAGTGGTCAAAAACTAATAATAATCTCAAGGCTGTTCTCTTTTATTTGATCTTATTGTGTAATGCCTTCCTTGTCCATGCTGTAATGGGAGGTCAGCGTAACATTAATCCTGTACGAAACGATATATATATATATGTATGTGTGTTGAGTAAAGTGAGGTAAGATAATCATCAGCCTCTGGCTCATATTGTGTCAAATAAATGAGATGAAAGTCTGGTAGGAAAGTTAAGGTTCTTGTAAATGAAGATTCATAAAAGATAAATTGAATTCCTTTCTTAACGTGATGAATATGTGTATCAGTTTTTTTCCTAGTCTCTATCTTCTCTCTCTCTATATATATATATCTATCTATCTCTCTCTATATATATTTTTCTTTCTCTTGCAAATTTTCTTGTTCTTTTGCTTTCTATTATTTTGATTCGATTTTTTAATTTATACTGTTTTTCTTATTTCTTTCTTCCTTTTATGGATCTTTCTTTTCGTCTTCTTTCTATTTGATTTTGTATTTATATTATTTCTTTTTCTTCAATTGGTTTCCTTTCATTGTTTTTGTCAAGCTTTATCTTCTCTATTTCAGTCACTTAATTTATTTACCTTTTCTTTCTTTCTTTCATTCTTTCTTTCGAAAGGCCTTCGTATGATCGTTTGTTGGTTTGTTTCTTTTTTTTTTCTTCTGATAAACATTCTTACTTTCTTTTTTACAAGACTTTTTTCTTGAATTTTTGATAGGCACATTGGTTTGTTCCTTCATTTCTTTTTTTCTTCATTCTTTTTCTTTCTATCATTCTGGACATATTTTCATTTGTTTCTTTTTATCTTTCCTTCGATAAACATTCTTTCTTTGTTGCTAGACACCTTTCTTTCTTTCTTTCTTTCTTTCTTTCTTTCTTTCTTTCTTTTTTTTGTCAATAAACATTTGATAAACAGTCTTTCTTTGTTTTATGCTAGATACCTTTCTTTCTTTCTTTCTTTCTTTCTTTCTTTCTTTCTTTCTTTCTTTCTTTCTTTGACTCATTTCTTTCTTTCTGTCTTTCTTTCTTTCTTTCTTTGACTCATTTCTTTCTTTCTTTCTTACATTTATTCTTTCCTTTTTTTCAATAAACATTTGAAAAAGAGTCTTTCTTTCTTTTAAGCTAGACACCTTTCTTTCTTTCTTTCTTTCTTTCTTTCTTTCTTTCTTTCTTTCAAGACTTACTAGTTTCTTATTTCCTTTTGTCTTTATTACTTTCTTTCCTTCTTTCTTTCACTCCATACTTCATTATAGCATAAAGTTTCCACAGAAACACAAACCAATTAGTTAAAATAATTAGTTCAAATAATTAGTTTGATATCCTCAGAAGACATCGTATTATGTAAAGTGATTTTGATAAATAACGAAGATATTTGAAATGTAGCTTTTCACAGCGGATATTGGAGCAGCATAATCTTCTCATTGTAATCTTTCTATTTTGACTTATTGTATATACTTATTACAAAAATCTTCCTGTGTAACTATGTAACGAAGAATATGAATACGTAACAGTTAAATAATTGCTACAGTCCTTAAATATATTGGGTTAAAATTCTATCTATTCTTATAAAGATGTTCTCTTTTTTATTACAGAATTTCAGTAATGTAGAAGTTGGAAATAAATAATGCCTGATGATATCTGATTTGATTGTTTATTGTTTTTTTATGTATATAATAGAATCGAAATATCATTTATTTAGAAGAAAAAACTTTTATTACAAAAATGGTAGGTTCAAATGGATGCACCACATGGACGCTGACTAAGCGAATGGAAATAAAGCTTAACAGTAGTTACACAAGAATCATCCTCCTCATCATCATCACGTCCTGCCGCCAGCACGGACATCCCTGACCCTCTCTCACTACTTCTCCTTATCGTTCATCGCCTCTGGCAGGTTTTCAGGGCTACATCCCGTATCCTCACAGAACTGCTGTATGTATGTTCGAGCTGGTCGTCCTGATTTTGCTCGGCCATATGTGGGGGTCCATAGGAGTACATCACTTATGAGCTCGCCCCTGCTTCTCCAGTAGTGTCCTTCATTTCTGGTTCGTCTAACTTGGATAGTTTTCATGATGGGAGGCAGGTGGCCGTATTGTGGGATGTTGCCGCCAGGACTTGTTCAAGATTGCTCGCAGCATTCTTGTGTAATTGCCGTCTAGCTTTTTCTCCAGCCGTCTTGTTAACGTCCATGTAGTGCATCCATATAGCAGTATCGATAGGGCTGCAGCTTGGAAGAAACTGCGTTTCATTTTATCGATCAGGTTTGACTTTCATATGATCGATAGCTTATCGATAGCTGTCCATACCTTCGTTAGCCGCGTGTCAATGTTTTTTCGGTTGATGCGACGCTGCTTAGGTATGCACAAGAATACTGTGAGCAATATAGAATAAATCCATGAGGCAACATCCCACAAAGCAGCAGCTATACGGACACCTACCACCCATCACGTAAACCATCAAAATTAGACGAACAAGACATACTGGACACTGCTGAAGAAGTAAGGACGAACTCATAAGCGATGTGCTCTTGCAGACCCCTTCACACGGAAAGAAAAGGTAGGGGGACAGCGAGAATATATCTTCAACAGATCTGTACTGATACAGGATGTAGCATGGAAAACCTGCAGGGAGCGATGGACGATAGAGACAAGTGGCGAGGGAGGGTCAGCGAAATCTGTGCAAGCAGCACGCTATGACGATGATATATATATCTATCTATCTATATATATATATATAAGAAAAAACAAAAACGGTCAAATTAGGATTATAAATTTATTTCCATCCTGTTATTTGATATAAATCAAAAACACCAAAAAAATTAACAGGCTTCTTCAGATCTTATGGATAAAATAATTTAGAATAGACACAGGAAAGAAGGGTGGGAGGGGTGTTTTTGATTTAAATCAAAAACCCATAGCTGGATGGAAATAAATTTATAATCTCTTTACCAGGAAAATTTAAATGTTCACTGATGAATGTTTTTTTTTTTGTCCTGATGGAATTACTCCCAACTCCGGTTTAACTGGACTGAATAATACTATATATATATATATATATATATATATATATAGGGTGCGGCTGATATACCTCCTATTTTTTATACTGTTACCTGTGTGGTGCTAGTCACATTAGTTAAATGACAATGATAGCTCCATTTAGTCAAAGTTTCACTATTTTACTTTTTAAGATACGATCAAATACAATCATGGTCTTGACCTGTGCCCACCGTACATTTGATGTTGAAACGTTTTTTTAAGACACTTGCCATAATTTACTGGCACCACAAAGGTGATAGTTTAAAATGTGGGTAGTATTGAGGCTACACCATGTACAGGATGATATTTTTTTAATAAAGAGATATTCTGGCTTTTTTAATATACAGAGTTTCAATACTTCAGTGGTTGAGAATAACTAATATCTTACTATATCCTCTTAAAATTACACACTTTCTTTTCTTATAAATAATAAAAACGTTGCATCATTGATTTAGAACAAGGTTAACATCTTAAAAAGATAGTAGATTTGAACTTATTTATGACCGATACTATATATATATATATATATATATATATATATATATATATATATATATATGTGTGTGTGTGTGTGTGTGTGTGTGTGTGTGTGTGTGTTGTGTAGCGGTTGAAGTAATGAAGGACAACACTTCTTTCTAAGAATATATACGTCTTTTTATTCTTTCGAAAGGAGTTGAATCTTCTGTGGTTTGTGAGACTGACAGACGTGGGGAGACGAGACAGATTGTTATATTAACCCATAACTTCTTCTCTTGACCACAGCACACTATGTTATCTTCAAGACCCACTTAACACTTCTGCTTCTCGGCCAGGGTTGCTTAACCGGGGGCCTGGTATGGGCCACAGGCTCCAGCAGCCGCGCTCTCAGTGACTGCAAGCAGGCTTTTCCTCTGGCCTTCACTGCTCCCAACTGACTCAGTTGCCACAGGCATCAACATAAATTATTTCATAACGTCCACTTCCGATTAGATCACATGATCTTCTTCCGCTTATTTACACAAGTGTATCTCTGAGTGACAGCTCGGTCAAGGGTCAATATGTAACATGTGTGTGTGTGTATTTATATGATTTGCTATATTTATGAATGAAGAGTAATAAATATCGGTTATAGAACATGTAAAAGTCAAAGTTGGAATAGCATAGAAGAATTATAGTTCATCATAACCCACACAAAATTACATGAAGGGTACACACCACGTTGGGCCTTCTGGTGTACTTATCACATAGGCGAGAATTTGGCAGGCACTAATGTCCCTTGACTCTATATCTACACTATTAGAACTTAGATTTCTCTCCCACTCTCTCTTTCTCTCTCTCTCTCTCTCTATATATATATATATATAAAGATGAAAAACTGTTAAGATAAATGGGAACATTACTTAAATGTAGTTTATTTTTTTCAGAAAATTTTGCTAACCATGCAATTTCAAGAACAACCTATGCTGCAAACATTTCATATCAACCAATTCATTTACTACTTTCACAAGCAAAAAGACGTTCAAAATTTAATACGAATCAAACTGTTGAAGAAAAAAATGTTATTCATTTACGGGAATGTACGCGCTGCTAATGACAATATGTTTAAAAGTCAGAATGGTCAACCAAACATGCAGGACAATGCTGAAGAACTCATAAGTGATGTACTCTTATGGACCCCCACACATGGCCGTGCAAAAGCAGGACGACCAGCACGAACTTACATTCAGCAGCTATGTGAGGATTCAGGATGTTGTCCAGAAGACCTGCCTGAGGCGATGAACGATAAGGAAAAGTGGCGAGAGAGGGTCAGGGATATCCGTGCTACCAGCACGACATGATGATGGATGATGAAAGAATCAGCTTTAAATGTAAGCATCAGAACCATCGAATATTAGTAGAATGATACTTCCGCTTAAAAGATGATGACTTCAACAGGTTTAGTTTTATGGCATATCAACTCTTGTGGGTCACTCAATGCCAAGTCTGGATCATGCATATATATCAGATATATATGATTTGGAGGTGCCCGTGGTGTAATGGTTATCGTCGTAGGAATTGAACACGACGATACGAGTTCAAACCCTGGACGAGACTGATTACATAGCACTAATGCCCTTGGGAAAGGTATGAATCCAATTATTCTTCCTCCAGCTATGGGTAATTGGTAGGACAGATTAGGTTCTTCAGCCTTGGTGAGGCAACTAGTCTAGGAGAAGGAAAACTCTGAATTCAAACCGGTTAAACTCCGTTTAAAAATTGACTTTGTGTCATATCCTGCCCGAGCGGAGGGGTTGGTAAATATGATATATATGATTTGTAACAAAGTTAAATGTTTCAAAGTATTGCTATATATAACAAGTAAAGTCAAGTTTGTGACCGTACTCGAGGGCTACTGAATGTTCCCTTTTCAATGGCTACGACTCTGGGTTGCTGCACTTTGCCCTTGATACGTACCTTATATTGCTGAGTGTTAAGCAAGGGGGTATCAAGTACTATTTTTAAAGTCTTCGGTATGACGCGACTTGGTATTGAACCCAGGTCTCCCGGACCATTGATGAAGACTCAACCCACTAGGCCAATGAGCCGGTAATATATAACTAACAATCCAATTAAATATCATTCATTTGTTTACACACAGTTAATGATTAAACAGTTCTATTTGTAAAAATTCAATTTAGCATGTCGTTGGTTTGCACTTTGTTTGAATGTCAAACAATTCTATTTAATCCATGGATAGTGCTACCACTCTTGGTCAGTGGCAATGAAGGGATACTCCGCATTCTCCAAAGCTCCAGCATTACTGGAGATTCACCATCTGATTGTTTAGTGTCATGTCAGGACACCCGGAAGGGTGAGTCTTAACTCTGCAGAGATGCAGACAGTGTATTTGCATCTCTGCAGAGAGTTAAGACTCACAGTGTATTCTATAGCCCCTGCAAACTGGGCCCACTTCAGCAGATGCATAATTTACAATCATAGAAAGGTTTTATTTGGTTTCTTTGTTTAATCGCATATCAACCTTTGTAGGTTATTCACTGTCAAAGCTATTCTCAAAGAAGAACAGTAGTGGTACTATTTAACCCATAGCTGGGAGGATAAGGGGTTCATACCTTTTCAAAGGGTATTTGTCCGAAAGTGAACGTAATAGCGCGACTGGAGTACGAACTCGCTTACTACGAATCCGCAGTCCATCACCTTAACCATTACATCATAGAAAGACACCTCCCATCATAGAAAGAAGTAAAAAAAAGATATCAACATAAAGTCAGTAAAATTGACAACCAATAGTATGTGTAGGTTATGGGAGGATAGAGACAAAACAGTTAATCACATAATAAGCGAATGCGGCAAATTAGCGAAAAATGAGTATAAGACGGGTGATTCACGGGAAACAGCAAGAAACTGAAATTTGACGATAGCACCAAATGTTATACGCACAAACAAAAATTTTTCCGGGAGAATGAGATCTACAAAATTCTCTGGTATTTTGAGATACAAATCATCATCATCATGTCGTGCCGCCAGCACGGATATCCCTGACCCTCTCTCTCCACTTCTCCCGATCATTCATCGCCTCTGGCAGGTCTTCAGGGCTACATCCCGTATCCTCACATAGCTGCTGTATGTATGTTCGAGCTGGTCGTCCTGATTTTGCTCGGCCATATGTGGGGGTCCATAGGAGTACATCACTTATGAGCTCGTCCCTGCTTCTCCAGCAGTGTCCTCCATGTCTGGTTCGACTAACTTGGATAGTTTTCGTGATGGGAGGCAGGTGGCCGTATAGTTGGTGCCTTGTGGGGTGTTACCGCCACCCGGTCAAAAACTACACCTAATGATAGTTAACATAAAAAAAGAAAAGAAAAATGAAGAGAAATTGCCGAATAGTTGACTTTTACGTTCAGGCGGACCACAGAATGAAAATCAAGGAAAGCGAAAAAAGAGAGAACTGAAAAAGGTATTGGACATGAAAGTCAGGATGATACCAGTTGTAACTGGTACTCTTGGAACAATCCATAAAAGCTTGGTAAAGAGGGATGGAAGAGATGAAAATTGGAGGACGGGCCAAGACTATCCAAACTATAATAAAATTAAGATCGGCAAGAATACTGAGAAGAGTCCTAGAAATTTGCTGTCATTCAGACTCCATATGAAAGAACATTTGCTTGTGCTGGTGGAAAAAACTCACAAGGAGTAAATAATAATAATAATGATAAAATTGGCACAGAAGGAGTACAAGGCTAGACATGACTGGGTGAGCAAGGTTATCCACAGGGAAATACACAAGAAATTTAAATTTGACCATGCCAACAAATGGTATATGCTCAACCTAGCACCTGTCCTAGAAAATGACACTCACCAACTCCTGTGGGACTTTGATATACAAACGGATCACCTAATCTTGGCCCAAAGAACAGATCTTATCATCATCATCATCATATCGTGCTGGCAGCACGGATATCCCTGACCCTCTCTCGCCACTCCTCCCTATCGTTCATCGCCCTAGGTAGGTCTTCAGGACAACAACCTGTATCCTCACATAGCTGCTGAATGTACGTTCGTGCTGGTCGTCCTGCTTTTGCGCGGCCGTGTGTGGGGATCCATAAGAGTACATCTCTTATGAGTTCATCTCTGCTTCTCCAGCAATGTCCTGCATGCCTGGTTCGCCTAACTTGAATAGATTTCGTGATAGGGGGCAGGTGGCCGTACAGTTGGTGTCTTGTGGGGTGTTGCTGCCAGGACTTGTTGAGGATTGCACGCAGCATTCTTGTGTAATTGCCATCTAGTTTCTTCTCCAGCCGTTTTGTTAGCGTCCATGTAGTGCATCCATATAGCAGTATCGATGTGACCGCTGCCTGGAAGAAACTGCGTTTCATTTTATCGGTTAAGTCTGATTTCCATATAGTCGATAGCCTATTGATAGCTGTCCATGCTTTCGTTAACCTCGTTTCGATGTCCTTTTCGGTTGATTCGACGCTGCTTCCTAGGTACGTGAATTTGTCTACTAGTTCAAGAGGGGTTCCTTCTAGAGTGGAGATGTCCCCTGTTTGGTTATAGCACATATATTCCGTTTTGTGTGCATTAACATGGAGGCCTATGCTTGCTGCTGCTCGTTCCAGGCTATGCAGAAGTGTTTCGGCTTGGTCAGGTGTATTTGCCAGTATCGCTATGTCATCGGCGTAGTCGGCGTCGGTAATTGTTGTTGCGGGATATCTTCTGCTTCTTTTCTTCGTCAGTTCGAAGCCATTCTCTTTGATTTTGTCAATCGATGTTTTAAGTACGTAGTCTAGACAAATGATAAAGAGATACGGAGCCAGCGTGTCCCCTTGTAGTACTCCTGCTACAATGTCGAAGTATTCTGTGTCTCCATCTGGTGATCGTACTTTTACTTTAGTGTTTCTATAGAGAATCGTTATTGCCGCTACGGTTTCTTTAGGTATGCCGTACGCTAGTAGGATTTGTTCCATCTTTCCTCTGTGAATGGAGTCGAAAGCCTTGGTAAAGTCGACAAATATTAATGTCGCTTGTAGGTTCTTTGCCCGTACACCCTCAAGGATTCTGCGGATGGTTAGTATTTGTGAGGTCGTAGATCTATTTCTTCGGAAGCCATTTTGGTTTTTTCTAAGTATGTTGTCGATTTTGGGTTCTATGCGGTTTCGTAGTAGGGCATTGTAGATTTTGGCAGCTATGGATGTAAGTGTTATGCCTCGGTAGTTTTTGGCTAATCCGAGGACTCCCTTTTTAGGGAAGGGGAGTATGCATCCCTTCGTCCATCTATCTATCGGATTTTGATTGTATACTGCGTTGCAGTGTCGGAGCAGTATGTCGTCGAATTGTCTGGTCTTCCATACTTCCGGGGGAATTTCGTCCAGTCCTGCAGCTTTCCTATTTTTAATTTTTCTGAGAACCGAGTCGAGTTCTTGTGTGAACGGTCCAAGTTTAATGTCTAATTGTTTGCTAATTATTCTGGTGATTGGTTCATGCGTTATTTTTGGTGGGTTTCCAAGTAAGTTTTCGAAGTGCTGTTTCCACAGTTTTATTCTTTCTTGTTGGTTTGCTGCTTTAAGTTTTGCTTTGGTTGTGTTCTTTCTTCTGCTCACTTCGTTTATTGTTTGCCAGGCAATTCTAGATTGTCTATCTTCTACCGAGTCTCTGATCTTATCTATCTGATTTTGAATGTATTCTGTCTGTTCCTTTATATATATGCCTGCTAATTGATATTGTGCCGTTTTTAGTTTTAAGGCATTTGTGTTTGTTGGGTTTTTTCGATAGTTTTTGGAGGCTGTTTTCACTAGTGCACGTTTTTCTCTCACCGCTAAGGTTTCCCATGGGACTCTATATTTAGTTTTAATTTTTGTTGGAATGTATTTTGCTGCTGCCTCAAGGTGTGCATTGACAAAATTTTCGTATTCGTCGTTTGGTGTACTTTTTTCCGTCTTTTCTTGTAGTGTTTCGAATCTGTTTCTCAATTCTAATACGTATTTATCTCTGACATCTTTGTTGTTTAATAGGGCCCAGTCATAGTGTTTGGTGGTCGCTGTTCGTTTGTCGTTCTTTCGTAGGCTTAACCGTATTTTCGCTGTGACTATTCGGTGATCGGTGGACACACCCTCAAAAGAGGAGTATGCCTCGCAATTCAATGCACTATTAATCTGCAAAATTGTCGACTTTGCTGTCCCGGCAGACCACAGAATAAAACTGAAAGAATGTAAAAAGAGAGATAAGTACTTTGACCTTGTTAGAGAATTGAAAAAAAAACAAAAACTATGGAACATGAAGATGACAATTATACCAATTGTGATTGGTGCCTTTGGCACGGTAACTAAAGGATTATAAAAGGGACTGGAAGATTTAGAAGTTGGCGACCGAGTGGAGACCATCCAAACAACAGCATAATTGAAAACGACCAGAATACTGAGAAGAGTCCTGGAGATTTGAGGAGACTTGCTGTCACTCAAATTTCAATGAAAGATCATCAACTTACGCTGATGTGAAAAACTCTAATGAGTAAATAATAATAATAATAAATTTGACAACGAATAACGTCGATACAAATTAATAAACCCTACAATAAGTCGCGACTGATTTGACAGTCCACTGGTTAGACTCTGGATCGCGGCAAAAAATTTACATTAACAAACAAACAAGCCAGTTAAATAATGGCTAATTTGAAACTCACTCGTCTCAAACCCAACGAAAATACAGGTGCTCTCACTATATATATTTATATATATAAGGCCATTAAAGGCACTTTGATCGAACAACCTTCATTAGCCCAATGGATATGCTACGTCATCTGCACATTATATATATATATAATAAATACATATTAGATATACATATTTAATTCATGGAATTTAGACTACGACCCATTTCATTTTCTTTACTGCCCGATGATTGCTGTTTTGCAAAAATTCCATGAATTAAATATATATATATATATATATATATATATATTTATTTATTATTATCATTATATAATAGCTCTATCCTAGATATTGAGCACTTTCCATGTTATATTGCACTTGGTTCTACACTAACCCACAAAGGGATTTAGTGACAACCAACAGTATTATAATATATATATATATATATATATATATATATAACGTACAGATTACGTAGCATATCCATTGGACAAATTATGGTTGTCTGATCACATTGAAGTGTTGTGATACAACGAAATAGTCTGCCTGTGGATGACAATATATATATATATATATATATATGTATATATATTAGCTTATGTGTGTATCAAATTTTAAGAAATAGTTTAAGAATAGAATTTATCTGAGAAACTAATAAGATTCGACTCACGTTTTCAATTTTTATATGCATGTGTTTTATTCAGTGTTCGGTCGGTTGATAAGCAGACAGATATAGATAGACAAATATAAACAGACGGGAGAGAGAGAGAGGGAGAGAGAGAGAGAGAGATGGAGATGGAAAGAGATAGAGAGAGAGAGAGAGAGAGAGAGAGAGAGAATAGCAAAGAAAGAAGGAGTCAATGTAATGGCTACTGGCACGAAAATTGGAATCGGTTGGACGAGTTTGAATCTGCTATTTTCTGTTCGCAGTATTGCCTCTGATATCTTTTCTTTGTTCTGTCACACTGATCGACAGGAAACTGAATGTGTGATTGTGCACCTGGGTAAATCACCCTCATCCAGAGAGAGAGAGAGAGAAAGAGAGAGAGAGGGGGGGTACTAGGTGGGTTAGGGTGGGATTGGAGACGCTAATGCGTACGCATTTACGTGTGTATTCCTTGAAACAGGTGAGAATACGCACCTTTCACAACACCGATTGTCTCCAAGGAAATCATTCTGCTCGATTGCAATAAACGTTCTCAATTTCTTCTCTCTCTTGCTTTTTGTTACTTTCACATTCTCTCAGTTGTACACCCAACACTCGCTGAGATCGTAGGCTCCGCCCCATAGCCCCGCGAAAAAAAAAAATCTAAATAAAAAAAGCAAGTAGAAACAAAAAACAAAACAAAACAAAACTGGGTCAATTTAAATGAACAGAAACAGGTCACTTTCACAAACTATCTTTCATGTTATCCCATTCTCCCTTCTCATTTTTCTTCTTCCATCTCCCTATCTCCCACACACACACACTCTCTCTCTCTCTCTCTCCATCGCTCCCTATTTCTATCTCTGTCTCTCACCCTGTGATAAAAGAAAATAAAATCTGCCTCATTTTCACTTGATACCTCTCTTCGGCTTCTCCTAATCTTTCATTCTCTCATCCTCTTTCCATTTCTTTTCTTTCCCTTTTCCTCGCCTTTCTTCTTCTCCTTTCATGCTTTCTTTCTTTCTTTCTTTCTTTCTTTCTTATGAACTATAATCAAGTCAGCTTCATTTGATATTCCTCCGCTTCTCCTTTTTTTTCTTTTCATTTCAAATCTCTTTCTCTCTTTCTTTTTCTTCTTCCTTATCATCCATTTTTCTCTCTCCTCTCTTCTCTTTGTTTTTAATTCACATTTTCTTTCCTTCTTACTTTCTTTGAATTTGCGAAAAAAAAAAAATGTGGATCAATTTAAGAAAACAGGAAGGTGTCAGCTTCTCTTTCCCCTCTCTCTCCCTTTCTTTCTCTCTCTCGCTCTTTTTATCCCCTTTTAACCCCATTCTTTCTTTCTTTCTTTCTTTCTTTCTAACATTATTTGTGCTCATCTGTTCTTTCTTTCTTTCTTTCTTTCTTTCTTTCTTTCTTTCTTTCTTTCTAACATCATTTGTGCTCATTTGTTCTTTCTTTCTTTCTAACATTATTTGTGCTCATTTGTTCTTTCTTTCTTTCTTTCTTTCTTTCTAACATTATTTGTGCTCATTTGTTCTTTCTTTCTTTCTTTCTTTCTTTCTTTCTTTCTTTCTTTCTTTCTTTCTAACATTATTTGTGCTCATTTGTTCTTTCTTTCTTTCTTTCTTTCTTTCTTTCTTTCTTTCTTTCTTTCTTTGTCCTTAATTCGTTTTCTCTTTCTTTATCTATCACCTCTCTTTCTTTCACTCATCCCTATTTTAGATTTTGCCATAAAAACGTTTGGATTATCTTTAGTGAACAAAAAAGCGTTTCTTTCACTTTTTCTATCTACCAAACTATCATTCCCGACCCTCACTCCTCTTTACTCCTTTTATTTTATTCCTCTCCTCTCTCTGACTGTCTTTCTCTATATTTTATCTCTTTCTCCCTATCTTTCATCTCTTTCTCTCTTGATTGCCTATATTCTATTTCTTCTCTTACGTCCCCTTTTTTCACCCCCTCTTGACACTCTGTCTTTCTATCTTCCTTCTTTTATCCCCCTATTTTTCTAACTCTTTTGATGGCTTTCATCCTCTCTTCTTTTTCTTGCTGCCCTTTTTTTCTCCCTCTCTCGACAGTCTTCTTTCTCTCTTCTTTTAGCTCCTTTTTTTCTTTCTCTCTCTCTCTCTCTCTCTCTCTCTCAATGAAACAATTGGATGAGGTATCAGTTTCATCTTTTGTTTCACTTTCACCTCCACCTCCCCTGTAGCTTTAGCAACCTCTGTCTTTTTCTCTCAGTATCCCCCCTTTTCTCTCTCTCTCTCCATAATTTTTTAACTTTGCAACACTTAAATCAGCCTGGGAATATAAACAATGGTTTCTTCTCTTTCTCTCTCTTAATAGTCTTTCACACCCTCTTCTAGTAGTCAATTAAAACAGTGTTATAAGCTGGTGAGTCTTGGAAGACCCCTCTCTCTCTCTCTCATTCTAACTCTCTCTCTCTGTCTTTCTCTCTCTCTGTCCTCCTCTTTCTCTCTTATTTTTTCTCTCTCTCTCCATAAGTTTGCAATAACAACTGAATCAGCTTGGGAATCTTGAAAAGTTCTTTTTTCTCGTTGTTTTTTCACTGTCTCCTCTCTCTCTCTCTCTCTCTCTGTCCTTCTCTGTCTTTCACTCACTATCTGTGCTTCTCTGTCTCTGTCTCTGTCTCTCTGCCTCTCTCTGTCTCCTTCTCTTTCTCTCTCTCAAAGTTTGCAATAAAAACTGAATCAGCCTGGGAATCTTGAAAAGTTCTTTTTTCTCGTTTTTTTTTTCACTCTGCCTCCTATCTCTCTCTCTCTCTCTCTTTCTCTCTGTCCTTCTCTGTCTCTCACTCTCTATCTGTACTTCTCTGTCTCTGTCTTTCTCTGTCTCTCTCTGTGTCCTTCTCTCTTTGTGTCCTTCTCTCACTCACCCTCTCTCTCTCTCTCTCTCTCTCTGTGCAATAACAACTGAATCAGCTTGGGAATCTTGAAAAGTTCTTTTTTCTCGTTTTTTTCACTCTGTCTCCTCTCTCTCTCTCTCTCTCTCTCTCTGTCCTTCTCTGTCTTTCACTCACTATCTGTACTTCTCTGTCTCTGTCTCCCTCTGCCTCTCTCTGTCTCCTTCTCTTTCTCTCTCTCCCTCAAAGTTTGCAATAACAACTGAATCAGCTTGGGAATCTTGAAAAGTTCTTTTTTCTCGTTGTTTTTTCACTCTGCCTCCTATCTTTCTCTCTATCTCTCTCTCTCTCTCTCTCTTTCTCTCTGTCCTTCTCTGTCTCTCACTCTTTATCTGTACTTCTCTGTCTCTGTCTCTCTGTCTCTCTCTGTGTCCTTCTCTCCATCTCTCTCTCTCTCTCTCTCTCTCTCTCTAAGTGTGCAATAACAACTGAATCAGCTTGGGAATCTAGATAAGTTCTTCTTTCTCGTTTTTTTTCGCTCTGCCTCCCCCCTCTCACTCTCTCTCTCTCTCTTTCTTTTTCGCTCTCTCCGGGGAAATCACAGTAAATTGTTAAATAACCGAGACTATCTCAAATTATATCAACGAACGTCGCTAACTCGACATTGACTTGTTTTCGACCTCACGTTTATATGTCGCATGATCTTTACCGAAATGAAAGGAATACTAAAAAAACATATTTTATAGAAGTAAGGCATATCTCAGCCGTTATATTTCGAGACAGATATGTGCGGTAAAGAGGGGTCACGACATATGGGGTGGGTGATATGAAGCCATTTGCAAAATGATATAAGTAGCTGAATATTTATGAATGAATGAGTCTGTGTGAATGAATTATTCGGGCAAATTTATGAATAAGGTCAGGTGTTATGAATAAGGTCACGTGATAAACAGAATATGTGCTTAGATTTATGAATTAATGCAACTGGGAATTGGCAATTTTTGCAACAAAGCAGCAATATTATCAGTAATAACGGTTATCAGCACGAAGAATGGAACCGATAAAACCAACTAATGCTTCAATATATATATATATATATATATATATAAACAACCCCTCCACACGGGCAGGATGTGACACAAGATTAATTTTTAATCGGAAATTAACAGGTTTGAATGCAGAGTTTTTCTTTCTCCTAGGCAGGTTGCCATTCCAAGGTTATAGAGCTCAGTCTGTCCTACTTTTTATCAGTAGCTATAGAGAAGATAGTTGGCTGCATGCATTTTTCAAGGCTTTAACTGTTATATGAAATGCAAACAACCAGGTCGAGGATTTGAACTTGGTGATCGATTCTATTTTTACAAAGATGCTCACTGCACCATGAGCGTCTGATATATATATATATATATATATATATATATATATATATATATATATATATATCTTTAGACCAGCAAAAAAGATAGATATTTTTACGTATATATATATATATATATAAATGTAAAAAAAATCTATCTTTTTTGCTGGTCTAAAGAGAGAAAAAACGTAAATATTTTAAAATGAATAGGTTCACAAAGAGATTTATATTCTTTAAAAAGTTATCTATCTAGTTTTTAAACGTATTTATTAAAACACACACACACACACACATATATATATATATATAAGAAGAAGAAAGTAAGGAACTGAAAACGCGTCTAAGAAATAAATGAATCATTTTTTAAAGAATATAAATCTCTTTGTGGAACTATTCTTTAAAAAATTATATGTATATTTATATACTTACAATAAAAAATACACATGTGCAGATATATATATATATATATATATATATATATATATATATATATATATATTGACCTTTGACAGAACCTTCTTGTTCCAGCTGTGTAAACAGGAAGACATCAATACGTGGGAGTGGGCAGATCGCGCGGGTTAACAGGTGTAAGAAGATCTCGTGGGTTGAACGGGAAATGCATAGACGTTGTGAAATTATATATGCAGACACCCACAGCAGATACCGTGAGTCTTGCAGTCGGCAGTCAGAAGAGATTCGGCAGTCAAGAGATCCGGGGAACGCAAGCGAGTGGCTTGCAAGCGCTCGCAGAGGGTAACGACGCACAGCGCCCTCACTGGCGAGAAGCAGAAGTGCTAAGTGATACACTAGATAGGAAATTGGGACAACAGTGCAAAGAAAAAGTTATGAGTCAACATAGCGGAGACCAAGTCCACTGAGTCCTACGTCTCCATATCTCTCTCTCTCTTCTCTCTCTCTCTCTCTCTCTTTCACATTTACACTCAATTTCACCCCCTTTCGAGAAATAAAGTTGAGAGAATTATATTTTTTGTAAAGAAAGTGTCCTGCTTCTTCATTATGGTTTCATCATTGCTTCAGTATGCTGGTACAATATACAACATATACATACATATACGAGGGGCATACGATAAGTTTCCAGACTTTTTTCGTATGGGCATTTAAAATTGTCGTAGACTATTGAAAATTCACTATCTTATTGCTATACATGTTATGAGATGACTGACCAATTTTTATAATTTCAGGTTCAAATCAACAGCTACAGCCTACTAAAGCCTGATTGTCACGGCTGGTGATTTTCAAAAATGCAATCTGGACGTCAGGACACTTCAGAAGAACGATATGCAATAAGATTCAGTTTTAAACTTGGAAAAAATGATGCCACAGAAACGTGTGGAATGCTTCAGACTGCTTTTCGACCATCTTGCATGAATCGAGCGTCAGTTATTGAGTGGAATAAGAGATTCAAGGAAGGCAGGGAGTCTGTGAAGGATGATGGGAGGTGTGGGAGGAGTAGGAAAGTCAATAGA
The DNA here is from genome assembly GCA_963585895.1 of Sepioteuthis lessoniana. Taxonomy (NCBI): domain Eukaryota; kingdom Metazoa; phylum Mollusca; class Cephalopoda; order Myopsida; family Loliginidae; genus Sepioteuthis; species Sepioteuthis lessoniana. The sequence continues at coordinate 57,301,019 of OY757939.1, forward strand.
CCAGAGCTGATTGGCCAAAGGGTTAGGGTTACTATGTTGAGGTTCTTAGGGAGTTCAGGAAGAGATTCCGTTGGAAGAGGCCAGTACTCTTCAAATCGGGTCAGTTGCATTTCCAATAGGACAATGCACCAGTCCATAACTCCGTCCTTGTCACAGACTATTTGACCAAGATAGGCATCAAGATAGTTCCTCACCGTCCCTATAGTTTAGACCTTGCTCCCTGTGACTTTTGGTTATTCCCTAAGCTCAGAGGTTGTCGTTATGAGACATTTGAAGAAATGAAAGAGGCTGTGACGAAGGTCATTGAGACGCCTACACAAGAGGACTTCCATGGAGCCTTCCAGAAGTTATTGGAACTATACAACAAGTGCATTGCTGCCGGAGGAGATTACTTCAAAGAGGACCAGAGTTTCATATGTGTAGTATCAATAAAAGTGCCCATACAAAAAAGGGTGGAAAATTATCGGATGCACCTTGTATATATATATATATATACATACATATATATATTATGGAGACTTGGTGTCTGTTTGTCTTGAGTCAAAATTATGTCATTACCTCAGTCCCAATTCTCAAAATTATTTACTTTATATTCTTAATGATTATAAAATGATAATCTTTTATGCTAATTAGCACCTTATTTATTAACAGTTTCTATTGAAGTCTTGCTGAATCTGATTTGGTTCAGATTATCTCCGGATATTAATGTGGTATCATCTAATCTCACACCTGGTCTGATATGACACCTGTTCTTTTTTAATGTTAGGAGCCACGCATCGATCGGGACTCATCTGTGGTCGTTAAAAAATGCTTGATCTCCCACCTTTACCCAAAGAGGACAGGTAATTCTACAAATGAATTCTACTCTTTCCAATCTGCCTTCTACACTCAGTGTTTGGTTTCCTTCCACCTTTACCTAAAAAAAAAAAGAGGAGGCAAACCTTTTCTCTGACTTCTGCAATATTTCAGATTTAGTGGTCTAAAATATAAGCTGACCTGTTTTGATTGTCAAAGTGCATCTCCGGGCAATCACTTTCTCTGTTAGGAAGGAAGCCATTTGCTTATTTTTCCGATTTTCTCATGGAAAAAGGCCCGGAGTCGCATTTGATCGGGTGTTGCACTTGTGCTACTTTGTATAAAGCCCCATTTTTTTTTGCCAAAAATCCCTGATCACAAGCTGGGTGGCTGACTAACACTAGCTGGGTCACCCAAGTGAAGGTGCATGATGTTGAAAGACCCGAAACACAAAATGATCTTAGGAAGAACATCACTGACGATGTGGTCAGGGGCACCTTAGGGTGTATTCCTTGGAAGAGAGAGAGAGAGAGAGAGAGAGAGAGAGAGAGAGAGAGAGAGAGAGAGAGAGAGACTCATACATAGATACAGTCTATCCTACAATCTATTCATAGCTGAATGTTATAAAATAGCCGAGGGATTTCGGCTCATGCCTTTGAGTTTAGTTAGGCTGAGAACCTTTCCGAAACGAACCGAGGTGACAGGATGCGGGTGACGTCACACACCGGAAGCGCGCGGAGGTTTGTGTGAGAATTTCAAGAGAGAAAGAGTCGGGTACTTGACGCCAAACGAGAAGGATCGACTTTTGGAGCTCGCAGGCGCGAGGCAAACGTGCACCCTTTGGGGGTCGCTCGAGTTGGGGGCCAAATGAATAAGACAGCATAGAAGATTGTGTCTCTCCTCCTTACGTCGAAACCTTTAACTCAAAGTTAATAAAAAGGTTTCGTACCTGAACAAGAAGTCGTTACGTGTTTTCGAATTCCGAGATTCCTATGTTCTATCGTAATCAACATTCGATGTCCATTTCACCCATTTCGCACATGGCCATATTCGTGTATCTGACTACGCAACATGAAGAAAACAGATGGATTTGCGTCTTTCGAGATATATATATATATATATATATATATATAATATATATATATTGAAACATAGGATTGAATTGAGATTTAAAGTAAATGAATAAAAATAAAATAAAATAAAATAATGAGAAGAAACCATATGTATAAGTACTATTCAATAAAAGGGTAAATGAATTAATAGGCTCGAAAGCAAAATTGAAATTAGATAAATTTTAATTTTAATTTTAAATCTTGAATTTAATTTAAGTGTTACTGTATCCTTACGTAAAGTTATTAAATAAAGTTATCTAAATTAGTATTTAATCTGGACTTTTAAATAAAAAAGTAAGTAAGCAAAGTTGGCGACCATAGTCGAGGGTAACCCGAAGGCTCCCTTTTCAATAGCTACTACACCAAGGTGTAGGAGAGGGCGCTACTCCTTTCCCTGGATTGCTCCACTTTACCCTTGATCCATACCTTATAATGCTGAGTGTTAAGCAAGGAGGCATCAAGCACCATTTTTTGAGTCTTTGGTATGACTCGACCTGGGATTGAACCCAAGTCTCCCAAGCCATTCCAACTGGCAATAAAATAAAAACAAACGGAAGTGGACTAAATGAGGAGAAAACTCTTCACCCCACTTCTATCCCCTCCCACCCTTTTTTCTTGTGTCTATTCTGAATTATTTTATCCATAAGATCTGAAGAAGTCCTGTTAAATTTTTTCGTGTTTTTGGTTTATATCAAAAACCCATAACAGGATGGAAATGAATTTATAATCCTAATGTGACCGGTTTTGTTTTTTCTTAAAGATATATATATATATATGTATATCATTACCATCAAGAAAATTTAGTAGATATAATCTATTATAAATTTATTTCACCTGTTAATTATATATATATACATATTCACTCATAGGTATACATGAATATACATATATATGTAACCTGTCCTATTATCTATTCATAGCTAAAGAAAGTATATGGATTCATGCCTTTCAAAAAGGCAATGACACAACTTGTAAAGCATACAGACTTGTCCAGGATTTGAAGTCCGTCACCAAGTTCACTTCTACGTCATAAACGATCCATTGTTACGCCATAAACGCCTCCGTTTGACTTATTTATTGGCAATTCTAAACCATACAATAATTTGATCTCAGTCCAATATTATCGACATTATAAGTAAGTGAATAATGTCAGAGATAAATGGGCCTCTCCGTACTGAAGATATATTTACGCTTTCTACAAGATATGTAACATAGCCATAATACAGATACGTAAAATGTTCATATGCATCCAGAATACCGAAATACGCGAAACGCTGGCGACTTTCTTCAGTTCAGGTACGAAACGTTTATTACCTTCTTGACTTTTAGGTTTTTCGATACGAGGAGAGAGAAACACAATTTTTACTATGCTGACTGTTCCTACATCGCCCACAGTCAACTCCCCAGCTGAATTCTCGCCCCAGAGTCAAAATCCCAACCCACTAACCCAACAAAAGCGCGTGCATCCCGCAGCCCACAAACTGGACTTGCCTCGCCCAACTTCAAATTTCAACTAGCCTTGCCCAGAGTCAAATCTCAACTCACTGCTTTTTTCCAAAATCACCAAAATTCCCAGCCCCTCGCTTCCGAGCATGACGTCATTCACACCCCAGTCATATTTCCTATCTGGGGTTTTTATTATGACATTTGTGATTGTCACATCCTCTGCGCACGAGCGTGAACTGCACTCAATGTGTGCACCTGCACGTGCACTAAGCCGAATAGTTCTAAGCCTAACCAAACCGAATGATCAGATATAACCAACGAAAAATGATAATATAAAAAAAATCCTTCCGCAAATATATAACAGATATACGCACAAAAATTACACAAACATTGATGTCATTTTTAGTGTATTTGATTTATTTAAAATTAACCAACATAACTTGCGCTGTGGCTTGGAAAAAAGACAGGAAACTGGAGGGAGGAGAAAGGAAGGAAGGAAAGGAAAAAGTATATATATACATATATGAGACGAAACGATTGGCAATTGTGCAGATTATTTATATCGTAGCCCCTTAAAACATCCTCCCTTTCCGGTGAATATTTCTATTTAGCTGATAGAGCCGGCTAATATGTCAGTTTCTTTCAGTTTCAATAATACAATGTCTGGGCAGGTTGATGAAATGTCAACGGGTAGCTCTTTGAACCCATTATAGATAGTATCTTTGTAGGGTTTTACAAGAAACAACTACTTGCTAAGTTTCCTCAAACATATTGTTACGTACCTTATGTTGATTATACCTCTGTTTTTTTTTACATCACATGACGAGGTGACTAGATTTTTTCGGCTTTTGGTTTGGTTTGGTTTTATGACATATCAACCATTGTACCTTATTTCAAACATCTAATAAAATGATTAGACTTATTAAATTAATAATACAATTCTGCTGTTCTAAAAAATTGTTTATATATATATATATATATATATATATATATATATATATATATATATTAGTTTCTTTGGTTAATGGATTATCACCTGGTTATCGTCGTAGGAAATGGATACGGTGACACGAGTTCAAATCCTGGACGAGACTGATAGCATTTCACATAGCACGAATACAGCCTCTTTCATCTCTTCAAGTGTCTCATAACGACAGCCTCTAAGCTTAGGGAATAACCAAAAGTCACAGGGAGCAAGGTCTGGACTATAGGGACGGTGAGGAACTGTCTTGATGCCCATCTTGGTCAAATAGTCTATGACAAGGATGGAGTTGTTGACTGGTGTATTGTCCTGATAGAAATGCCACTGACCCGATTTACCGAGTGCTGGCCTCTTCCGACTGAATCTCTTCCTGAACTTCCTCAAAACCTCAACATAGTAACCCTACCCCTAACCCTTTGGCCAATCAACTCTGGTGTTCTGACTTCCTTACTCTTCCCACACCTCTCATCATCCCTCGCAGAATCCCTGCCTTTCTTGAATCTCTTATACCACTCAAAAATTGATGCTCGATTCATGCAAGGTGGTCAAAAAGCTGTCTGAAGCATTTCATACATTTGGGTGGCATTTTTTCCAAGTTTAAAACTGAATCTTATTGCATATCGTTCTTCTAAAGTGTCAGATTGCATTTTTGAAAATCACCAGCTGTGGCAATCAGGCTTTAGTAGGGCGAATTCCAATTGCTATTGTAGCTGTTCAGTGGAACCTGAAATCATACAAATTGGTCAGTCATCTCATAAGATGTATAGCAATAGGATAGTGAATTTTCAAGAGTATTCGACAATTTTAAATGCCTGTACAAAATAAGTCTGGAAACTTATTGAAAGCACCACGTATATGAGTAATGATTTTGTAAGGTTGAAAATGAAACATTATAGAAAGAACTGAGAGCAATCCTTGCCTTCAAAAACCACGATGTCTATCTAGATGTTCTTTCATAAATAAAATGTCAGTTTTAATTAGGTTTTGAAAGAAAGATGCATGTTTGACATAAAGAAATGAAAGATTTTTACACAAAGTAATTCATTAACATCTTGTAAGGGTAAATAATAGATTTACTGAATGTTTTATTTAACATGTTGCATGGAATTCGATTAACGGTTAAACGACTGGAAAGACTGTGAGTCAACACAGTTTAACTGACAGATAATGATCTTTAAGGGCAATTGAAATTTTGGCTGTTATTGGAGGATTGTAAAGTCAGGTGACTAAAATCCTAGAAGTTAGAAGTAGGATTTAAATATTAAATTAGTTTAGTCAGAGCCGTTGAAATCTCCAGACTTGATTTCCGTCAGTGTTCCAATGGCTGACTCCCGGGTTTTCGTCGGTTATGTAAATTAGAAACCGGCCAAAGAAATAAAGATATGTGTACACACTAGGAAAGAACTCTTATTTGTTATTTATTCCAGCGAAGGAAATAGAACTGCTAGAAAAGAAGATAGAACTGCTAGGCGAAAAAGAACTGTTCATATATATGTACCTGCGCTGTTGACGGGACTAAGAATTCGCTGTGTTCTCAGCCTCACTAAACGCAAAGGCAACATACATAAAACGAAATCCCTCGGGCACTATATTACAATTGTTTAGACCAAACTCTACACGAGTCACGGCCAATTCTCGATACTTTTGATCAGCAGATTTTGTACAACGATAATACCCTCTGAGCGCCCTTAATTTTGTTCTGTACAGTTTTTTCTTGTTTCCTGAACAGAAAATATATCTCAACGGCAAAATAAAATTAATAAAATTTAAATCTAAAAAAACACCTCAGCGTAACTTGACATTTTATCAAAAGAAGAGATTCAAAGGTCCTTTGACAAAAGGACAACTCAATTGAATAAGTGCGGTTAATGTTCAGAGAAGCATCGTTCAATATTGTTTAAATTGAAAAAATTGTAATAGAGACGCGTGCATAGGCAATTAAGTGATTTGTTTTTTGCAAAAAACAAGATTGTGTAAGTGCGGTGTCCTTCATAGTCCCCAGACCAATCACAGATCGATTTTTAATGGCTCCTAAAATGAAATCAGCAACATAGCTTCTCATCTTTTGATAAGGAGTATCAAGTCTGCTTTGACTAATGGACAACTCAATGGAATAAGTGAGTTGAATGTCAAGGGAATTATTCTGTAAAAATAATGTCGTATCCATCGTTTATATCGTTTTGCTAAATAACACTTCAGTTTTAAAGCTTTTTAAATCCACATACGTATTTTTCTAGCTCCTAAATTATTCCAAAGCGTTGTAAACGACTTACGACAGTGGACAGATTACACAGGAAATATAAAACTGAGGAAATCCGAAGACACATCTAAGATTTCCCAAACATTGCATCGACTTTGAAGAATTATTCATAAAAACGTTCTTTCAAATTTTTATTTACCCTGTCTATCGAGAATTATTATCTTGTCAGAAAAAGAAAGGAGGCCGGTATTCATTTGTATAAGTTTATATTAACGATAGCGACACTTCAAAGATTTCTCTAACATTGAATAGAGCAAAAAAAAAAATGACACCAGTATCTTTGGGATAGAATTTAGGATATATACGCACACACGCGCGCACAGCATACACACAAACGCACTCGTGGATACGAAAGCACACTTTTCCTCTCAGACTTTCCTCCTCTTTTTTTTCTCTTTCTTTCTTTCTCTCTCTCACTCACACAAACACACACAAACACACACACACACTCTCTCTCTCTCTCTCTCTCTCTCTCTCTCTATATATATATATATATATATATATATATATATATATATGTCTTTCTCTCACAAATGCACACATTAGTTCTATTTGTCAAAGTCGCAGAGTGGCAAATGTGGTGAAAATAATTTCACTCCTGGGTATATACGTTTATCGAAACAAGTCATGCAGAAGAAATAAAAATTTGGATTGACTCTTTGTTTAATAGCATTTCAACCCTGGGGGTTATTCAACGCTAAAGTCACCTGTGCTGAAGAACGGTATTAGCACTATTTAACCTATAGCTCGGGGGATATAAGGGGGTCCAAGCCTTTCCTAAGGGTATTACTCCGAAAGTTAGTGAAATTACTCAACTGGAGTTCGAACATGCTTTCCACGATGTCAAACTATAGCACGTTAGCCACAACACCACGGGGTGTCCCCTTATAATAATAATAATAATAATAATAATAATAATAATAATTACTGATTTCTACTGAGTCATGAGTTCGACACTCATTAGCTGTTCCATATGGTCAGCTTTGTGCCAAGCGTATGCAATCACCTTGCATCTTTCTGCTTTTTCCCTTGGAGCTGTAGAATACAGAAGGGTGAGACCTCTCTGTCCACGCATGTCCAATATATGACACAATACGATCTGATGGTTGGTTGGTTGGTTTTTATGGTATATCAAACATTTTAGGTTATTTAATGCCAAATCCATTCTTATACAAATAATCATTTCTATTTCAAACAATTCAGTTTAGCATAAATAAACAGTTTAATTGTCAAAACATTTCTATTTAAAGCAACTCGGTTTAGTCAATCGGTTCTAATTCAAACAATTCAGTTAAGTATAAGTATAGTTTTTGTCCACACACAGTTAAATGTCAAAACAGTTCTATTTCAGACAATTCAGTTTAGAATAAGTACGAAATTTAGTTCTATTTGACCCATAGATAGGACCCTGTCAGGTGCTACCATTCCGGGCCAGAGTGGACCTGGGAGCGATGGCAATGAAGGTGTACTCCACATTCCCCAAAGTTCCAACATCACCGAAGCCTCACCATCAGATTGTTTAGTGTAATATCCAGGACACTCATTGTGGAGGTTTTACCCTCTGCAGAGATGCAGTCGGTGTGTTCTACAGTCCCAGCTGACTATGCAACAATCTGATGGTAAGGCTTCAGTCCTGGAACTTTGGAAAATGTCGACTACCACTTCATTGACATTACTCCCCGGTCCCGGATTGGTAGTATCTGTTAGGGTCCCATCTATGGATCAAGAAGAAATTTTTGATCTATGGATTGATGTTACATTGAATTGTTAGTATTACATAGAAATACTTGCAACCATTTATCAGTGAGCAAACAAATGAGGTTTGGCTCGTTTAAAATGTTATCTGCAATTTATTCGTTTATAAATCAAGTTGAGTAATATGTATATACAAAGAGGATTTGGCATTAAATAACCTACAAGTGTTGACATGGCATAAAAATAATTAACCAACCAACCAACCAACCAACCTCTCCACCACTAGCGTGGTGTGACGCAAGGTTAATTTTTAAGCAGAGTATCACTTGCCAAGGCCCAGGAGACCGGAGTTCAATCCCATTTCTTGTCATACCAAAGTTTAAAAAATGATTATTGATACCTCCTTGTGGACGTCTCTGGTGGAGTAATCGTTAGCTAGCTAGACAAGCAAACCTTTATGAGTGAGTTCTAGTCTCACTGGGTGCTCCATTCATATGGCCTTGGGCCACATCTAAGCAGAAGGCTTAGTAAATTACTACTTGATACCTCCTTGCTTAACACTCAGCATTATAAGGTACCGATCAAGTGTAAAGTGGAGCAATCAAGGGAAAGGAGTAGTGCCCTCCCTTACAACTCGGTGTAGTAGCTATTGAAAAAGGAGCCTTCGGGTCGCCCTCGATTAAGGTCACCAACTTTACTTATTGCTTTTTTGAATTCCAAGTTTTATTTCTCTTAGACCGGTTGCCTTACTAAGGCCTAAGAATCCAGCCTTTTTCCAATTGTATTATCGCAAAATCTATGCCATGCTTAGTTTCTTAAAAAGCGCCTTCCGTTGTTAGCGAGCTCGTCTAGCACATCACTGTTAATACAATTCTCATTGGAAGTCTCCCCCTCCAGGTACCGGCGCATTGGTCTAGTGGGTAGATTGTCTGCCAGTGGTCCGGAAAACCTGTGTTCAATTCATACCAAAGACTTTAAAAATAGTACTTGATACCTCCTTGCTTAACACTCAGGAATATAAGGTACTATCAAGGGTAAAGTGGAGCAATCCAGGGAAAGGAGTAGCGCCCTCCCCTACACCTCGGTGTAGTAGCTATTGAAAAAGGAGCCTTCAGGTCTACCTCGTCTACGGTCGCCAACTTACTTACATGTTCTTTCAGAGCAGATTCCAACGGGCCAAATTTTTATCTTTATTTCTGATTTTTTTAAAACTATAGAAGCTCCCCAAAATGAAGTACTTGTTTGTGGCATTGTTCAAAAATGAATATTATGGAAATATATCTACAGCACGTGTATCGACGATCACGACGGGGGGATTGACAAATACTGATGTACACAAGAATTTTAAGTTTGTTGAAAAATTATCGGAATTAGTGCAATCGTTTTTTAAAATACAATCTGATGAATGGTTTTAAGCAGAGTTATATACATACACATTTACACACATGCGCACATACGTTCATACACAGACCCATATACATACAGATTAATATTAACGCAACACATATCCAGGCACATACACGCACACACACATATATGCATATATATACATATATATATATATATATATATATATATATATATATATATATATAGTCACTCACGGAAATCTATCCACAAACATATACACGTATATATTCATGTACATACACGCTCATAAACATACACATACAAACACACGCGTACACACCTGCACACACACACAGACAGATATATATATATATATATATATATATCGAAACACACACACACACACCTATATCTCCACGCATATATATATATATATATATATTAACACACATATATCCAGGCACACACATACACACACACACACACACACACACACACACACACACACACACACACACACACACACATATATATATATACATTCACACATGGATATTTATCCAAAAACATAAACACATATATATTTATGTACTCACACACACCCACACACACACACACACACACACATATATATATATATATATATATATATATATATATATATAATGAAAAAGTGGAAAGGTGTATAAATCAGACACTTACAAAGGGTTTAGTAGTAATATTTCATTCTTTATTCAAGAATTTCTCCAGACTGAGACATTTTTTTAGTTTTACTACATTTGAGTTATTTCCTCAAATGCTTAAATATAGAAAAAAAATCAGAAAATGTTTAGTCTGAAGAAATTCTTGAATAAAGAATGAAATATCACTACTAAACCCTTTGTAAGTGTCCGATTTATCCATCTTTCCACTTATTTTCATCTTGTCGGATTCACCTTCATGTACCATTTTACCATTTATTTTGTTCTTACATGTTATATATATGTATGTTTCTAGCTTATTGCTTTTGTCAGAGAACATGTGTGGCACAAGTCCTTTTAAATGGGGTACTCAATGAGACTTGAACTCACACTTGTTTCCAGTATAAAAGCAACAAGCTGGAAACATATATATTTATAACATCTTTATATATATATATATATATATATATATATATATATATATATAAAGATGGTTGTATTAGGTCCAAAGAAAGAATAAGGATATATTTTAAAATAGGAAGGTCCACGGAGAGATTTTGTATTTTTTGAATCTATTTATTTTGTTCTTACATATGTGTTATAAATATATATGTACTCAAAACAAGAGTGAACTCAAGTCTCATTGAGTACCCCATTAAAAAGGCCTTGTGCCAAATATGTTCTCTGACGACAGCAACAAGCTGGAAAACATACATATATATAACACGTATGTAAGAACAAAATAAATGAATTCAAAAAACACAAATCTCTTTGTGGACCTCTTTTTTAAAAATATATATATATATATATATATATATACATTCACATACATATGCATATCTACGCAAACACATGTGTATCATCATTATCTTGTCACGATGACTGAGCAGAGTTCCCTCACTCTCTCTCTCTCTCTCTCTCTCTCTCTCTCTCTCTCTCCGTCCATATCATCCTGGCAGTGTCCGTATAGATCTGATGGAGGTGAGTCTTTGGACGGTTTGTGGGATGAGAGGAAATTGGTCATATAGCTGCTGTTTTGCAGGGTTTTTGCTTCCAGGATAGGTTCACAATAGCACACACAATTCTGGTGTAGTCGTCATTTAGCTTTTTTTTTCTCCGCGCGTTTCATTAGAGTCCAGGTGGTGCATCCATACATTTGTATTGACACAACCACAGCTTGGTAGAAATGCCGTTTTATTTTGTCGAAGAGATCAGATTTCCATATATTCACTGAAAGGGATGTCAACATATGTCTCGACAGGTTATCGATCATATGGAAATCCACACACACACACACACAAATACGTATATCCACACACATACAGACATACACCATTCCACACCGCCTACATCCGCGCTAAACAATATATATATATATATATATATAGTAAAACATACATATATGTGTGTATATATATATATATATATATATATAAAATCATGTTTGTTGGGCTTAAAAATCGAGTGTCACTATGTATTTATATATATATATATATATCCTCATATATTTTGTATTCCCGTAAATTTACCGACAAATATACCCATCCCAAGAAAAATACGGACAAATGTATACGAACAAGACAAAATATTGCATATATATATATATATATATATATATGACACCTCTACGGGAGCTCGATGCGTTGCAGTCAATTTTTAGGCGGATTATAACAGGTTTGAATAGAGTTTTCCTTCTCCTAGACTGGTTGCTATATCAAGATTAAAAAGACCTACTCTGCCCTACTATTTACCCATAGCTGGGAGGCGAATTGTTGTATGTATACCTTTCAGCTTAGACTACATGTAAAATGTGAAAAGTCTCGTCGAGAATTCAAAAGCTGGTCGCCATATTCATTTTCTAAGATGATAACCGTTACACGACCAGTGCACATACATATATTCAGATGTGTAAAAAGTGAATTCAAGATAGAGATAAAGAGAAGATATGCAAATGTGAGAGAAAATATAAAACCTAACTGAAATGAATGTTATATTTTAAGAAACTAATATATCGAAAAATACACACACAATTGATTGAAGAAATATATTCATTCGATGTCCCCGTAGCGCACTGGACTGTGATCCTCGAAAAAAGCGAGTTGGAACTCCAGTCGTGCTATTATATTCACTTTAGGAGTAATACACTCGGAAAAAGTACGAACCCCTTATATCCCCGCACAAGTCATGTGTATAATAGTTCTACTTCTATAAAGATGGCTTTAGCATTGAATAAGCTACAAAGGTTGACATCCCATTAAAACAGAATAAACTAAACCGTATATATTATTTTTTACAAATTATAAAATAGGAAGTTACTTGAAACCAACCAACCATGTTATTTCAGGCAAATACCCTTGGGAAAGGTATGAATCGTCTTATCCTCCCAGCTATGGGTTAAATAATACCACAACTGCTCTTCTAGGAGAAGGACTTTGGCATTCAATAACCAACAAAGGTTGATATGCCATTAAACAAAGACACCAAACCAAACCAAACAGCCATGTTATAAAGGCGCTTCTGGCGTCGTAATGATTAGCAAGCCTTCACGAGTGAGTTGGAATCTCACCGGGTGCCTCATATATGGCCTTGTGCCACAAAAGCTATGTTATAACTTTGGTTTAGTTTCTTTTTTGAATGGCTCATCAAACTTCGTGGGTTATTTAAAGCAAGGATGTGAGTCCCAATGTGAACGGATTAGTTCGACTGGAGCTCCAATTCGCTTACAACGGTGTCTCCATCCGGTATGTTTACCACAACGCCACAGACACTACTCTCAGTCGAGCTTAAACTACACTGACTGTACCCCTGCTGAGAGATAAGACAACCTTCAACAAAGAATGTCATGAATATGACACCGAACTGCATCTTATAGTGAGGTTTCTGTTCTGGAGCTTTGTGGAATGTTCGGTACCCTGTCATAACATTACCTAGCGGGTCTATTGTAACCCAGAGTGTAAGGGTCATATCTAGGGGTCAAATAGATATGTTTAAGATAAGGAAAAGTTTACCAGTTTGAAATTATTGCTGATGTATTTTCTTCGTATATAAATGAAGACCATAGTTGTTAAGCGGTGATCGGTATTAAACAACTCCGAAAAGAAACATTTAACATTGAAGAGTAAAACCAACCAACCAACAATATTTTCTCTCATATATATATATATATATATATATATATATATATATATATATATATATATATTCTCTGATTGGCATATACATTTTTTTGCAATATATATATATATATATTGTCACGTTGTATCCTACTGAGAAGATAGAAATTAGATTACTACTATCCTCTTGTTTGAATTAGCAGTAGCAAGCCATCAGAGAATGATCGTTAAGAACAGATGTTTGTACTCGGTGACCTCCCTCGGGTCGCCTGACACGGGAAGGAAGAAGGTAGAAGCCAAATGATTTGCTGGGACCCTAAAAACGGAAGTGGCACCTTCTTCCCGTCAGCGAAAAAAGGAATTAGAAAAATTAGTTGTTGGACAGGGTTCGTGGCGGACGGAACCAAAAGCCAAGTACTCTGGGTAAAAGAAGACGAAAAGAATATCTCGGACACGAAGGAGACATTTCTTCAAACCAGTATTAAAAATAGCATAAAGTCTATTAGCCCGTAAAAGAGGAAATATTCTCCACAGGAACTCCATAAAAAAAAAGATAAGTAAACTTTGAGACCGTTTCTCCTTATACCCAATTTTATATACCCTCTCTCTCTCTCTCTCTCTCCCTCTCTCAATATTAGAAAGACTGAAAACGAAAGAAAAGAAAAGAAGAAAGACATTGGTGTTCACGCACTATTCATTTATGATATATTTGATACATTGAAAGTGTATATCTGTGTGTAGTAAAAGATTGATATATTTTAATGTTCCCACGTGGTCGAAGTTGTTATTTGCAGTGTCTTCTACGAGTTTGTTATGCCATAGGCAGGTCTTCAGGACAACATCCCGTATCCTCACATAGCTGCTGAATCTGTTTAATATTATGTTACATAGCCAGATATACGGATTTCTGAAATAGACATCAGGAATCTAAAAACACGACACTTTACGAAATTGGTTCAGGTACGAAACTTTTTATTACCTTTGAATTAAAGGTTATTCGACATGAGGAGAGAAAGACACAATCATTCTATGCTGACTACTTTTACATCGTCAGCTCTAAATCCAACCAACGTGCGGCGCCCGGAGCGCACAAAGTCGTCTGGCCTCGCCCAGCTCTGAAAGTCAACCTTCTTCCGAGGCAGGAACTCAACTCACTGCTTTTTATCAAATTTCAGCCCACGCTTCCGGTGTTGGACGTCACTCGAATACCCTGGTCCAATTTCTATCTGGGATTTTTTATTTTGACATCTCTGAATGACAGATCCACTCCGCGCGCGCATGAACACCTGCCTTAATGTTGCACCTAACTAACCCATGCGCTAAGCGAAAGGTTCTCAGTCTAACTAAATCGAAAGGCAAGATATATAAAACGAAATCCCTCGGCAATTATATTACAATTATCCATCAATTTACTGAGAGTTAGTAAGCAAGTAAAGTTAGCGACTTTAGTTGTGCGTGATCCAAGACACCCATTTCAATAGCTACTCCACCGTGGTGTAGAGGAGGGCGCTACCCCTTTCTCTGGATTGCTCCATTTTATCCTCGATCCATACCTTATAATGCAGAATGTTAAGCAAGTCGGCGTCAAGTACCATTTTTTTGTGTCTTTGGTATGACTCGACCTGGGATTGAACCCCGGTCTCCCGAATCATTGGCAAACACTTTATTGATGAGGCCAAAGTGTTTACAAATATTACTATTTAACATTAATTATTCTATTCAACACTATTCATTTATTTGCACACAGTGAAATCGTTCCAAGTAATGCTATATAATACCAGTAATTCAATTTATGCACACAGCTAAAGAATTTCAAGCATTGTTATTTAACATTAATAACTATATTCAACAGTGCTCATTCACTTGCTCACAGTTAAATGGTTCCAAGTATTGCTATGTATTACAAAGAATTCAATTAAACATCAGTCATTTGTTTACACACAGTTAAATGATCTAACAGTTCTATTTCAAACAAATCAATTTAATATGTCAGTTCTTTGCGCACAGTTTAAAGAGTTTTATTTAACCCATAGATAAGACCCTATCATCATCATCATGTCGTGGTGGTAGCACAGATACCCCTGACAATCTCTCGCCACTTTTCCCTATCGTTCATCACCTCTGGCAGGTCTTCTGGACTACATCCCGTATCCTCACATAGTTGCTGAAGGTATGTTCGTGCTGGTCGTCCTGCTTTTGCACGGCCATGTGTGAGGGTCCATAAGAGTACATCACTTATGAGTTCGTCACTGCCTCTCCAGCAATGTCTGGTTCGTCTAACTTGAATAGTTTTCGTGATAGTAGGCAGGTGGCCGTACAGTTGGTTTCTTGTGGGGTGTTGCCGCCAGGACTTGTTCAAGATTGCTCGCAGCATTCTTGTGTAATTGCCGTCTAGCTTCTTCTCCAGCCGTTTTGTTAGAGTCCATGTAGTGCATCCATATAGCAGTATCGATGCGACCGCTGCCTGGAAGAAACTGCGTTTCATTTTATCAGTTAGGTCTGATTTCCATATAATCGATAGCCAATTGATAGCTGTCCATACCTTCGTTAACCTCGTGTCGATGTCCTTTTCGGATGATGCGACGCTGCTTCCTAGGTAAGTGAATTTGTCTACTAGTTTAAGAGGGGTTCCGTCGACCCTATAGGTGCTACCATTTTGGGTCGGAGTGGAGCAAGGAGCAATGGCGATGAAAGAGTACTCCACACACCCCAAATCTCTAAGGCTGGAACCTCACCATCGGATTGTTTAGTGTCATATCCAGAACACTCGTTGAGGGAGTCTTAACCATCTGCAGAGATACAGTCAGTGTATTCTACAGCCCCACTCGATTGGGCAAATCTAAGTCCGTGGACTAATACATTTTAGCTAGATTTAATGAGGCACACGTGGTATTACGGTTATCGTCGAAGAGAAAGAACACGTCGACGGGAGTTCAAATCCTGGACGAGACTGCATTTCATGTAGCGAGAAGGAAAACGCTGAATTCGAACCTGTTAAAATCTGGTTAAAAACTGATCCTCTGTTACATCCTGGTCGTGTGCGTGTGCGTATATGTGTGTGTACTCTGTTTAGAGTAAAAAAGGGTACTAAAACATCGAGTAGTCTTTCCTATCAAGAACGATGTTTCCACAAGCATAGTTCTTTGAAATAACTTTCAGAATTTATTTGGTAGATACATAAATTTTAGCTGGTTTTAATTGTAATTTTTCACCATAAACAGCTTGGCTGATGGAAAGTAAATGCTTTTTTTCATCATTAGATTTACGTTCCTACGTATATATATATATATATATATATATATATATACATGTGAGAAAGATGGTGTATGTGAAAGAGAGAGACAGACAGAGAGAGACAGACAGAGACAGAGAGCGTGTGTGTGTGTGTGTGCCTGTATGTGAGTGTGTGTAAGAGAGAGAGAGAGAGAGAGAGAGAGAGAGAGAGTGGG
>OY757939.1:57318100-57325600 GCA_963585895.1 Sepioteuthis lessoniana
CGAAAGCGACTAGAAGGCTCCCTTTTCAATAGCTATTACACCAAGGTGTAGGGGAGGGTACTACTCCTTTCCCTGGATTGCTCCACTTCACCCTTGATCCATATCTTAAAATGCTGAGTGTTAAGCAAGGAGGGATCAAGTAACATTTTTTGAGTTTTTCGTATGACCCGACATGCGATTGGATCCCGGTATGCCAGGCTGCTGATGAACACTCGAATCATTATGCCAATATATATATATATATATATATATATATATATACATAGAGAGAGAGTGAGAGAGAGAGAGAGAGAGAGAGAGACACACACACACACACACACACACACACACACACACACACACACACACACACACATATATATATATATATATATATAAACATATAAACATATATATATATATATATATATATATATATAAATATGCATGTAAAAATATACAGATACACCAATACTTATTTATATATAAACTTAGATATGTACAAACACATAAAAATATATATCTACATATCTATCTATCTATATATATATATATATAAATATGTATATTTGTATAAACGCACATATAGATATATACAGACACACACGCACACACACACAAATATATATATATATATATATATATATATATATATATATATATATATATATATATATATATGAAGATCGTTCAAAAAAAAATTTAAGCCTCACTCTGAAAAAAGAGAAGAGCTGAACATTTTTGTTGATGCAACATGCAACCACTTCTTTTAGGACTAGAAAAATGTGAATTTGTTTTTTTCCAATTTTTTAAGTGTTAGTGTGATGCTACTACAAAAAGGTTCAGCTAGGCTCTGAGTGAAGCTTAGAACTTTCTGAGGACACTCGAACATATACGAACATATATATTTACTCACACTTACACACACACACACTCACACAATCATATATACATACGCACACATACACACTCATGCACTTACACTCAAATATATACACATATACACAGACATATATATACATACGCACATATGTATATACTTTCAGGTTGATAGAATATGACACGTGACTCATCAGGTTTATTGATTGACTCGATAAATATGTTAAGTAAATTATTATATATATATATATATATATACGATACTTAGTAAATCACAAAGTATCTACCAACCCATCGGTACAGGCAGAATGCGACACAAGGTCAATTTTTAAACGGTGTTTAACAGGTTTCAGTTGAGAGTCTGTCTTCTCCTAAACTGGTTGCCTAACCAAGGCAAAAGAACCCAGTCTGCCCTACTATTTACCTATAGCTGGAGGTGAGAATAATTGGGTTCATAACTTTCCCAAGGATGTTAGCTCGATGTGAAATGCGATCAGGGTCGTTCAGGATTTGAACTCGTATCAACCGTGTCCATTTCCGACGGCAATATCCTTATACCACGAGCACCGCCATGATTACTGTTAACCATTATATATATATAGAAGGTGCATACGATAAGTTTCCAGATATTTTTCGTATGGGCACTTTTATTGATAGTACACACATGAAATTCTAATCCCCTTCCAAGTAATCTCCTCCGGCTGCAATACACTTGTTGTACCGTTCCAACAACTTCTGGAAGGCCTCATGGAAGTCCTCTTGTGTAAGCGAGTCAATGACCTTCGTCACAGCCTCTTTCATCTCCTCAATTGTCTCACAACGATGACAGCCGCTGAGCTTAGGGAATAACCAAAAGTCATTGGCAGCAAGGTCTGGACTATGGGGACGGTGAGGAACTGTCTTGATGCCCATCTTGGTCAAATAGTCTATGACAAGGATGGAGTTGTGGAATGGTGCATTGTCCTGGTGGAAATACCACTGACCCGATTTGAAGAGTGCTGGCCTCTTCCGACGGAATCTCTTGCTGAACTCCCTTAAAACCTCAACATTGTAACCCTAACCCTAACCCTAAGCCTAACCCTTTGGCCAATCAACTCCTCTCACACCTCTCATCATCCCTCACAGACTCTTTGCCTTCCTTGAATCTCTTATGCCACTCAAAAACTGATGTTCGATTCATGCAAGATGGTCGAAAAGCAGTCTGAAGCATTCCATACGTTTCTGTGGCTTTATTTCCAAGTTTAAAACAATTTTATTGCATTTCGTTCTTCTAATATGTCTTCACGTCCAGATTGCATTTTTGAAATTCACCAGCTGTGACAATCCGGCTTTAGTAAGGTGTATTCCAATTGCTGCTGTAGCTGTTCGTTTGAACGTGAAACCATAAAAACTGGTTAGTCATCTCATAAGATGTATAGCAATAAGATACTGAATTTTCAAGAGTCTACGACAATTTTAAAAGCCCATACGAAAAAAAAGTCTGGAAACTTATCGTATACTCCTCGTTGTTCTCCCCTGTTGATCACAACGTATAAATATCCAACCATTCTGTTAAATTTGTGGACCAGTGTTCCACCGATGCAAGTGATTTTGTTCATAGAGGCGAGTGAAAGCTTGTGTGAGCCATAGATCTTCTAAAGGACATCACTGATGTTTTGTATCTAGAGTTTTTTCCTTCTTCTGGTTGTTCTACCAAAGTTTGAAAGTTCTGTGTGTCCACTTACCATACTACTGGGAGTAACTTGTACTCATGCTATCCTGGTATCGGAATATTTCTTGAGCAATTATTAAATTGCATTCTGTCCCCCTCTAAAAAGGTTTTACTCGGAGTCACCGTGGCGTTAAGTGCAGGTCTACGGCCTCGAAGTAAGGGAGTTCGAACTCCAGTTACGCCTTTACGTTCGCTTTCAGACTAATACTCTTGGGAAAAGTATAAAGACTTTTATTCTCCCTGCTATATGTTAAATAGTATCACTGCTGTTTTTCTACAAGGATGGCTTTGGCATAAAATAACCAACGAAGGTTGATAAACCATTAAACAACCAGCAAAGCAAACAAATCAAAGAGGTTTTATATTCTATTTTAGCAAAAACCATTTAAAAGATAATTATTCATTACTTTTACAAGTGAAATAAACAAGTCGCTATAAAAGCATTTTTTCCTGAAATCAGGAAAGCGCTCAAATACGGACCAATAGAGCAAAATGGAACCTTGATTGGCTTTTATGGTATATCAACTCTTATGGGTAACTTAATCCTAAATCATGTTTTTACATACATGTTAAATATATATGATTTATAAACAAATAATTTGTTGGTAACCTTTTAAACAAGCTAGAGCTGACTTGTCTGCACACAGCTAATTGCTTTTAAGTATTCCTCTCTAACGCAAATAATTCTATTGAACGTCAGTCATTTGTTTGCACACATTTAAATGATAATATAATTTCTAAGAGAATAGTTTGTAGGCAATCCCTTTTTTAAGGTTTGGTTTCTTTGTTTAATGGCATATCAACCTTTGTAGGTTATTTAATGCCAAATCTATTCTCCTAGAAAAACAGTAGTGGTGCTATTTAACCCGTAGCTGGGACCCATTTTTAAAAAGTTAGAGCTAATTGGTTTGCATACAATAAAATATTGCTATTGTTTGTACACAGTTAAATGGTTTCAAGTATTGCTATTCAATTCTAATAATTATATTGAACATTACTAATTCGTTTTCACACAGATAAATGATTCCAATTATTGCTATATAAAAGTAACCGTTCAATTTAATACCAGTCATTCGTTTGCACAGTCAAATAGTCCAACAGTTCTATTTAACCTATAGATGAGATCCTAACTGGTACTACCACTCCAGGTTAGAGTGGACTCGGAAGTAATGTTAATGAAGGAGTATTTCACGTTCCATAAAACTCCAGGACTGTAGCCTTACCATCAGATGGTGTTGTGTCATATACAACACACTCGTTGGTGAGAAGAGTCATACTCCTCTACAAAGATGCAGTTGGCGTATTCTACGGCCTCAACTGACTTGGATGATAGCAGGATGAAACTTAAAGCAATTTATCAAGCTACATTGACAGCACAGAGTTCCCTGATCTTTTCTTGTCATCCGTCTCAATCATCCATTGCTCCCGGCTGGTCCTTCAGTCGGCATCGAGTGTCCGTAAACATAAATCTTTGTTGGTCGCCAAACAGTAGTACGCCCATGTGTGGGAGTCCATAAGAAAACGTCGCTTATGAATTCGTCCTTACTTAAGAAGGCTACGAGAAGTTTTGAACAAATCCTGGCAGCAAAACCCAACAACAACAACAACAACACACACACACACACACACACACACACACACACGCACATATATATATATATATATATATATATATATATAGTTCTCTATATTCATGAATAGAGCTCAATATCATTGATAGAGCATATATAATTGAGGATATCGAAGACTCAGAAAGAGCGGGTGAGCTAGCATGTGAGATAGATAGATAGATAGATAGATAGATAGATAGGGGGCCCATGGTATAATGGTTATCGTCGTAGGAAATGGACACGGTGACACGAGTTCAAATCCTAGACGAGACTGATTGCATTTCATATAGTACTGATACCCTTGGGAAAGATATGAATTCAATTATTCTCCCTCCAGCTATGGGTAAATAGTAGGACAGACTAGGTTCTTTCGCCTTGGTGAGGCAACTAGTCTAGGAGAAGGAAAACTCTGAATTCAAACCTGTTA
Source organism: Sepioteuthis lessoniana (assembly GCA_963585895.1). Classification (NCBI taxonomy): domain Eukaryota; kingdom Metazoa; phylum Mollusca; class Cephalopoda; order Myopsida; family Loliginidae; genus Sepioteuthis; species Sepioteuthis lessoniana. Next base: position 57,322,707 of record OY757939.1, read on the forward strand.
AACTCCGCTTAAAAATTGACCTTGTGTCATATCCTGTCCGAGCGGAGGGATTGGTAAAGATAGAGAGAGAGAGAGAGAGAGAGAGAGAGAGAGAGAGAGAGAGAGAGAGATAAAGACAGAAAGATAGATAGATAAAGAGTCATACGGATCAAACTCACTACTAACCATCTAATTAACTTGCTCGTTAACCATTTCAACCCGTGAGAAACCCTGTGAAAACTAAACATAGATTAGATTTGGCAGAAAGTCAGATACATATGAAAATAAAAGGGCAATGGACCCGGTGACACGAGTTTAAATCCTGGACGAGACTGATTGCATTTCATAAAGCTCTAATACCATTGGGTAAGGTTATGAATCCAATTATTCTCCCTCCAGCTATGGGTAAAATAGTAGGGCAGACTGAGTTCTTTTACCTTGGTATGGCAACCAATATAGGAAAAGGAAAAATCTTAATTCAAACCTGTTAAACTCTGCTTGACCTTGTGTCGTATCCTGCCCGTGTATACATTTATGTAATGAGAAGAATTCTTAACTGGTGCTCTATAATATTAGCATTGTGTCAGACATGATTATGCTTAGTAAATATATCATGTATATATCTAACCAACCCCATCGCAACAAGCAGGATGTGACACAGCCAATTTTATTCATAGCAGAGTATAATTGGTTTACATTCAGTGTTTTCCTTCTGCTTGACTGGTTGCTTTACCAAGGTTAAAGAGCTAAGTCTGCCCTACTATTTACGCACAGCTGGAAGAAGAAAAAATGTTTTTTTCAGGGGCATTAGCGTGAAGTGAAACGCTAACAGTCTCCAGGATTTGAACTCTGATCATCGATTCCATTTTTTATAACGATGATCATTACTCAAATCTAGACTCCTAAATATTCTTGATTCATACCGAGGAGTAGTGACTTGTAAGCTGATTTGTTAAATTTGTAGAATCTCAACTGTTGTTGCCTTGTGCCAGAAAAAGTTGAATTTACTAAATATATGGGGGTGATAAACTTGGCCATAGGTTTTTATCTCACTTTCTTAGTATATAGCGAGTTTACTTAGTGTGGAACCTATTTTTAAGTTACTTAATTGGTCACTCGTCTACATAGTGACCGGGCTTATTTACGCTTCAATATGTGTTCGCTAAATCTCGTTGATATCAACTTGGTACGTAGACTTGAGTTGATTTGCAATAACTGCTGTTACTAAAAAGTCACCAATCGACATACTTATCGCTGTTCAACTTCGGAAAGGGCTCAGTAAATCTTGTTACTGTTTATTTAGCATAGCATATGAACTTAAATTGCAGATAAAACACGCAATTACTCTGGTCACCCATCTACTTACTGACCAGGCTAATTACTCCTTAACTTCGGAATATGTTTATTTAAACGTTTTGCTATTTACTTAGATTTGCTTAGTTTGGTATAAAGACTTCAGTTATTGGTAAATAGTCAGTGTTTCCCCATCAAAGTACGGACCAAGCTAATAGGTACTTAACTTCCGGGCTATGTTCGTTAAATTTAAATGGGCACCCTTCTGTGTAGGAGGATGACTTAAACGAAATAAGTCACATTGAAATTTTATTGAATATACGGAAGTTACTTAAGGGGTTTTAAAAGAAAAAATGAATTTCCTGTGATAATATATAAAGTAAACCTTATTGAAAATGCCAGCTGTTTGACGATTCTAGAGTTAATACCCATCTACGATGGGTTTGCTGTAGGGTCTTGTTTGATAGCTCTAAAGGGCTGGTTTTGAACCAAAATACAGAGTGTGTATATATGTGTTTGCCAACCCCTCTGCCTGAGCAGGAGGAGACACAAATTCAACAAGTTTGAATTCAGATTTTCCTTCACTTAAACTGGTTGCTTAAACAAGGGCAAAGAACCCAATCTGTCTTAATATTTTACCCATAGAAGGATGGAGAATAAATGGTTTTATACTTTTCTCTTTAGTCTTTGTGCTTTGTGAAATACAATCAGCCTCGTTAAGATTTGAACTCAAATCACCGTGTCCATTTCGTACAACAATAACCATTGCACCATGGGCACCTGTAGTACATTAAGTATGCATCTTAGTATTTACTATTAAATTAGTATGTATTACATTTTTTTTATGCTTTAGTGTAGGGATTGAAAGAGGATTTGATCTGATTACATATATTTTATTTGCATAATGAAAATACCCTCGTGGCGCAAAGGCCGAAAATTGAATAAACAATCCGAATTCAAATCCTAGACGAGACTGATATCATTTCCTATAGCGCTAATACCTTTGGAAAAGTATGGATCCTTCTATTCTTTCCCTATCTACGGGTATATAGCAGGGTAGGCTGGTATCTTTTAACTTGGTTCCCGCTAGATCACCGAAGTTAGGCAGAGACGAGTTTGTTCCATATTTAGATAGGTAACCACTAAAGTAAAAGTCTACACAGCAAGCAACCTGAAACTTGGTTACCATATCTGAACAAATCTTAGTAAATAACAACCTTGGTATAGTAAGGGATCTGGGAGAAGGGGTAGACTCGGCTCTTTAACCTTGGTGTGGTAATTGGTCTTTGTGAAGGTGTAGACAGGGCATGTCAGTCGGTCTAGGAAAAGGAGTAAACTCGACTCTATGGCCATAGTATGAAGACCGATCTAGGAGGAGTAGACTGTTTTTTTTTCGCACTGGTATGGCAGCTAGTGTTGTAGAAGAGCCAGACTGGGCTCTCTAGACATGGTGTGATAACTGGTCAAGGTGAAGGAAATCTCAGAATTCAAACCAGCTTTCCTCTGCTTAAAACTGGCCTTGTGTCGTGCATCCTGCTCGTTGACTAAGTAGATGCACAGCGAAGAATTTTTTTGAAAACGGGCCAACAGAGCGTATTATCATATTTACCTAAGCCCTCCGC
>OY757939.1:57333100-57365600 GCA_963585895.1 Sepioteuthis lessoniana
CGCACTCTCTCTCTCTCTTCCTCTCTGTCTTTTTCTCTCTCTCCCCATCTCTCATTCTCTCTTTCCTTTATTTCTTCCTCTTCTCTTTCTTTCTTTCTTCCTTTCTTTCAATGCGTTGCTCTACGTCTCAATTGATAATTACCCTCTTTTTTTTTCATTTTCTTTCGCTTCTACTTCAGTGCTTGTCGTAGAGTAATGGTTAACAAGCTAGTCTCACAGTTCACGTATAACTATGTGATGAGTTCGATCCTTACTAGTTGTCTTATTTTTGTGGCCTCAAGCCAAATCAAAGAAATTTATGTATTTTTTGAAGTGTGATGGTTAACAAGCTTAGCAAGTAAACCATTGATCATTAAGTCCAATTCCTACCGGGTGCCCCATATTTTTGACTTAGTGCCAAACTAAGCTAAACCTAGAACATAATTACTCAGCCCCTCCGTTATGGACAGGATGTGACACAGGGTCAGTTTTAAAGCTGGTTTGAATTCATTTTTCTTCTCCAAGACCGGTCGGCGATCCAAGGCTAAAGAACCCATTATGCCCTTCTAGATAGAGAAATGATGGATTCATGCCTTTAAAATGAGTAGGATTAGATCAGAACACTTGATATCATGTAACTGTGTGTATGCGTTTACCCTCCACCACGTCAGTTCAGACTGTGACATAAGGTCAGTTTTGAAGCAGAGTGAAACTTTTTTGAACTCAGAGTTACCTCATCATCATCATCATCATCATGTCGTGCCGCTAGCACGGATATCCCTCACCCTCTCTCGCTACTTCTCCCTATCGCTCATCGCCTCTGGCAGGTCTTCAGGGCTACATCCCGTTTCCTCACATAGCTGCTGTATGTATGTTCGAGCTGGTCGTCCTGCTTTTGCTTGGCCATATGCGGGGGTCCATAGGAGTACATCACTTATGAGCTAAGAACCAAGTCTTCCCTACCGATTGTTGGATGGATTCATGCCTTTTCTTTGCGTAGACTGGTTGCCTAAATCTACAGAACCCAGACTATTCTATTATTTTCCTATAACCTAATGACTACTAACGAGAAGTGAATTTGATTCTCCCAAGGTGCCTTGTGTTTGTGGTCTTATGATATATCGAAGCGATAGTTATTTTTGTTATTCATTTTTTTTACGGCTTTGTTGTATTTGTTTTACAAAAAACTCTCTTCACCAGAGAATTTTTTTGGCAAACGAGTGGTCTCCATGACAAGATGAAGATCAGATGAACAGTGTGCTAAATTTCCCTTCGCAGAACCATATTATCATGGGTACGTGATTCTCCTTTGATTGAATATATATATATATATATATATATATATATATATATATATATATATATAAGCTAGATAGAGACTTCAAAAGAATGGTACGGGCTGTTGTAAACAAATTTTCGAAACAGCACCCCACAAAACCATTGCTGTACGGCCACCTACTTCCCATCTCAAAAATCATCCAAATTTAGACGAATAAGACATGCTAGGCTCTACTGGGAAATTAAGGATTACCACATAAGCGACATGGACGCACGAGTGTTGGCCGACCAGCAAGGACTTACATAGAATAGTTCTGTGTGGACACTGGATGCAGTCTAGAGGACCATTCAAGAGCAATAGACGATAGGAACAGATGGCGAAAGAGAGTCAAGGGAATCTGTGATAACTGCATGATTTGATGATGAAAATGATGAAGAATTAATCTTTCATGATACTTGCAAACATTTTAATGCCATCTTCTTTCTATAATAAAAAAAAACAAACTTTTTCGATCTATATAATCTGTCGGTCAAATGAACGTAGAAATAGATCAATCTTTGTGCTATTGTTTTTAAACAAGGAACTTTCAATGATAACGTATTTGTAGAGGGAACGAAAAAAAATCCCAATTTGAAAAGCCCAGTAGACTGGGTCAGTAGAATACACTGACTATCTCTGCAGATGGGTTAAGACCCACCTCCCAATATGAGTCATGGATATGAAACTAAATAATCAGATGGCAAGGCTCCAGACATAGAGATTCGGGGATTAAGGAGTTCCCATTTATTGCCATTACTCCCAGGTCCACTTTGATGCGGAGTGGTAGCACTTGACAGGGCCTCATCAATGGATCAAATACAACTATTTGACATTTAATCTCTGTGCAAAGAAATGACTTATGTTGTATTGAATTGTTCGAAATAGAACTGTTTTATCATTTAACTATGTGTAGACAAATAACTCATGTTTAATCGAATTGTTAGTGATACATAGCAATACTTGGAACCATTTAACTGTGTGCAAATCAATGGATAGTTATGATGGTTTGGTTTCTTTGTTTAATGGCGTATCAACCTTTCTAGGTTATTTAATGCCAAAGCCATTCTCCTAGAAGAACAATAGTGGTACTATTTAACCCAGAGCTGGTAGGATAAGGGGGTTCATACCTTTCCCAAGGGTATTTGCCCGAAAGTGAACGTAATAGCGCGACTGGAGTACGAACTCACTCACTACGATTCCGCAGTCCATCGCTTTAACCATTACACTACGAGGACTGCGGAGTACCCCTTTATTGCCATCGCTCCCAGGTCCATTCTGGCCCGGCGAGGTAGCACCTGACAGGGCCCTATCTATGGGTTAAATAGAACTAACAGCATACTTATGCTAAACTGAATTGTTTGAGTAAACTGAAAAGCTTGAAATAGAAATGTTTTTGACAATTAAACCGTACTTACATTTAAACTGCGTGCTTATGCTTAACTGAATTATTTCAAATAGAACTGTTTTTCGACATTAAAACTGTATTTACACTTAACTGAGTTGTTACATATAACTGCTTGAATAGTTTGAAATAGAAATGTTTTTGACAATTCAACTGTGTACTTATGCTAAACTGAATTGTTTGAAATAGAACTGATTATTTACAACTCCCTTATCCCACCTCCAGCGATTGGTTTGAGAGAATCACAGCTGTTCTTCTACAAGGATGGTTTTGACTGTAAATAGCCCACGAAGGTTGATATGCCAGTTACCATAGAAACCAAACAAATCTACAATACTGGCTTGTTAAACGTTACAAAACTAGGAAACACCGTATAATCCATTGGTATATTCCCAACTCCCCAGCAACATAATGTATGATGAGAACAAGGACGGTAATTTCCAAAAAAATTTTCAGAGTTTTCCTAGTTACCTCACCAAGGCTGAAGAACTGAGTCTGCCCTACTATTTACCCATAACTGGAGGGAGAATAATTGGAGTCATACCTTTTCCAAGGGTATTAGTGCTATGTGAAATACAATCAGTGTCGTCCAGGATTTGAACTCGTGTCGCCGTGTCCATTTCCTACAACGATAACCATTACACCACGGGCACCTCCACAAATAGATGATAATAATCTTTAATAAAAGATTGAGGAGTTCTATTGAATCGAAAGATAGGACCTTAACAGGTAACATAAATCGGGGTCAGAGTGGACTTGGGAGTAATTGAAATGAAGGGGTACTCCACATTCCTCAAAGTTCCTGGACTGGAGCCTCACCATCAGATGCAGTTTCATGTCACACGCGAAACACTCGTTGGGAAGGTCTTACCCCTCTACAGAGGAACAATCGGCGTATTCAGCTGCACCAGCCGACAGAACTAAGATAAAATTCTGTAATGTTCTATTTTGCTCAAATTAAAAGACTAATTTTTTAACCTGGTAAACTGTACCGACGAAGATAAAATCCTGTATATTATAGTTAAATCCTTACACAAAATAGCTTTAATCTATTTAGAAGCTCAATATGAAATTTGTTCTCTTATCGACGAATATCATAGAGATATCTCTGCCCTGTTTTTTTATAATATTATTCTACGACCAAATTATACGTCCCTCTCCTATTTCTTTATGACGTAGTAGCGAATGCACTGTCTTTTCCGGCAGTCACTTGTCTTTTCTAGTACCATTCGAACTTTCCCGGGTGTGTGTATGATTATTTAAGAATGAATAGGTCAACAAATAATTTCAAATTTGTTATTTAGTTGTATTTTTTAAAATATCTATTCGGTACTCTTCTGTTACACATGATTCGGGAAATTCTGCATTTACCAGGCAGTCAGGCAGTGTTTGAATTTTGGCTGACTGTTAAGTTTTGGTTATAGCAAAGATTGTTTTGATAGGTTGTTTTGATTTTGTTTAATTCCAATTTTGCGTCTGTGGTTGTCTCATTGGAGTCTATTGTCCATGAAAATGTTTTATTTATGACCTTTTTTTTTGTTTTTTTCCTCTACTCTATGTAAATTTGTATGCGTTTTTTTTATGTATATATATATATATATATATATATAGTCTGTGTTTTTATGTCTGTGAAAGCCCTCAAACATATACATGTATGTAAGCTTATCAAAGGATACACTCATACAAATACATATTTTCAAAAGCATTTGGTTGATTTACTGTGTGAGATTATGTTTGTTCCCATACATAGAGGTGTTGGTTGGTTGGTTGGGTTTTATGCCATATCAACCTTTGTTGGTCATTTAACGCCAAATCCATTTTTATGTAAATAATCTGTTCTATTTAAAACAATTCACTTTAGCATAAGTACACAGTTTAATTGTCAAAAACATTTCCATTTCAAATTATTCAAGCAGTTGTATGTAACAATTCGGTTAAGTATAAATACAGTTTTAATGTCGAAAAACAGTTCTATTTGAAATAATTCAGTTAAGCATAAGCACGCAGTTTAAATGTAAGTATGGTTTAATTGTAAAAGTCATTTCTATTTCAAACTATTCAGTTTTACTCAAACAATTCAGTTTAGCATAAGTATGCTGTTAATTCAAATTAACCCATAGATAGGACCCTTATCAGGTGCTACCACTCCGGGCCAGAGTGGACCTGGGAGCAATGGCAATGAAAGGATACTCCGCTTTCCCCAAAGCTCCAGCATTGCCGGAACCTCTCCATCAGATTGTTTAGTGTCATATCCAGGTCACTCGTTAGGGGGGGGGTTTACCCCTCTGCAGAGGTGCAGTCAGTGTATTCTACAGCCCCAGCTGACTGGGCAAATAGAGGTTTAAAGTTATTTGATGTGTGTGTGTGTGTGTGTTTTTTGTGTATCTTCGTGTGGGCGTTTGTGTGTGTATATGTGGCGTTTGTGTGTGTATAAGTGTGCGTGTATGTTTATCTCCTCACCAAGACAGAGTGTGGCGCAAAGCTTTCTTTATAGTTGGGTCGGGAACGAGCCGAAGCTCAAATAAGCGGAGGGTACACAAATACCTTGACCCCGTCAATATTCCCCGAGAAAAACGCCAGACGCCAAGGCAATGAAACTTACCTAATTGAAGCAGGTGAAAACCTGGAAGGAACGACACGCATGTCAGATGGCCTTGACTGACAAGGCCGACACGATCAGAACGAACCGTGTGGCCAAATATGTGTGTGCGTGTGTGTGTGTGTCTGTGTGTGTATGTGCGCGTGCGAGCGTGTAGTTAGGCTGATCTGAATCTATGAATTTTTTTTCTTTTACTCAAAGTAACAAGTGGAGATCGGTCTGGTATACTGGCATTATTTCAAAGTTTCCCTTGTTACATGTTGTTGTTTGTATTGACATATCAACCTTCTTGGGTTATTTAATGCCAGATCCATCCTTATAGGACAGTAGTAGTATTATTTAACCCATAGCTGGGAGGATAAGGGGGTTCATGCCTTTCCAAGAGTATTTTGTCCGAAAGTGAACATAATAGTGCGACTGGAGTTCGAACACGCTTACTACGATTCCGTAGTCCGGAGCATTAACCATTACACCACTAGGACACCCCCTTACTTCCTGTATTCATAAAGTTGTCTTGATACATAAAGTTTTCTATTTTTTGTAAATTAATTATTGCTTTTATGTAAAATGACTTTGTTGTTTCGTGCTTGCGTATATCCTATGTAGATTTCATTGCAGCTTGTACATTTGATTATGTAAACTACATTTCTTGAGTTGCAGTTAACGTTTCTGTTTATAATGAATATTGTTTTTACGTTTTTTAAAGTCCACGATTTTCCTTCGGTAAATGGTCCAGGAGACCTGGGTTCAATCCCCGGTCGTGTCATACCAGAGACTTTAAAAATGGTACTTGATACCTCCTTGCTTAACACTCAGCAATATTAGGTACGTATCAACGGTAAAGTGGAGCAATCCAGGAAAAGGAGTAGGGCCCTCCCCTACATCTTGGAGTAGTAGCTATTGAAAAGGGAGCCCTCTAGTCGCCCTCGACTAACAATATTACGTATTCTACATATTTTATTTTTACATTAGTAGATAATGATATATAGATGTAGTGTTGCAGGATATATATATATATATATATATACAAGAGTTTTTCAAAAGGATCTTATCTTCAACCTGAAAGAAGAATCATTGGTGAACATTTTTGTTGTGGCAACATTCTTTCACTTTTTTTTTTATAAAACTAGAAAACTAATTCTTAATTTCTGTTCAGGTGTTGCCCATTCAAAGGTAAGAGGTGTGTGACAAATCTAAAATCCAGGTGAGACTAGGAGCTTTTTGACCGGCCTATATATATATATATATATATATATATATATATATATGAAGAGAATAAAAAAAAACTAATCCAAAAGTGATGTATTTATCATAAAGGAAAGTAAACGTTGTGGTTTTAAAAAATCATCATCTGAACTTCAACATGTCGAAACAAGTATTCATTGAACGGTTATATGATCTTTCTTTGTACATATATTTTTCTTTTCCACGTTATTGTATTTTATTAAAACATCCATCGTTGTTCTCTCATCGCTTGTTTCATCATTTTCAAGTCCTGATGAAGGTTTATTAAAACCGAAACGTTTTAACTGTTTACTGTCTTTTATAATATATACATCACATTTGGACTACTTTTTTTTTCTTAAAACTGTCGGATTCATTTCAGTTATTTACTACCACACACACACACACACACACATATATATATATATATATATATATATATATTTTCATCATACAACGTGTGAAAGCACGTGCGATACCCTAGCCTCATCTGCCGCCAACCAGTTTCGGTAGCTCAAGGCGGTACTGCCACCGCTTTGAGCTACCGAAACTGTGTTATTACCCTGGTTGGCGGCTGATGAGGCTAGGGTATCGCAAGTGCTTTCACACGTTGTATGATGAAAAAAAATATATAAATGTGTGTGTGTGGAATATATATATATATATATATATATATATATATATATATATTCGATTGCTGCTACTAAAAACATAACCCCTGTGCTATCAATAAAATCTTCATCAGCTGATGACAGGAGTCAAACATAATTTCGGGGTCAAAGCATAATTACTGTTATAGCCCTGGAAGGGGTCACAAAGAGGACAGAACACCACAGTTATAGTATAGTTATATATTCACAAGAACAAAGGATGGTTACAAGAACACAGAACGGTAAGCTAGTTCGCATAACCGCATGGGGGCGAGTTTAGCTTACGGATCTAGACTGACTTCGTATTGCTGCGTCTTCCGGTATTATGAAGAGTGGTTGAGTCCATTAGTAGGTGATTCCACCACAACGATTACACATGTGCATGTGCGTGTTTGTGTTTGTGTTTGATTTGTAAGAATAGACATTTCGTGCCTATTCTGTTTTTGATCTGTTCAAGTCTTCGTATGACCTTTGGAAAGAATGAATTCTTAAACGCCCTGTATTTTTCCCTAGTATTTTCGGCCCCAGCTGGAGCCATATTCAGAGGAATGAATAATGAAATGACTAGCATAATGACTAGTTATAGTCATTTATATAAAGAATCGGAAGATGAACAAGTTGGAGGGGACTTTATGGAAGGAAAAATTTACTAGTGGGAAGAGGGAGAATTAGCAGGAAAAGTGTTAAAGGTATTTTAGAATGTGGCAGCTGCATTTTACCTGCTCTTTCTCTTCCCCGCTATATATATATATATATATATATGTGTGTGTGTATGTTAATAAACGCAAATTGTGTTAGACAATTGCTCGATTCGAGAGTAATACATCAGATTTAAAAACTAAAATTATGTTTAGGAAGTAATCGTTCAGCTACAATGAGTTTAATGTGTCAGCACATTCATCTGACGGAACACGTGTGCACACGCACACACACACATACATAAACACATGCCCGTACACACGACCATACATGTACACATGCACGTACACACACACATATATGTATCTCTCCATATATGCACTCAAGAGCTCTCTCTCTCTCTCTCTCTCTCTCTCTCTCACACACACACATATATATATATGTTTGTGTGTGTGACAGCGCGCCCGCGATGGCCTTTTTAATCAAACAAATGGTAAATCATTTTATCTTTTCTTATTTTTCAAGTTGATATTTTCTTATTTTATATGAACAAAACTTTGATAAGACTGGCAGAAAAAAAAAATGATTATCGGTATTATTGGTATCGTCTATACCGACTGCATTCGTCTTTACAAATGGTTAAAAAAGGACGGACTTGAAAATCAGCTTTCTAATTTCTGGCCTCAGCATGGGCTCCAACCCTGACAACTGAAGCGAGTGACAGAATTGTAAATATCTAACGAACTAATCAGACTTTTGTCTTTTCATGCTCTATAAAAAGATTTCCCCAACCGGATCCACTTTCTATGATCAAATATCTCTCATCTCAAAATTTACGGAGCTCTTGCCTTGATGTGGCACAAGTTCGAATGAATGGGGCACCCAATGAGACTCACACTCACTCGAGTTGGTTTGTTAGCCTAGCTTGCTAACAATTACACCACCAGAGATGCTCCTGTGAGGTGAGGTGTAAATTCGACCCTAACTACCTTTTATCGTTGGAGGGAGGCAGCTGAAAGCAATTAAACATGCATTCATTTTTCGCTAGAAATTTTTTCATCTTCATTTCACTTGCTTTTCATCCACGTCTATTCAAAAGGTCGTCTGCTATGTTGACAGAGCTGAAGATACACAATGTTCTCACCAGAGGCGTAAGAACACCCCAAATATTTATGATTGTACAGTGCGTCTAAGAGTGTAACCCTGGTTCGGGAGCTTTAAGGAGTGTGGAGTACACCTTCATTGTCATTACTCTCAGCTACACTTTAACTTGGAATGGTTATACCTAGTAGGCCTCCATCAATGGAGCGACGGTACGTTTTGGTTCTGCAGTGTATCTAGTCACTGGTTTATGTGATCCCACTTTTATCGCAAAGGATTCATGTGGCCCCATTCTGGTTTCATTGCACAGGTCCGAGTTGGTGTAACAAAACACACACACACAAAAAAAAAAAAGAAAACTTAGACTAAAAGTTTGAAGTACTGTACTTGCTTTCAAATGGAGGAGTGTGTCACCACGAACCTTACTTTTGCATTGAACCCCCCGCCATTGAGTCCGGTGCGAATTCTACGTTGCCCAGACCAGTCGGCTGGGGCTGTAGAATGCATCGACAGCATCTCTGCTGAAGCGGAAGACCCCCGACTAACGAGTCTGATGATGAGGCTCCAGTAATGCTGAAGCTTTGGGCAATGCGGAGTATTCCTTCATTGGTATGGCTCCCAGGTCCACTCTGTCCCGGAGTGGTAACATATGATAGAGTCCTATCTATGCATCAAATGGAACTGTTTGACATTTAAACTGCCAAATCAAATGATTTATGATAAATTGAATTGTTTGAAATAGAACTGTTTCATCTTTTAACTGTGTGTAAACAAATGAGTGATATTTAATTGAATTGTTAATGATACATAGCAAATTCTGAAACCATTTAACATTGACATGATGAATTGAATTGTTAGAAATAGAACTGTTTGATCATTTAACTGTATGTACCTACAAAATGTATTTACAAATCATATACGTTTGATATATGTAAAAACGGGATTTGGCATTAAGTAACCAACAATGTTTGATATGCCATAAAATCAAACTAAACCAAAATCTTTATTGCCAGACCCTAACTAGTCACTCCAGCTCTGAGAGGGAGCAGCAGATTTTGAACGTATCTCTCCGGTTACTTTCTTTGACCAACTCGTTCCGACGGATACTTCTAATTCGTTTCGCTCTGGACTCCCAGTACTTCGAGAAAACAGGAAATGCTTGATCATTTCCTGTTTCTTTGTTCCTTTTTCCTCCGCGTTGTTTAGTCCCACACTTCTTCAAGATCGTATGGTCACTTCGTTCAAACCCACAGTTAACCAACTGGCCTTCTGGGCTCGTGGTGGGTAGGTGAATAGCTTCTTCTTTCCTCGTTTTTTGGCATACCTCATGGATACATCTACACACATATTTGTGCCCACACTCACTCACACGTCCTCCATGACACGCACACATACACACTAATGCACACATATACACATACGCACATGTCTAACACAATATTACCATGCCAAAGATCCAATTGGTCAAATAAATCTGTTAGAAAATTATGAGTATGAAATAGGCATATTTGATACCGTATAGCTGTAAATTATTTTATCAAGAACAGTTTATTGAAGTTGTAATTGCTTTCTAAGGAGTATTAATATTATTATTTGATTCATTTGAGAGTCTTTCACACCTGCGTTAGCTGATGGTTTTTAACTGGAGTCTGAGTGACAGCAAGTCTTTTCAAGTCTCCAGGACTTTTCTTAGTATTCTGGTTGATCTCAACAATGCTGTAGTTTGGGTTATCACCACTTATCCTTTTATTTCTTAGTCTTCCAGTCTCTTTTTCAATCCTCTGTCGACTGTACCGAGCACATCGTTTACAATTGCTATCACCGTCACTTTCCTATTCCATAGTTTTTCAGTTGTCTCACAAGGTCTAGGTACATATTTCTTTTTTCGCTTTCCTTCAGTTTTACACTGTGATAAGCCAAAACGGCAAAGTTCACTATTCGGCAGGTTTTCTTTTTTTTTTCTTTTTTTTTTGTTGACTATTACTCGGCCTGGTCGTCTGGGCTAGATTAAGTGATCTGTTTGTATCTCAAAGAATTTTGTACGTCTCATTTTCCCGGACAGATTCAGGGATGTGCATATGCCATTTGTTGGTATAATTGAATTTAAACTTCTCACACAATTCCCAGTGGATCATCTTGTCTTACTAATTGTGTCTAATGTTATACTCTGTTTGCGTTAATTTACAGCATTCGCTTTTAATGTCTTTGATAGTTTCGTCTCTATCACCGCATAAACTACGTTTGCAATTCTTTAGTGTCATCTATTTTCGCTTAGAGTGTTCGCCAATGGCCCGGGAGACCTGGGTTCAATCCCAGGTCGAGTCATACCAAAGACTCAAAAAATGGTACTTGATACCTCCTTGCTTAACACTCAGCATTATAAGGTACGGATCAAGGGTAAAGTAGAGCAATCCAGGGAAGGAGTAGCGCCCTCCCCTACACCTTGGTGTAGTAGCTATCGAAAAGGGAGCCTTCGGGTCACCCTCGACTATGGTCGCTAACTTTACTTTTTACTTATTTTCGCTTTAACATAGTTGGTCCTTTTGGCGTTGTGTAATACTATGGCCGAGGGATTTCGGTTTATGCCTTTGGGTTTAGTTAGGCTGAGAACCTTTCGTCTCAGTGCATGGGTTACTTAGGTGCAACATTAAAGCAGGTGTTCACGCGCGCGCGCGGGGCGAACATGTCACTCAGAGATGTCACAATAGCCGAGATGGGAAACGGGGTTAAACATTGCGAATGACGTCACGCACCGGAAGCGCGCAGAGGATTTTGGGAGATTTTGAAAAAGTCTGTTAGTTGAGATGAGACCTGCCTTGGGGAAGACGGTTGGCTTTCGCTGGCTGGCGGAGGCCTTGGGCTGATGTCGCACGAGATGGGGGGGAGGGCAGATGAAAAAGCCAGAATAGAAAGATTGTGCCTCTCTCTCTCCTTATGTCGAAGAAACTTTAAACTCAAAGGTAATAAAAGGTTTCGTACCTGAACTGAGAAGCCGTAAGTCTTTATCGTGTTTCGAGATTCCTATGTTCTATCTTTATGGACATTCGATGTACGTTTCACACATAGCTATATCATCGCTATGGTACAGTTGTTGTTGTGCTGCCATTAGAAGAGATTTACCCTCTGTCTTAAAGTTTCCCTTATTTTAGCCATGTCTTTTCATGCGAGGTTTCGTTTATTTGTCCTTGAAGTATTTATATAATTGTTTTTTTTTTTTTGTTTTGTTGATCTTTAGTAGTTACTTGAAACCATACAACTGTGCGCAAACAAATTTTTATCATTAAATAGAAATTAAAACTTGAAAATGTTTAATTTTGTGAATTTTTTTTCTATTAGAGTGGAACACTTGATATATAACTTTATGCAGAGCGCTCTTAGGAAGCAACTACATAAAAAGTGTAAATATTAATGGATAATAGCCAGACATTTTGGAGGACGAGCCAAGACCATCCCAACTACGGTATTGTTGAGATCGTATAGAATACTGAGAAACGTCCTGGAGATCTGAGAAGATTTCCTGTTTCTCAGACTCCACTGAAAGACCATCAGCTAACGGTGTAGTGAAAACTTCGTAAGGAGTAAAATAATAAATACTAAAGACACACGAACGAGGACAAATTACAGCCATCAGAAACGATACGGACAATACGATAGACGAAAGAATGACAACAACTAGGAAACAAAAATATGAGGGAAAACAACTCTATGGCCGCTTTAAACGTCTAGTAAACAACATCTCACATTAGAAAACCTGGACCTGGCTAAGAAAAGGAAACCTTAAAAGAGAAACGGAATCCCTCCTAATAGCAGCACAGGACAACGCCATAAGAACCAATCATATCAAAGCGAGGATAGATAAGACGCAACAAAACAGTAAATGTAGGCTATGCGGTGACAGAGACGAAACGATCAATCACATTATAAGCGAATGCAGCAAATTAGCACCGAAGGAGTATAAGGCGAGACACGACAGAGTCGGCAAGGTGATCCACTGGGAAATGTGCAGGAAATTTCAATTCGACCATACAAGCAAATGGTATATGCACAACCCAGCACCTGTCCAAGAAAATGACTCGCATAAACTCCTATGGGACTTTAACATACAAACAGATCACTCGATCCCGGCCAGAAGACCAGACCTCATAATAATCAACAACAACAAAAAAAAAAAAAAGAAAATTTGTAAAATTGTCGAGTTTGCTATTCCGGCGGACCACAGAATAAATCTGAAGGAAAGTGAAAAGAAAGATAAGTACCTCGACCTTGCTAGAGAATTGAAAAGGCTGTGGAACATGAAAGTAACGATTGTGCCAATTGTGATTGGTGCGTTAGGCACAATAACTAAAGGATTATTAAAAGGCCTGGAAGACTTGGAAATTGGCGGACGGGTAGAAACTATCCAAATGACAGCATTGCTGAGAACCGCCAGAATCCTGAGACGAGTCCTGGAGACTTGAGGGGACTTTTTGTCACTCAAACTCCAGTGAAAAACCATCAGTTAACGCTGATGTGAAAAAGTCTAAAAGACTATATAATAATAATAATGATAAAGACTAAGAACAACTAAGGGGGGAAATGCAATCAACTGAAAATTGAGCAAGAAATTAAAATTTGACCGTATTAACAAATGTGAAATGAAAGCCATAAAATCCTCTGGGATTTTGAGATACAGACGGATTACCCAACTTCGAACTAAAGACTAAACCTAGAGTTAATAAACCTAGTGTTAATAAACAAGAAAAAAGAAAGGACGAGTCATCAAGTGGATTTTGATATTCAAGAGTGAAACTGAAAGAAAAGTGGAAAATACTTGGATTTTATCTGAATGTAAAAAAAAACAAAACAAACTCTAGAACATGAAAGTGATTGTGATATCAACTAGAGTTGAGACGCTAGAAAGAATCCAGAAAGGCTTGGAAAAGAGACTTGAAGAATTGGAAATCAGAACGAGAATCAAGATCAGACAGAACATACCATCGTTTAGGTCGGTTAAAATACTGAGAATAGTCCTGGAGACTTGAGGAGACTTGTTGTTTCTTAGATTCCAGCAAAAGATAATAAACTAAGACCGGTGTAAAACACTAAAATCAGACGCACAAAATTCTCCTGGATTTAGAGATACAAACAGATCACCTAATCTCGGCCAGGCGACCAGATCTAGTGATAGTAAAAAAAAAGAGAACCTGCCGAATTATGGACTTGGGTGTTCCTGATGGCCACATGGTAAAACTGAGAGAAAACAAAAAGAGAGATAAATACCTAGACCTTGCTAGAGAACTGAAATAACTATGGAACATGAAAGTGACGATGATACCAATTTTAATGATAGGTACAGTCACCAAAGGATTTGTACAGGGCTGAAGGACTTGGAAATAGGAGAATGAGTGGAGACAATCCAAATTAGATCATAGTTGAAATCGGCCAGAATACTGAGAAGAGTCCTGGAGACTTGGGGTTACTCCAGTGGAAAACCATCAGCTAACGCTGGTGTAAAAAAATCTCAAAAGAATAAAATAAGAATCTTTGAAAAAATGTGACGGTGATACCCACTGAAGTTGGTGGCCTTGGAAAGGTCTCTGAATGCCCTCCCCCAATGAGCTGGAGATTAGACGAAGGACCAAAAGGGTTCTAGACCAAAGTTCTGTTAAGGTGAACGAGGATCCTTAGTAGAGTCATGAAGATCTACAAACGTAATATTCTTCGCACTTGAATTAACCAAAACGAACCATGATTCTCAAACGAAAGAATTTTATAACATCTTTCGAAATATCACCGTCAACTAAATGATTCACCTATGTGTGATAGAAAAAATTTGAAACGACAGAATTTCTGTGTAATAGTAAAATTCTGGAAATCCATCCATACCAAAAAAAGTTTGGACCGTGTTCATGCAGGCTGCCTATTAGTAACCAGACATTTACAATGATAGCTGATCAGAAGGTACAAATTCTACACAAAACCCGGAAAATTTCATCAAAATAATTCCTTTCGTAAGCTACTCGCCAACGAAGAAATTCCCACTACCATGATTCGTTCAAGTAATTTGAAATAACAGGATATTTGTGTAAAGGTAAACGTTCTTAGAGATCATAAATGTCCAAAAACTATTGTAGCGTTTTCGTGCTTCTTTATACAAAAGTCAACATGATCAAGAGTTACAAATTTCTCAGAAAACCACTTTGAAAAATTTCGGTTATAGTTGAAAATGATTCCTTATAAACTACAGCAATTGCAGAGTGATCAGGACAAAAACATGTGTCAGGGGTATGACATTAAACTGCATCAGATGGTTAGGCTCCAATCTTAGAGTTGGCGGAATGTAAAGTACTCCTTTATTGGCATTAAACTCTAGTCCACTCTGACCCGGAATGGTAGAACCAGTTAGAGCCTAATCTATGGTTCAAATAGAATTATTTAATCATTTACTTTACTTCTTCATCATCATCATCATTATCATCATGTCGTGCCGTCAGCACAGATATCCCTGACCCTCTCTCGTCACTTCTCCCTATCGTTCAACGCCTCTGGCAGGTCTTCAGGGCTACATCCCGTATCCTCACAGAGCTGCTGTATGTATATTCGAGCTGGTCGGCCTGCTTTTGCTCGGCCATACGTGGGGATCCATAGGAGTACATCACTTATGAGCTCGTCCCTGCTTCTCCAGCAGTGTCCTGCATGTCTGGTTCGTCTAACTTGGATAGTTTTCGTGATAGGAGGTAGGTGGCAATATAGTTGGTGCTTTGTGGGGTGTTGCCTCCAGATGCGCAAACAAAAGATTGATATCAAATTTAAAGTTTCTTCCAGGCAGTGGTCGTATCGATACTGCTGTATGGATGCACTACTTGGACGCTAACTAAACGGCTGGAGAAAAAGCTAGACGGCAATTACATAAGAATGTTGTGAGCAATATTGAACAAGTCCTGGCGGCAGACATGCAGGACACTGCTGGAGAAGCAGGGACGAGCTCATAAATGATGTACTCCTATGGACCCCCACATATGGCCGGGCAAAAGCAGGACGACCAGCTCGAACATACATACAGCAGCTATGTGAGGATACGGGATGTAACCCTGAAGACTTGCTAGAGGCGATGAACGATTGGGAGAAGTGGCGAGAGTGGGTCCGGGATACCCATACCTGTGGCACGACATGATGATGATGATGATGATGATTAGTGTTACATGGCATTACTTGAAATAATTTAAATGTGTGTAAACGAATCAATAATGCTGAATAGAATTATTTGTGTTAGATTGCTGTACTTTGAACTATTTAGTGTTCTGGTTCTGACATTAAACTGAATCTGATGGTAAGATTCCAGTCTTGAGTTATCTGAAGTTCCCTTTCATTGTCATTACTTTCAGGTTTGTTATCATCCGAAGTGTTCGGGTCACATCTTTGAGTCAAATGGAAATGTTCAATTTTTTATTAGGGATTAGTATCATTAGTTATTTACAATCAATCATACAGCTGTAAATTATTTGTATTAGATAGGAATACTTGATAAATAGCATTACTAATGTTAAATTGCAATACTTGAAACTATTTAACTGTGTGCAAACAAATGATCAATATTATATGGGATTATTAGTGTTAGATAGGAAAACTTGAAATTATTTAACTGTGTGCAAACAAATGAGCTTTAATAACTCGTTTAACAATGAAAATGGCTACAAGCTACTCCCTTATATATATATATATATATATATATATATATATATATATATATATATATATATATATGTACAGCAATCTAACACTAATAATTCTATTCAACATTATTGATTCGTTCACACACATTTAAATTATTTCAATCATTGCCATGTAACTCTAATAATCAAATTTAATATCAATCTTATATATATATCAATATCAATATATATATATATTTATATATATACAAGATTTTGCATTAAATAACCATTAAACAAATAATCTAATCTAACCAGGACAAAAACACATATCGTTGTTTCTGTAAATAAATTTTGAAAATTATAAGGAAAAGATGGGTTTATGGAATGTATAATTTTTAGTGACGAGTCGACTGTTAGTTGCTGTAATCCACTTCAAGTGTTTAGGCTGCTCTGGTGATGTTATGGTTAAAGAGCTAGGAGATCATTGTTAGTAAATTTAATCCTTACTAAGTGGCCCATACTTCTGTAGAATTATGATTCTTTCTTTCTTTGTTTTTAATGGCATATCAACCTTTCTAGATTATTTAATGCCAAGGCTATTCTCTTAGAAGAACAGTAGTGGAACTATTTAACCCATAGCTGGGAGGATAAGGGGGTTCATACCTTTCCCAAGGGTATTTGCTCGAAAGTGAACATAATAGCGCGACTGGAGTTCGAACTCGCTTATTACGATTCCGCAGTCCATCGCTTTAACCATTACACCGCGAGGTGTAGAATCATGAAGATGAAGATGAATTTATGGAACGTCTACTTTTCGGTGACGAGTCGACGGTTAGCTGCAATAATCAATGTCACATCGTTCTCAACAATTATGTGTAAAGAATGTTTTACTTTTTTTGAAACAAAATATTTGGACTCAAATCAAGGACCACAAATGATAGAATTATGAAAAATACATTTATCATATTTACCCAACCCCTCCGCTCGGGCAGGATATGGCACAAGGCCAATTTTTTTAAGCGGAGTTTAACAGGTTTGAAATTAGAGTTTTCCTTCTCCTAGACTAGTTGCCTCACCCAGGCTGAAGAACCTAGTCTGCCCTACTATTTACTCATAGCTGGAGGGAGAATAACTGGATTCATACCTTTCCCAAGGGTATTAGTGATATGTGAAATACAATCAGTCCAGGATTTGAACTCGTGTCGCCGTGTCTAATTCCTGCGACGATAACCATTACACCACGGGCACCTCCAAAAATACATTTATTAAAACATTTATTGATAGAATCTGAAATGATTTAGTTAGAAACATGAACCAAAAATTAAGAGAAACCCTGGCGTATATGAACCAGATGTCTGCCGTGCAATTAAGGACACTGTTCAACTCGGATGACTCTAAAACCCTGTGGACATTCTCGGTTTGGTTTGTTTTCTTTGTTTAATGGCATATCAACATTTGCAGGTTATTTAATGCCAAAGCCATTGTCCTAGAGGAACAGTAGTGGCACTATTTAACCCATAGCTGGGAGGATAAGGGGGATCGTACCTTTCCCAAGGGTATTTGTCCGAAAGGGAACGTAATAGCGCGACTGGAGTTCGAACTCGCGTACTACGATTCTGCAGTCCATCGCTTTAACCATTATACCACGAGGACACTCCCTGTGGACATTCTAGGATGTTCGAAGGCTCAGATGGTGGGGAACCCGTTGCCCTACAATCTTCACAAGTGCCATTAGCTTCAATGTTCTTGAACAACTTGAAAATCTTAGATCTGTTTAAAGATGTGTTGATACTGGATTTCTTTCTGTATCTTATTTGAAATCTTGAAAGACTTATTTTCCTAATATGTCATCACACAATTGATTTTCTGCTCCTTCATCCAAAGCATACTTTCGCTATATTTGGTTAAATAGATAAAAAAAAAAAAAATCACTATTCATCAACAATAATCTGAGAAAGAATATAAAGTCGAATGGGAAGTTCTGAGAAGCCACTGCTTTGTTTCAACAGTTGTGAAGCACTCTGTATCGTGAATATCACAATCGTGTCTTAAAGTAACTTAAAAAAAATCTATTTCTTTTGCAAATACCGTTAAAATTTACACTTGCCGTTTGATGCAAACAATATGACCAGATTTAGCTCAAGTGAATAAGAAAGAAAAGACTGTTATCGGTAGAAAGACTAATGCTATGTCGGTGATAGCTAAATTTCTGCCTGGAAAGGAGAAACAGGAAAATACGAAAGTGTTGCGATCTCCGTGGCTTTATTTCTTCCGTTCAGTCTTAAAGGCCGTGGAAGCAGGAATAAATGGATAACGCTCACAATGTACCGGGAAGTTTTTTCTTTCAAGTAATAACTGACTGTTCCCGTATTTTTTAAGTGTTTCCCGTTCTCATTTAACGAAAACGTTTGTTTCCTCGTACCCCAACCACCGAAAAAAAAAAAAGCAGAGAATCGGAAAAAAACCGTCGTCTTATAATAATGTTCACAGAACAGCGCTCCTCCATTTTCGCCTTTTAGATTACCGATCGAGTATTGGTGACCACGGAAAGACCCGGGATAAGGTGCAAGATCAAGGATATCTTGTTAAAGCAAGCTCAATGGGATGTTGAACCATGTCGACTCGTCTCTCTTTCGGTTGATGACTTGTTTTCATAACTTCGCACTATAGAACCATTCGCTTACAATATTATACGAGGAATTTACCTAGAAACTAAGGAAGATATAGAACAAGGGTTTTGGTCCGCCGGCCACATGGGCCTTGAAGACTACTTTTCTGTCGCACACGGTAGGATAATTTGAATAATATTTTCCTCAAACTTGGTAATTTGTTTTTTTGCCCTCGACTACATTTCTTTTCAAAGTAAAATGTGCTTTAATATTTCAGTTGCTTTCACTGCGGAAAAAAAAACACGGAGAAGTAGAAATAATTTAATGTTATATACATTGAAATAATTCTGGATTGGAATGTTAGGGAAATCTTCATTGACTTGCTTCAAAGATCTATAATAGTGAAGGGGTTATTGTCGTAGGAAATAGACACGACGACACGAGTTCAAATCCTGGACGAGACTGATTGTATTTCACATAGCACTAATAACCTTGGGAAAGTATGTATCCAATTACTCTCCCTCCAGCTATGGGTAAATAGTAGAACAGACTGGGTTCTTCAGCCTTGGTGAGGCAACTAGTCTAGGAGAAGGAATACTCTGAATTCAAACCTGTTAAACTCCGTTTCAAAATTGACCTTGTGTCATATCCTGCCCAAGCAGGGGGGGTTGGTAAATATGATATGATAATAGTGAAGGGGTGAGTGAGATTATAGAAAACCAACTC
The DNA here is from genome assembly GCA_963585895.1 of Sepioteuthis lessoniana. Lineage (NCBI taxonomy): Eukaryota > Metazoa > Mollusca > Cephalopoda > Myopsida > Loliginidae > Sepioteuthis > Sepioteuthis lessoniana. The sequence goes on from OY757939.1 coordinate 57,352,982, forward strand.
ACACGACAGAACATAATGGAATTTGCTTTGCTTCATAACGTAAAAAGAAATGGATTTGTTAACTATTATTGACATGGGGAAGTTGTACCTGAGATGACAGATAACACAGAAGAAATTTTTGATAGTGGATTGTTGAAGAAGCATAAATTTTATCTGCTGTTACTTTAAATGTGATAATTTTTTTGAATTTCTATTTTCTCAGTTTTGATAATATTTACAGAAATGATCCATGAAAAATAAATAAATAAATAAATAAACAAAAAGCACCCCCGCTAAGAAAAACGGAATTTATCAGAAGTGAAAACAGAATGAAGGGAAATTTGAAATGGAAAATTTCTCCCCTTTCATTTTGTAACTCATGCTTATTCATTTGAATGGAAAAAAATTAGCTTAGCTGAATTGTAGTTTAGCATTATAACTAGAGAGAATCCCGCCTACCTCATTTTAGTTTTGACCTGCAACGCCTCTTTCTTTGGAGGCGCACGAAATGCAATGGTTATCATCGTAGGAAGTGGTCTTAGCTACCCGAGTTCAAATCCTAAACGACGCTATTTTCAATTCACATAGCGCGAATACCTTGGGGGAAAGGTATATATCCAACTGTTCTCCCTCTAGTTATGAGTAAATAGATCAGTTTAGGTTCTTTAATCTTGGTATAGCAACCTATCTGAGAAAAGAAAAGTTCTGAATCCAAACAAGACCTGGCAGCCAAGTCGGGGGGGGGTCTTTCTCCTCTTTTCAGAGGGGTAAGACCACACACAAACGAGTATCCTGGATATAACACTAAACAATCTGATAGTGAGGCTACATTAATGCTTTAGGGAATGCAGAGTACCTCTTCATTGCCACTACTCCCATGCTCACTCTGGCCTGGAGTGGTAGCACCTGATAGAGTTCTATCTATGGGTCAAATAGAACTGTTTGGCATATAAACTGTGTGCAAACAAATGATTGATGATTGATTAAATTGTTAGTGATATATAATACTTGTAACAACTTAAATGTGTGGGGGTGTCCTCGTGGTGTAATGGTTAAAGCGATAGACTGAGGAATCGTAGTACGCGAGTTCGTACTCCAGTCGCGCTATTACGTTCACTTTCGGGCCAATACCCTTGGGAAAGGTATTAACCCGCTTATCCTCCCAGCTATAGGTTAAATAGTACCACTATTGTTCTTCTAGGAGAATGGCTTTGGCATTAAATAACCTAAAAAGAGTTGATATGCCATTAAACAAAGAAACCAAACCAGAAACCTTAAAGGTGTGCAAACAAATGAGTCATTTTGAATAGAATAATTAGTTATAAATAGCAGTACTTGAAACCATTTAACTGTGTGCAAGAAAGAAAAAAAAAAGAGCACAGGCTCGTTCTAAATTGTACTCGTCAAAATGTGTTTAAAAATCATATATACCTTATGTATAAACAGGATTTGGCATTAAATAACCTAAAATGGTTAATAAAATCATGAAACCAAAACAAACCGAACCAAATCTGACCGGGAATGAGATGGGCTGAGTCAGACGCTACTTTTTTCACCCCAGCGACCCAAAAAAAAAAAAAAAAAATCACGTGGTAAGTCTAATTTTTGTAGTGGAGGTGCCCGTGGTGTAATGGTTATCGTTGTAGGAAATGGACACGGCGAAAAATCCTGGACCATACTAATTGCATTTCACATAGCACTAATACCCTTGGGAGAGATATGAATCCAATTATTCTCCCTCCAGCTATGGGCAAATAGTAGAACAGACTGGGTTCTTCAGCCTTGGTGAGGTAACTAGTCTAGTAAAAAGGAAAACTCTGAATTCAAACCTGTTAAACTCCGCTTAAAAAATTGACCTTGTGTCATATCCTGCTCAAGCGGAGGGGTTGGTAAATATGGAGAAGTCTAATTTTGCCTCTACCCCATGACTTAATGGCCCTTTTGGGTCCATAATTTTGCGACCCCTGACGTAGAAGAACCATTATAATGCACTTGGAATAAAAAATCAAGAGATAACATGAATTCAAGACGTTAGACAACATTGAGATTATGCAGACATTGAGATTTGGAGGAAGAAATAGCGACTCAGTCCCTAGGTAGGACAAGTAAATGCGTAAAACAACAAAAACAATTATAAATTTTATCTACATCATTATACAAATCTGTGATGAACCTCATAAAGTGTTCGGGTAAATCAATTGAATTATAAATATTCTACACACCTGTGATGTCTGTGCGTTTTATCTAGGGAAATAGTAAATCTCTAGCTTATTATTAGATGGCTAGCTGATATAATTGGATAGATAGACCTTTGTGGTTTCAAGTGTTGATAATTGTAGCTGAAGTACCCGTCTACGCTGGCTTAGTGATTAGATCTTGGATTGCAGACGCAGCTACACTAACAAGCAAATAACCTTTGACTTATTTATATATTTCGAAACAATGTCCTTCTTAAAATATCTATCGTGAAATAAGATTTTATAAGGGATCATTAAGGGCTGTCGATTATTACGATAAAAATATAAGACAAAACAATAATACTACCGTATGTTTGCCCCCACTGGGAGTCTGACAAAAACGCTTGAAGGAAAAGCTGGATAGGATCGACACAAGGATGCTGGGTGCTATTTGGAACAAATGGAAGGAGCATGGTACAAAACAGTGGTTGTGCGGCAACCTATCACCCATCACACAAACCATCTAAGGAAAAAAGAATAAGCCATTGTTGAAAAAATAAAGGATAAAATCATAAGCCACGTTCTCCAGTGGACTCCTATGCATGGACGCACCGGCATAGGCCGATCAGCAAAATCTTACATTCATCAGCTCAATGCAGACGCTCGATACCACCTCGAAGACTTGCCGAGAGTGATGTCTTACAAGGATGGATAGAGAGAGAGAGAGAGAGAGAGAGAGAGAGAGAGAGTAAATAGAATCTGTATTGTCGGGATATGATGATAATGATAACGAAATTAATATTATTTGGCAAAAGTTTTTCAGAGATTCGTGACAGTGTTAAAAATCACCTCGAATACTTAGTATTTATACAGAGTATGATAATAATAACAATAATAATAATAACAATAACAAAAAGAAGGATAAGTGTAACATATTGGCCCTCAACCCAGCCGTCAGAAAAATAACAGGTGCATCCGGTCGAAGGCTTCAGGGTATCACCTTGACCTGTGGACGGGTTGAATTCGGTGCAATTGCGACGCCCACAAGAAGTAGGTGGACACCAAACAACTATATAACCCGGTGCCACAGACGGCTTGGGTTAGTTGGAGTCAGTTGCAGTTGGAGTTTGAGTTGAAGTTCGAGGCAGTGAGAACCAGCTCCAGACAGAGGGCTTGCGGCCCTCAGTGACCTCCGGTTGAGCAGCCAGCAGAATGAGAAAGAAGTGCTGCTATAGTCAGAGGAACTTGGGGTCAATATGTTGCAGTCTGTTCCGTCTCCAACTCACCTCTCACACATAACCCTTTCGCAACCCTTTCGAGAATAAAGTATGAGAGGTATATTTTTCTAAAGAAGTGTGTTCGTACGTCATTATTGTTGATTATGTTTCCGCATATATATGTATACATGTAGTTGTATCACAGCTATACAACATAAGTATATTGACCTTGCTAAGGAATGGAAAAATTGTGGAACATGAGAGTGACGTTTATACCAATTGGAATTGGAGCTCATGGTACAGTCACCAAAGAATTATTAAAGGGACTGGAGGATTTAGAAATAAGAGGACAAGTGGAGACCATCCAAACGACTGTATCATTCAAATCAGCCAGAATACCGAGAAGAGTCCTGGAGACTTGAGGAAACTTGCCGTCACTCAAACTTCAGAGAAAGACCATCAGCTAACACTGATGTGAAAACTCTCAAGGAGTAAAATAATAATAATGAAACCAATTGTGGTTGGTGCGCTTGGGACAGTCGTAAAAGAATCTAGACCATATAAACCACAGCACTGTTGTAATCACGTTGAATACTTGGAAGAGTCCTGGAGATCTGAGGAGACTTGCTGTCACTCAAACTCTAGTGAAAAACGACCTGTTAAAACTGAAAAAGCACAAGGAATGAAAAACTACTACTACTACTACTAATAATAATAATAATCATGCGCAAAGAAAAAAAGGTGGAAGACTTGCCAGCATTGACGATAACGTGGTTGCCGTTATACGAGGACTCAAAGGCTACATCAAAAAGAGCAAAGAAAGACTAATTACAGCGGCGAATAACACCAGTAACAACATAAGAATAAACCGAACGAAAACACGAGGTGCATACGATAAGTTTCCAGACTTTTTTGTATAGGCACTTTTATTGATAGTACACACATGAAACTCTAGTCCCCTTCCAAGTAATCTCCCCCAGCTGCAATGCACTTGTACCGTTCTAACAACTTCTGCAAGGCCCCATGGAAGTCCTCTTGTGTGAGCGTTTCAATGACCTTCGTCACAGCCTCTTTTATCTCCTCAATTGTCTCATAATGACGACAGCCTGTGAACTTAGGGAATAACCAAAAGTCACAGGGAGCAAGGTCTCGACTATAGGGAGTATGAGGAACTGTCTTGATGCCCATCTTGGTCAAATAGTCTGTGACAAGGTGGAGTTGTGGACTGGTGCATTGTCCTGGTCGAAATGCCACTGAGCCGATTTAAAAGTGCTGGGTCTTCCGATGGAATCTCTTCCTGAACTCCCTAAGAACCTCAACATACTAACCCTAACCCTTTGGCCAATCAACTCTGGTCTATTGACTTCCTTACTCCTCACACACCTCTCATCATTCCTTACAGACTTCCTGCCTTCCTTGAATCTCTTATGCCACTCAAAAACTGATGCTCGATTCATGCAAGATGCTCCAAAATCAGTCTGAAGCATTCCATACGTTTATGTGGCCTTTTTTCCTAGTGTAATTTTATTGCATATCGTTCTTCTAAAGTGTCAGATTGCATTTTTGAAATTCACCAGCTGTGACAATCAGGTTTTAGTAGGGTGTGTTCTAATTACTACTGTAGCTGTTCATTTGAACCTGAAATCATAAAAATTGGTCAGTCATCTCATAACATGTATAGCAATAGCATACTGAATTTTCAAGTGTCTACGACAATTTTAAATGCCCATACGAAAAAAATCTGCAAACTTATCGTATGCACCTCGTAGTTTGGAAACAAAATGTGAAGGAAATAATAGTATGGATATTTCATGTAACAAACCAGTAAAATTTCCCACGTGAAGACTCAGACATGGTTCAAAAACGGAAACCTTGAGATAAAAACTGGATCTCTTCGAATAGCAGCATAAAACAACGCCATAAGGACCAACTAGGCCGTAGCAAAAATAGGTAAGATGCAACAAAATAGCAAATGTAGGTTATGTGTGATTGAGACGAAACAATCAATCATATAATAAGCGAATGCAGCTAATTACCGCAAAAAGAATATGAGACTTGATACAACTGGGTGGGGAAGGTGATCCACAGGGATTTTTGCAAGAAATTGAAATTTGACCATACGAAAAAATCGTACATGAATCCGTCCCGGAGAATGAGACATACACACTTCTCTGGGATTTCGAGATACCAACAGGCCACCTAATCTCGACCAGACCAAGTGATGGTCGACAAAAAAATATAAAAAAAGAGAACCTGCCGAATAGTGGACTTTGCCGTCCTGGCGGACCACAGAGTAAAAATAAAAAAGAGAAAAGAGATATAAGTACCTAGACCTTGTCAGAGAACTAAAAAGACTATGCAACATGAAGGCGACGGTGATACCAATAGTAATTGGAGCGCTTGAAACAATCCTCCGAGTATTGGTGAGAGGTATGGAAGATTTATAAATAGGAGGACAAGTGGAAATCATCACGACTAAAGCATTAGTAAGATCGGCCAGAATACTGAGAATGGTTCTGGAGACTTGAGGAGACTTGCTATCACTCAAAATCCAGCGAAATACTATCAGCTAGTACTGATGTGGGGAAAAACTCTCAAGGAGTGACAGAAGAAAAAAAAAAGAAATGGAGGAACTCATTGATAAGAAAACGGTATAAAAGGTAGATAGTCGGAATGAGAATCATAGAAATAAAGAAAAGAAAGAAAACCAACAAATGATAATAACAGTAATAAAGATAAGATAAGTAGAGACCAGCTAAACAACAGCATCGGCCAGAATAATGAGGAGAGTGCTGGAGACTTGAGGAGACTTTCTACCACTCAAACTCCTGGGAGAAACTATCAGCTCAAACTGGTGGGAAAAACTCTCAAAACAGTAAAATGATAAGAATAAGAATAAGAACAAGAACAAGAAGAAGGAAGAGGAGGAGAAGGGGAGGAAGAAAAAAAAAGAAATTACTCTTTCCCCGCCCCCCAAAAAAACCCAACAACAAATTGATAAAAATGGGAAAAGTGCGTTATGAGGATCGGCCAGAATAATGAGGAGAGTGCTGGAGACTTGGAGAGACTTTTTGCCACTCAAACACCGGGGAGAAACTATCAGCTCAAACTGGTGTGAAAAATTCTCAAAACAGTAAAATGAAAATAATAATAATAATAAGAAGAAGAAGAAGAAGAAGAAGAACAAGAACAAGAAGAAGGAAGAGAAGGAGAAGGGGAGTAAGAAAAAGAAGAAATTATTCTCCCCACCCCATAAAAAAAACAACAACAAATTGATAAAAAATGGGAAAAGTGCATTATACTATTGGTTTTAGGTTTGGTTGGGTTTTTTGGCATAGCAACCATTGCTGGTTATTTAATGTCAAATCCCGATTTTTCGTATATATCAAACATATGATCTGTAAACATATTTTCTTGATAACATTTTTAAACGGAGTACCCCTTTATTGCCATCGCTCCCAGGTCCACTCTACCCCGGAGTGATAGCACATGGTAGGGCCCTATCTATGGGTTAAATAGAACTAACAGCGTACTTATGCTAAACTGAATTGTTTGAGTAAACTGAATAGCTTGAAATAGAAATGTTTTTGACAATTAAACCGTACTTACATTTAAATTGCGTGCTTATGCGTAACTGAATTATTTGAAATAGAACTGTTTTTTGACATTAAAACTGTATTTACACTTAACTGAATTGTTACATATAACTGCTTGAATAGTTTGAAATAGAAATGTTTTTGACAATTAAACTGTGTATTTATGCCAAACTAAATTGTTTTAAATAGAACAGACTATTGACATAAAAATGGATTTGGCGTTAAATATCCTACAAAGGTTGATATGCCATAAAACCCAACAAACTAAACCTATTTATCATTTGTTTGCACATAGTTAAATGGTTCCAAGTATTCCTATGTATCACTATCAATTCAGTAAAACCTTAGGCATTTATTTACATACCGTTAAATGAGCAACACAGTTTTATCTCTAACAATTCAATTTAGCATAAGTCAACAAAGTTAAATGGCTCAAAGTATTGCGATGTATCACTGACAATTCAATTAAACATCAGTCATTTTTTTACTCATATCTGATGATGAAACAGTTCTATTTCTAACAATTCAATTTATCAAATCATTTGTTTGCACTCAGTTTAAATGTCAAACAGTTCTATTTCATCCATTGGTAGGATCCTATAAGGAGCTACCAGTCACGGTGTACCATAGCCTGATACGGATATGTGTGAAACGTACATAGAATGTTCATAACATATATAAATAGAACATAGGAATCCCGAAACACGAAATACACTTAAGACTTCTTACTTCAGGTACGAAACCATTTATTACTTTTGAGTTAAAGGTTTCGACATAAGGAAAGAGGCACAATTTTTCTATGCTGGCTTTTCAATCTGCCTCCCCAACACGTGTGGCACTCGCCACTGGGCCACTGTCAGTTAGCGAAAGTGGCAAGGATTCACTAATAATCTTAGAAAAGAATGCATCCAACTTTTTCCCTCCAGGAAATAGTAGGGCAGACTTAAACGTTGGTATTGCGACAGATCTAAGAGAACTCTGAATTTACACTGGTTAAACTTCACTTAAAAACTGATCTTACCTCTCATTCTCCTTGTGTGGAGGGCATTGGCACACACACACACACACACACACACACACACACACACACACACACGTATATATATATATATATATATATATATATGCCCAGTTTTCTGCAGAGGGGTAAGTAAATAAAGTTAGCGACTGTAGTCGATGGCGTCCAGAAGGCTCCCTTTTCAATAGCTACTACACCGAGATGTAGGGGAGGGCGTTACCCCCTTCCCTGGATTGCTCCACTTTACCCTCGATACGTACCTTATACTGCTGAGTGTTAAGCAAGGAGGTATCAAATACCATTTTAAAAAGTCTTTTGTATGACGCGACCTGGGATAGAAACCTTGTCTCCTGGACCATTGGCGAACACTCTACCCACTAGGCCAATGAGCCGGTATAAAGTTGGCGACTGTAGTCGAGGGTGACCCGAATGCTCCTTTTCAAGAGCTACCACACCGAGGTGTAGGAGAGGATGTTATTCCTTTCCCTGGATTGCTCCACTTTACCCTTGATCCTTGGTGAGGTTTCAGTGTTGCTGGAACTTTGGGGAATGCGGAGTTCTTCTTCATTTCTATCGCTCCCAGGTCCACTCTAATTCGGAGTGGTAGCACCTGATAAGGGTCCTATCTATGTGTTAAATAGAACGAAACCGTGGTTTCTTGAGTTTACTGTTTTTCGCATTTAAACTGTGTATTTATACTGAACTGAATTATTTAAAATAGAACTATTGAGATATTTAAACTGTATACTTATGCTAAACTGAATTATCTGAAATAAAACTGTTTTGATATCTAAACTAAATAGCTTGAAATAGAAATGTTTTTGACAATTAAACTGTGTATTCATGCTAAATTGAATTGTTTGAAATAGAACTGATTATTTGTATAAAGATGGATTTGGCGTTAAATAACCTACAAAGGTTGATATGCCCTAAACCAAACCAACCAACCAACCAACATATATATATATATAATGTAGATATTTTATATTTATAGATAAAGAATGCTCAATATCGGTGGGAGAGTATATATATCTAATTTAAGACAGGATCGCCACCGAGTTTACGACGCTAGGTGAGTGACAATTTCATGTCTATGCGATAGTCAGGCCCAGTTTATTTGTAAATATCGTTGTCCCTAATATTTGAGAAGAAAAGCTGAAAAAGTAAAAATTCCCATTCTGCAGTAAGTGTTCTAAAAACTTGTTCTGCACTCTGATCAATTTCGTGTTAAAGATTTTCTATTATTGGAAAGTGTTTCTGTCAGAAATCATCTGGGGGTTGCAGGTTCAATCCCTACTACAGGTAAGAATAAGAAGAACTTTCTATAGCTAAATACTTGTACCCGGTCATGGTTAACCGAATTGGAACAGTCTACCCTGGTGGATTAAATAAAGGTTTTGGTTCGAAGTTCTGTGTAGGCTCGCGAGTTCGACATGAAACACCTGAAGAAGGCCGAAAGTCACATCAGCCGAAACGAGGTGAATTTATCGATCATTTCTTTTAAATAATAATCTTTTGTTTTTTTCTTAATGAGATATTTTCAAGTCATTATTTTTGTTAAATAATAATCATCTCTTTGTAAGATGGTTTCACGTGGCTAGTAATAATTATAATGATAATCACGTGACTAATAATGATCATAATGATAATCATGTGACTAATAATAATTATTATGATAATCACGTGACTAATAATGATTATAATGATAATCACGTGGCTAATAATGATTATAATAATCACGTGACTAATAATGATCATAATGATAATCACGTGGCTAATAATAATTATTATGATAATCACGTGACTAATAATGATTATAATGATAATCACGTGGCTAATAATAATTATAATGATAATCGCGTGACTAATAATGATTATAATGATAATCACGTGGCTGATGACAATTATAATGATACCCACGTGACTAATAATGATTATAATCATAATCACGTGGCTAATAATGATTATAATGATAATCACGTGACTAATAATGATTATAATAATAATCACGTGACTAATAATGATTATAATGATAATCACGTGGCTCATAATAATTATAATGATAATCAAGTGACTAATAATAATTATAATGATAATCACGTGACTAATAATGATTATAATGATAATCACGTGGCTAATATTAATTATAATGATAATCACGTGGCTAATAATGATTATAATGATAATCACGTGACTAATAATGATTATAATGATAATCACGTGGCAATATAACAATTATAATGACTATCACGTGACTGATGATAATTATAATGATAATCCTTTGTAAACAATTATAGTTTTAAGTGACAATTCTTAATTTAAATAACTTAATCATATGGTATCACGTATTGCTCGAGAATAGTAATAATTTTCAAACTGAACAATTTGTCCCATAACTGAGACATTACCAGGTATACATTTGGGTGTTCTTATGCTCTGCTGGAGATAAAGTCAGTGTATTTCAGTCGAAATGACGGACGACTTTTTGAATAGATGCGATGAAAAGCAACTAAGATTAAGATGGAAAGATTTCTAGCTAAAAATGAAACATAGTAGTTCACTAAGACGAATCGACCCAACTTTTGACGGATATTTGACCATAGAAAGTGACTATCACAAGATATTTCTTTTGCTTAATGGCATATCAACCTCCATGGATTATTTAAGGCAAAAATTATTCTTATAAAACTAAACTGGTAGTATATAACAGAGGAGGATAAGCGTTTCACAACTTTTCCAAGTGAATATAAAAGCGCTGCAGAAGTTCGAAATCACAAACTGCCGTATCGCTCTCCAGCATAATTGCCACTACGCCACGAGGAGTTCACGCATGAAACGATAAAAGCCCGACAAGTTACTTAGATACTTGCTATTCACCCACTGGCTCCTGTTTACAGGGTTCGAGTCCATGTAAAAAACAGAAATTCAACAACCGATTTTTAGTTTTTAATTCTGGTCCATTGAGCAAGTTGGTAGTGTGTTCGTCACTGGTAGGAACGACCGGGGTTCAATCGCAGGTCGAGTCACACTATAGACTCAAATAATGGTATTTGATGCCGCCTTGCTTAACACTCAGCATTATTAGGTACAGATCAAGAGTAAAGTAGAGCAATCCCAGGAAAGGAGTAACGCCCTAACTTACACCTCGGTGTAGTAGCTAAAATAAAAGGAGCCTTCGGGTCGTCCTCGTCTATGATCACCAACTTTCCTTTTTTTTGTAATTGTTGCAACTTGAATCCGCCTACTGAGATCTTCTCATACTTGTCCTTGAGTCATGCTGTCGGCTGTGGCTGCCGAATAAGCTGACTGTAGCTCTGTATAAGGGTAGGACCCCACCCCAAACGAAGCCTCCTGATGTCGGTTGGTTAAACCTGTTTAGCAAACCTACACGAGTGAGTTCGAGTCTCATTGGGTGCCCCATTCATTTGGCCTTGTGCTAAATCGAAGTAAAGACCTTCGTAAATTACTATGCTTGAATCCTGGTGGCAGAGCAGTCCGAAGTGGTCAAGTGACTTACAACACTTCATTTTGGTTTTTACTGGAAACTTATTGTGTACTCCTTGTATTTTGTTTACACTCAGAAAATATAAATATCGATGACATTCACATGACGAAAGATAATGAAGTCGAAGCTGTATTAGTTTCAAGAAATAAAAAAGATAATAGGAATTTTTTTATGGTTTTTAAGGTGGGGATTCTGAGAATATTCCCGTAAAAATGACACAAGAACCAAGTGGAACGTTTCCCTGATTTATTTAATAAGTTACGTTTAGATGGATGTGCGATGATAGGTCTCCCGTTCTACCACTCCGTGATCTTCGTCAAATGTCTCATGGCCGACCTCCTGAACCAAAGGGTAATCAATCCCTAGTCAGTTAAAAGGGAAGTAATTATTTTGTTAGGATCAATCCTAACAGACATACAAATGGGAAAGTGTATGGCATGTCAACTCCTGTTAGGTTATTTAATTCTGAGGTCTGTCTTTTTGCAAGAAATAATAATACTGATTTGTAAACTATTATAACGTCATGTAATAGTTCTTGGAGAAACCATTTCTATTGAATAATAATAATAATAATAATAATAATAATAATAATAATAATAATAATAATAATAATAATATCCACTGGGAAATGTGCAAGAAATTTAAATTTGACCATGCCAACAAGTGGTATATGCACAACCCAAAACCTGTCCTAGAAAATGACACTCACAAACTCCTGTGGGACTTTGATATACAAACAGATCACCTAATCTCGGCCCGAAGACCAGATCTTATAATAATCAACAAAAAAAAAAAAAAAGAAAATCTGAAAAATTGTCGACTTTGCTGTCCCGGCAGACCACAGAATAAAACTGAAAGAATGTGAAAAGAGAGATAAGTACCTCGACCTTGCTAGAGAATTGAAAAAACTATGGAACATGAAGGTGACAATTATACCAATTGTGATTGGTGCCTTTGGCACGGTAACTAAAGGATTATTAAAGGGCCTGGAAGATTTGGAAGTTGGCGACCGAGTGGAGACCATCTAAACAACAGCATTATTGAAAACGGCCAGAATACTGGGAAGAGTCTTGGAGATTTGAGGAGACTTGCTGTCACTCAATCTCCAGTGAAATGCAATCTGCTTA